>CM054177.1:141995162-142517662 GCA_028829895.1 Sinotaia quadrata | reverse complement strand
ATATTTGTATAGAAATCTTTTAATTATCTATGTATGTAATTAACACTCAAATGCATTTTCTAAAAAAAACTGCCTTTTCATATAGGGTTGAATTGTTTCATTTTTTCCGGTCTTTAACGCAATTTCATTCTGACTAAACATTTTACGAGAATAAACTGTGAATAGCTCTCCAAAACAAATAATGTTTTATACAGAGAAGTCTACACGAGAACTAATGGCTGCCAAAGAAACACGACACCAGTCCATGAATTATCATTTTTGTGTTTGTCGTCGCAAAATAATGAATCACTGAATCGAACATCAAGCTCAGCAGTTGTTTCTTGAACATGCCACTTAACGGAAACTAATGCCAACGATAATACAGTCAGTTTTGAATACAACAAATGGATTGAACAATAAGATGAAGCTTGAACATTAAAACTCATGAACATGAATGGGGCTCTGTACATGATGACATACAATACTAGACGAAAATTAGATATTTATTTCTAACTCGTTGCCTTTCTATTAGTTTTCTTGTTCACTAATAATCAGCAACTTAGTGAACAAATTCATTTAGTCGATGTTATTTTCTGTGTTTCTTTACTTCAATTGACAAATGTTGAGAGTGTATCAAAAGCTTCAGCTTCTTTCTGAGTTTCCGATGCTATTTGCAACAATTAATATTCTTCTGTACATATTATTTACGGTGACAAGCAATGTATGTTTGTGCATTTTACAACTACGACTTTACTTTTATTTTGAGTGGGCTGCTGTTGTTCTTGTTGTTGTTGCACATATATAATCTGCTTTTGACCTTTCTCACAATCAGTGTCACTCAAAAATTATAGTTTGCTTTAGTGATGGACACATGGTCCAAACTAACCATTCATGTCACGCAGGATGGTTTGGCTATGATAACAACCAATTCTCTTCAAATGCCTTGACATCTTTAACAGGTGGTAGGAGAG
The DNA here is from genome assembly GCA_028829895.1 of Sinotaia quadrata. NCBI lineage: Eukaryota > Metazoa > Mollusca > Gastropoda > Architaenioglossa > Viviparidae > Sinotaia > Sinotaia quadrata. The sequence continues at coordinate 142,516,712 of CM054177.1, read as the reverse complement.
ATCTCGAGATTTTTGTAGTCGAGGCTAAAACTGCTTTTCGTGGCAATTTTCTAACACTGTTGAAACACCACGATAACACACATGTTCCGATTTTATTTTGTTGAAGCTGTTGATTTTCTCATTTTAAATCTACCTTACAACAAAAATACCTGGAAAAAGACAACAACAAAAAAATATACCAACATATCCGATGAACGTTCAATCAAATGATTCATTAAAACGTAATTCTTTTGAACATGAGTGCAAGAACACCACAATATGACAAATGTGACGAAGCAGGTGGATTCCCTTCACAATCAAAAGCAATAATGTGTGTTTTCTTTACTGGCAGCGCTAGGCATTGGATGCAGACTACTACATACAGTATTCTCCTTCTTTACCATAGAAACATAAGCATGTGAATGTAACAATCTGATGTAAATTATGATGCTACAAGCTTTGTGTGTGCCAGTTTAGTATAGGCTACAGTCTGTGTCAGTTGAATGAAGTTAGATTACTAGTTTTGTCTGTGTCAGTTTATTACAATCATATTATAATCTTTGAGCCAATTTATTACAGTGAGATTATCATCTTTTTACCAGTTTATTATAATCAGATTAGAATCTTTTTTCTCGGCCAGTTTATTACGGCCAAACTATAATCTTTACCTGGGCTATTTTATTACAGTCAGGCTATCGAATTTATCTCTGTCAATTTAATTCAGTCTAAGTACAAATTTTATCTGTGCCAATTTAATTCATTCAAACTACTAACTACAAATTTTATCTGTGCCAATTTATTCATTCAAACTACTAACTACAAATTTTATCTGTGCCAATTTATTCATTCAAACTACTAACTACAAATTTTATATGTGCCAATTTAATTCATTCAAACTACTAAATACAGATTTTATCTGTGCCAATTTAATTCATTCAAACTACTAACTACAGATTTTATCTGTGCCAATTTAATTCATTCAAACTACTAACTACAAATTTTATCTGTGCCAATTTAATTCATTCAAACTACTAACTACAGATTTTATCTGTGCCAATTAAATCCATTTAAGCTACAAACCAAAACTTTTATCTATGACCATTTAATTCAGACTTTTATCTGTACCAATTTCATTCAGTCAGGTTACAAATTTTATATGTGCCAATTTAATTCAATCAAACTGCAAACTTTATCTGTGCCTATTTAATTCAGATTACAAATTTTATCTGTGACAATTTAATTCAGATTACAAATTTTGTCTGTGCCAATTTAATTCAATCAAACTACAACTTACAAATTGTATCTGTGTCAATTTAATTCAGTCAGACTATAAACTTATTTGTTCCAATTTATTACACGCTGATTACAATCTGTGTCTAGGCACTGTGTGGATAAGTTCTTTTTTTTCTTTCTGTCTTTTAGACTACAGTTATTAAACAGTAATATTACCTTTGTGTGTGTTTTGTTAGTGTTTGTCTCTTGTTTGTGTTAGTGTTTGTCTCTTGTTTGTGTTAGTGTTTGTCTCTTGTTTGTGTTAGTGTTTGTCTCTTGTTTGTGTTAGTGTTTGTCTCTTGTTTGTGTTAGTGTTTGTCTCTTGTTTGTGTTAGTGTTTGTCTCTTGTTCTATTGTCGTTAACAATAACAATCGCTTCTTATTTTGATTTTTTCAGGTCCGAACTATGGCTGATATAAAAGAATAACGATAACTTCTGAATTTGTTTGGTTAATGTTAACAGTGTGTTATGCGGCGGTTAAACAAAAATTATTGCATATCGAGGGTTTGCTGGAAAACATAGTTCCCCCCACCCCCAGTATTTTGCATTGTTGAGCGCCATGCTACAAGCAGAAATTCGAACACACACGCATGCCGCCCCCAAGTAGCCTTAATTGGACGGAACCGGAAGTGGTTTGACTGTCTGATGATCTAAATTGCGTGTTTGCGCATTGAATAGAGGCTGCTGCTCGGCATTAGTATTCTCCTTTGTTGACCGTGCTAGCAAAAACGTACATGCATGAATCTTGCATTAGATATGGGAGTGCTTCCATTTGTTTGTGAACTGTAGGGAGTGCTCCACTTGTTTGTGAACTGTAGGGAATGCTGCCACTTGTTTGTGAACTGTAGGGAATGCTGCCACTTGTTTGTGAACTGTAGGGAATGCTGCCACTTGTTTGTGAACTTAGGGAGTGCTGCCACTTGTTTGTGAACTGTAGGCCATGCAGCCATTTATTTGTGAACTGTAGGGAGTGCTGCCATTTATTTGTGAACTGTAGGCATTGCACCTACTTGTGTGTGAACTCTAGACCAGTGGTTTTTCAACTTATTTACACCTGTGGAACGGTGGAAATAGAAAAATTATTTCGCAGACCACTAAGGCAGAAATAAAAACCATTATTTATTTTGTGTATTTGATTTAAATCTAATATTATAAAATGAAAATTCTTTAGTTATTTAAAATAATCAGAAACCGAGCAGTAAACTAAAATGCTAATATTATAATGTCTTGAAGTTTTGAGAACGAAATATTTAATTCAAATAAAGATAGTAAGAAATCTGCTCCTGCTTCTTTGCTAAAATATTTGATAACCCTGGCTGTGGCGTTGTTTCGGAGATTTGACGAAACACTGCATTGAAATCCATTCAGCTTCTCTGTTTGGTTTTTATGACTGGCAGGGCTGAAAATATCTTCTCACATAAATAGGTAGTCGAAAACATGACCACCAATTTAATAGCTCTTTAATTGAGAGGTGGATATCTTTTCTCAATGAGAGAAACAATTGAGACATTGATTACATTTTATGTTTGGACACCCGAGTGACATCAGAAGACAACTCGATCAGGTTTTTCTTTTCACGAGGATTAAGTGCGCATGAGCTGACATTATGAAGACTAACTTAACGTCGGTTCAAATAATATTTCTTATTTCTGACTAATCAGCCTGTAGTTTCAGCAGACTGCAAGACTAGTTATTAGTTAATGACACAAACAACATAGAGAAAGAAGATAAAAGTAAAAGAAAACAAACTGGAGCGAACCATGTGAATGAGGCCAAGGGAAATTTTCCAGAATGAAAAGCTGTGTGAAAAACATATGCGAGAACATTAAATATTCTTTAAAAATAGTAAGTGCGAGAAAGAGAAAGAAAGGAAAAAGAGAAATAATTTTGAAAAATAGTTTTGCAAGTCGCCGTTATAGATGACAATAATAGCTAAATAAATACTATTGTGGAAGAGTAAATTTGCCTATCCCTATTTCCGGACTTAATTGATGTATGAATTGAAACATTGTCAGGGTAACACGACCTTGGGCACTCCTTGTGATGGTGTTAGTGTCAGAATTGGAAGTTGACAACCCGAGCTGAGAATATGCTAGAAATTGCTGATGTAGTGCAAACTAGTTCAACGGGGTGAGTAGTTGTATTATCCAACGGTTATGATTTACGAGAACGAGGCCGGCCAATGGGCTGTGATCCCAAAGTATAACTTCTGTAGAAAATTATATTGGTCCTTTTTTCTTGTGCTATCTATCTATCTATCTATCTATCTATCTATCTATCTATCTATCTATCTATCTATCTATCTATCTATCTATCTATCTATCTATCTATCTATCTATCTATCTATCTATCTATCTATCTATCTATCTATCCATCCATCCATCCATCCATCTATCTATCTATCTATCTATCTATCTATCTATCTATCTATCTATCTGTCTATCTATCTATCTATCTGTCTATCTATCTGTCTGTCTGTCTGTCTGTCTGTCTGTCTGTCTATCTATCTAACTATCTATCTATGAAAAACTTCAAATTGATTCTTTATAAGAGAGGCGTGCAAAAACCAGGCACGGAAGAAATGCTGTAGCTATTGCATCTGGTAATATATTGCTACATTTTACCTTTAGCTGTCACCGTTAAGTATTTCAACTACTACATTCAAAACAAGTACAACAGCAGCAATGCAACTTATTGCCTCTAGCCCATGTCGTCGCCGTCCTCATTGTTATATCACCATCGCCACAACCCTCATGTAACGCCTATTCCAGGACTTATCACCATCGCCACAACCCTCATGTAACGCCTATTCCAGGACTTATCACTCTTTGGTAAGAAAAGCTGTTGATGAAATTAGGGGGTGGGAGCACTTACGGCCGATTTCGCGCTGGGGAAGGGATATGTGTGGGAAGGGGCAAGAAGAGCTGTTTCTGGAAGCTTCCAAATATATTGACTCTTTTACAGCTACGAACGGGGCAAAGGTCAAGAGAGACAACTGATCCTTTCCGGAAGTCTATACTCGTGCTCAAACTTTCCACTGGCTGCCCCTAGCAGGTGTGCACTTTTGGAATAATTATAAGAATTGTTTGAGAAGGGAGGTGTAGTACAAAACCTACTTCAAGAATCAATGGGAAACTGGAAAACAGCCCGCACATACCAATAAAATGTAGAATCTGTCAATGCTGTTCTGCATTGCCCTAAATCCTTCCAGTCACGTCATCCAGAAAACAGGATTAGGATACAAAATGTAAGCTGAACAGGTTATCAGCCATTTAGTGTACATGGACGATCTAAAGCTATAGTGTTAAAATGAATATGACATCATTTCGCTGATCAATATTGTCATCAAGATCTACACTGAGGACATTAACATGAAGTTCGGATGTGAGAAATGTTGCAGAATTGTGGGTTAGAAAGGCAAGATCTAAACAATAAAAGTCATCATGGAGGTATCATAGATTGGACAACAAATGAAATAAATGAACTAGACAGGAAAACAGAACCCTTACTCACAATACATAAAGCCTTACACCCAAAAACACACGTGTATATACGCTCTGTGTATCTAGGAAATTGGAGCCAGTGGTCTCAAGAAAATCAAATATATCAGTGAAAGAAAAGTTGTAGGCCTTCTGGACTACATCTGAAATAACAACAAAGATAATCTGCGGATAGAAGTAGTAAATATGAGTGTATTATACCCACACCCACAAAGAGACAAAAGAAACAGGCATTGAAAAGTACTCGGAACCCAAAATTTCCCCATGATCGGTATGTGCAACAAACTAATGAAACATACAGATGGTTGAAAGAAGCAGGTCTGAAAGCAGAAACAACAGCACTAATAATGGCTGCACAAGATAAAGCACTAAACGGGAAATCACAAAACAAAAATCATGAAAATCTCAAATTATTACAAATGCAGACTGCAAAGACATGGATAAACAAAAGAATATATATAAACTAGACGTCAGTTTCTGGTTGGAACAGAATACACCGAAAGATAAGTGACCTTAAAACTAACAAGCTGAAGAGCTACAGTCACGTTGTAGACAAACTCTTCCAAAGTACTTTTAGAGTTCACTCACAAACATTCAGTGCTCTTATAAACTCATTTATAGTTCACTCACACAAATAAACCAAATAACTACTACAGGCAATGGGATTCGAAATGAACATTCTCTTATGATGTCATATGGTCGTGATTCTGCAATATAAACATTGATAAACTCTAATTGTACTGTTGAACTATTGTCTATATGTAATCATGCTGTCCTATGTTATTTTGTTGCTGAATACATTATTGTTGATACTTAGACCACTCTGTTAGCGTGACCCACTTACATGTTATAAGTTGTAGTCTGTCAACTGTAATTACTTACTATCCTGGCTGTATGTATTTAGGGATTCGAACTACCTTGTAGAACTATCACTCTTCTATTCTACATTATCTATCATTCATCTTTCTAATATGTGTGGCCAGGCAGAAGGAGTGTTTTGGGGGATTAGCCAAAATTCTGAGATCTTGGCTTACAGCTGACAGTCAACAGAAGTCGTGAAAGAAAACTTACTACTAAGATTCTGAGATCTTGGTCCACATCTGACAGTCTAAAGAAGTCGTGGAAGAAAACTTACTACTACGATAATGATGATTGACAGTGATGATTGTGAAGTTGACGAGAATGTGCTGATTTGATTTTATTCTAGTGAACATGTTCACTGTACAGCGATTGTTTTAATTAGTTTTCCAGTTTGATAGCATCATTTCCCAACAGACAAATATAGCTGAGACCTGTATTTAAAGTCCACTTATGTACTAAAGTATTTCAGATAGTACATTTTATTGTAGAAAGAAGAAATGAAATGCAGTTACATTCTTTTAACAAGAAAACAGAACATTAAAGTTAGTTAAGTAAAGTAATTGTGCTAAATTCTTTCTTCTGTTTAGTTAAATGAAATATGTGTCTATTTATCTATATAATCTTTCTATCAAGCCATTCTGATTAATCTTCCGATCATGCCTTTATAACTACTCTTCCCATTTCCCTTACGACTAAGCTTCTCATCGTGCCCTTATGACTAAGTTTCCCAGCTAGCCCTTAGGCTTAAAATAATCTTCCAATCAGGCCCTTATGACTAAGTTTCCCAGCTAGCCCTTAGGGCTTAGGCTTAAAATAATCTTCCAATCAGGCCCTTATGACTAAGTTTCCCAGCTAGCCCTTAGGCTTAAAATAATCTTCCAATCAGGCCCTTATGACTAAGTTTCCCAGCTAGCCCTTAGGCTTAAAATAATCTTCCAATCAGGCCCTTATGACTAAGTTTCCCAGCTAGCCCTTAGGCTTAAAATAATCTTCCAATCATGCCCTCATGACTAAGTTTCCCAGCTAGCCCTTAGGCTTAAAATAATCTTCCAATCATGCCCTCATGACTAATATTTCAACAAGCCCTTACGAATATTTTCTTATAATGCCACTTTGACTCATCTTCCCAGCAAATCCTCACGATTCATCTTTCTATTTATCTTTTCGAACCAATTGGGGAGGAAGCTTATATACTTCCCATTCACTTCCATTCCGATAAATTATTGAGTGAACATTTTCATCAGTGTATTAAGTGAACACTTTCACCAGTGTCTTAAATGAACTTTCACCAGTGTATTGAGTGAACACTTTCATCAGTGTATTGAGTGAACACTTTCATCAGTGTATTGAGTGAACATTTTCACCAGTGTGTTGAGTGAACACTTTCACCATTGTATTGAGAGAACACTTTCATCAGTGTGTTAACACTTTCCCCAGTGTACTGAGTGCACATTTTCACCAATGTATTATCACTTTCATCAGTGTATTGAGTTAACACTTTCACAAGTATATTGAGTGAACACTTTCACCAGTGTAATGATTTCATATTTTTGCCACTGCACCGAGTTCATTTTCCACCAGTTTACTGAGTTCACATTTTCACAAGTGTATTGAGCTATCACTTTCACAAGTGTACTGAGTGAACGCTTTCACCAGTGTATTGAACTTACACTTTCATATTCACAGAGAAACCATTTAGTTAATGGACATAGTTTAACTTTTGTTTATAAAGTGAGGGAATCGAAATTGTTTTCTTTAAAAGAAATTATATATATTTTCCTAAATACAATGATTATACTTACCTTTATTAAATTGTCCCTATGGTTAAATTCAGAACATGCGGTCAAATAAATGACTTCAATTGGTCTTGTTGAGTACTGAAGTGAACAACAATAAATGACTTCAATTGGTCTTGTTGAATACTGAAGTGAACAACAATAAATGACTTCAATTGGTCTTGTTGAATACTGAAGTGAACAACAATAAATGACTTCAATTGGTCTTGTTGAATACTGAAGTGAACAACAATAAATGACTTCAATTGGTCTTGTTGAGTACTGAAGTGAACAACAATAAATGACTTCAATTGGTCTTGTTGAATACTGAAGTGAACAACAATAAATGACTTCAATTGGTCTTGTTGAGTACTGAAGTGAACAACAATAAATGACTTCAATTGGTCTTGTTGAGTACTGAAGTGAACAACAATAAATGACTTCAATTGGTCTTGTTGAGTACTGAAGTGAACAACAATAAATGACTTCAATTGGTCTTGTTGAGTACTGAAGTGAACAACAATAAATGACTTCAACTGGTCTTGTTGAGTACTGAAGTGAACAACAATAAATGACTTCAATTGGTCTTCTTGAGTACTGAAGTGTACAACAATAAACGTTGACAAGGGTGTAAACCAAGTTGAGGAAATAAAATGGTCGTGAAAGTATTTATGTTGCAATACCCCAAAATATACTAAAGAACAAGAAATACAGTTAGGATTGTTTGCTTGTTGTTATTGTGTAGGTATTTGTGGAGAAATAGGATTTGCTTCATTTAGGTGTACGTTTCTGCTGTTTTAGTTGTTTTTACTTTATTTTTTCTCTTTTTTACTTTCTTCTCTTCTCTCTTGTTCAGAGCAGAATGAACGGCAAGGAAAACTGCTAAATTTGTTTGGAGGCGTTTTTTGTCGTATTTTTCTCTAAGTGGGGAACAAAACGAAAGGGAAGCTACTCTAAACATTTGTCAGAAATTCTTCGGCAGATTGGTGATAGCAAGGAAAGACTCACGGAAATAGCTAAGAGTCATCAGATAGTTCCTTTACATATACAGAAATTTGTATTTACCGGAAGTTAGTCTCTTCCTAAAAATAGTTTGCAAACTGTGGAAATTGTTGAAAATTTTAGCATAATTGTTCAGGTTTGTTTCCAACAACTCAGTCACAGAAGTGTTTATGTAGCACTTTATTTTGTATTAAATCACTAAACTGTAAATGTTTTATCTATCTATCTATCTATCTATCTATCTATCTATCTATCTATCTATCTATCTATCTATCTATCTATTTATCTATCTATCTATCTATCTATCTATCTATCTATCCATTCATCTCTCTAGTCTATAGGTTTTCTCTCTGCACCTCTTTGTCTATCTAAATCTACGTTTCTCCTCTTTTTCTCTCTCCTTTCTTATCGTTTACCATTCCAAATATTTTTAAGAATCTTTTTACCTTTCTTAGAATCGTAGTGTTTATGACTAGATCTATTGTAGATGTAATTTGTACATTCAATCAATTTTTTATTCTTCTATAATCAAGCGGTCATTGAAAGATCCTTATTACAGTGTTACCTGGTTAATGAAACAAGCAAAAATTTTATATTGGTGGTTTTTTTTATGTTTTGCAAAATCGTATATAGCTTTGTGATTAAGTAATGTGATTAATTGTTTATTTTACGTATTCTCTCGGGATACTTGTATTATAAACTATTTCTTTCTACAATCTGAATTTTGCATCTACCATCTGGTTATATTTTCATGGAGATTTTTGTAGGTTTAAGTCTACGCACTCGGAATAGTTCATGATTTGACACTGAATAAATAATTTCTAACGTACACGTCTCTGAATACTGAAATATTTTGTACACTGAACCGATGTGTGTTTTTCTTAAAAGTTTGAGAGCTTGTCAAACTAAATCATTCGTTCTGACTTAACCTTATATTTATTGTGAGTTATCTCCTGACAAATTACGTCAGAATGATGAAGTTTGGAGCGTTCTGTCTTAACCGTATATTTATTGCGAGTTATCTCCTGACAAATTACGTCAGTGATGAACTTTGGAGCGTTCTGGAAGAAAGTTAATTGAAACATTATTTTGAAAGAAAAGCAGCTGTAAAACTGAGACGAAAAAATAACATATAAAATAAAATAGAAAGCAGTAAATAATATCAAAAATTAAAAAAATGTTTTAGTTCTAGTTAGTGTATTCGTCAGTGAGTTTATTAGTCTGAATATGAGTTTAAGAAAGTATTGTGTGTAGATAGTATGAATGTGCAAGTGTGTATGCAAATTACAGTTAAAAGTTTTAAGTGCACAATTGTGTGAAAGTGTATGTGTGTTTGAATATGAATATGTGTGTTTGAGTATGTATTACTATGGTATGTGTGTATGTGTTTGAGAGTAAGTGCATCCGACTCTCTCTCTCTCTCTCTTTCTCTCTCTCTCTCTCTCTCTCTCTCTCTCTCTCTCTCTCTCTCGCTGTCTCCTTGTGTCCCTCCCTCTCTCTAAGGTACGACTACCACTGCGGCCTTTTATCCACCTTTTCCCTCTATTCGCTGCTTCTCGCATCCCGCAGTATGCCTCCACCCCATTCCACCTCGTTTCAGGTATCTTAGAGTCTTGCATGTCAGAATGCCAATAAAGAAAGGGAAGCTTTAGAATGCTGACTGGCATCTTGGGAGATATGAACGTTGCTAAGTTACTCACTCGGAATCAGTTGGAAAGGAGATTCCAAAATTGCTTTGACCAAAATATTTGTGGGTAGCGTTAGATAACTGCTCTAAGTTATGCAAATTCCTCGTCTCCAAATGACTTCCGTAGCGAGGTGAGCTCTGAAGGATGGACGATAAAAGAATGCGGGTATAAGGAGAGAGTAAAGCTATGAAGCCAGGAAGAAGGATATTTTTTTAAAAAAAACATATACATATAACTAAAGACAGACAGAAAGAGAAAGAAATCCTTAAAACCTTCAGGGAAATACAGAACAGAAAGTCAATAGGTTTTCAGTTCTCTGACTATTTATAACGAAACATATGGTAATGATTCAATTTTAATATTGCTTATTTTAAAAAACAATTATATAATAAATTACCTTCGCTGTAACTGGTACCATTTTTATAAAGAAGAAGAAGAAAAGAAGAGAAGAAAAAGTAAAATCTAAACAAAAGAAAGAAAAGACGACTCACCACATGACAGTGTGGAGAATGACCAGACAAGAGGAAAATCTCTCTCATATCTGAGCAGAAAATTAGTTTGAACCACTTGGACTGACGAGTGGCTAAGTTTGAAAACTGGCATTATCAAATTTTTATTGAGATAAACTTTGGCTTGTTGCTGACTTTGTCCATGCTGTCAACAATAAATCATAAATTAATTCTCCATGTAGTAGAGTGCACCACGCTGACTTTCATTGAGGCTCTGCATATAATGCTATGACCACGTGAAGCTATTTGGAGATAGCGCTTCCAGAGACAGAGCCGTTGGTGAGTTAGCTGAGAACGTTATAAATCCGCTTTGAGTAAATACCTCACGTGTTCTTTATTATCTCGACAATGGTAGATTGAATGAGCCTGATTGCCATGCTGAAGACCGACCGACAATGTTGGTATCCGACCACTATATGGGAAGCCTGACTACCATGCTGAAGACCGACCGACAATGTTGGTATCCGACCACTATGTGGGAAGCCTGACTGCCATGCTGAAGACCGACCGACAATGTTGGTATCCGACCACTAATTGGGAACCCGACTGCCATGCTGAAGACCGACCGACAATGTTGGTATCCGACCACTATGTGGGAACCCTACTGCCATGCTGAAGACCGACCGACAATGTTCGTGTCCGACCACCATGTTGGAACCCGACTGCCATATGGAATTAGCCGACCGTCGTATTAAAACTCAACCACCATGTTAGAGTTTGGCTAACTCATTGAAACCATTCCGCCATACTGGAACCAACAGATTGATGTTTCCATGCAACCGACCACCTTCCAGAGTGCTGGTCGCGATATGCGGGCAGAATGTAACTGAACGCTACCGTCACCACTGTGACTGGCAGCTTGTCCTGCAACCAGAGTGTGGAATTTTACAGACGAGTTTTATCCAGTCTTATTGCCTTCTCACTGCATTCTTACAACATTACCAGTCTGGTGCTGTATATTCTGCTCCGTAAATGACATTGAATAATAGTGACATAGCATTAGTGCTGCATTTCATTGTCCTTGACTTTGTAGAAGATGACATGTTCCTGTTGATTGATGTAATTGTAGGGAAGGAAGAATGGAATGCTCAGTTATATATATATATATATATATAGAGAGAGAGAGAGAGAGAGAGAGAAGGAGAGTAAGATAGAGATCTGTTCATTTAATCACAAAGCTAAAGTCATACTACCTTATCACACCTTATTCTGGATCTGGAATGATTCTTTAAGCGGTCTGGATCTTTAGATGTAATCTAACTATATATATATATATATATATATGTGTGTGTGTGTGTGTGTGTGTGTGTGTGTAGGTTGGGCTATATGAAAAATGTTGCACTTTTGGCAGATTCAGCTGTGGGGGGTCGTTGCACCGCTGTTGGCAGACTGAAATATATTTATTTACTCTTGCGTGACGTCATAAAAAATTGATCCCATGAAATTTGGATGAGATCAAGGTTCTAAGAAAAACTGTTATTCCAATTTAAATCCTTTCGTTAAGAAATTATTTTCTTGGATAATCCAACGATATATCATATTTGCGCACAATTGTAATATGTTTGCCCGGTACGATTTCTGCATACAAAATGCATATCACCTTTTCATTATTAGTCTTATTTTATAGTTTGTCGTATCTGTTTTGAAGAAAGAACGGGTATAATCATTCTGTTAATCAGAATCGTTTCTCAGGGTCATTTTTTAAAGCAATTCTGTCACGGACACAAATGTGCTTCAAGTGTTGGTCTAAGCATTTCCTGTTTGTCAATTCGGTAAAATCAATATATAAATAACATGGAAGAATTGCGATAACACGGACAAAAAGCGTAATGTAAAAGGGGTTAAACGCATTCTAACAAGAGTAAAGTGCGATCTAAGAGGAGATAAGTACGTTCTAAAATGAATGAATAACACGTGACCCAACGAGGAACATGCATAGTCCAACAGGAAAAGGTAATCCAACACGAAATGGTGCAGTCCAGCACCAGGCGACCAAGTCCATCCGAAGACATAAGCTGGCAGGAGTCGGTATGGCTAACCAAATTACCATCTCAAACGGAATTTGTTTTCTAGTCATTTTGCAATGACTGTTTCACTTCTAGGGATCTATGCTGTGTGTGGCGGGCAGCCACAATTACTTTCAGTCAGATCGTATCGTATGAGTCGTATTATCATGGGTAAAGTATTTAAAACAACAAACACTAAGAATCCTGTATACGTCTGCCCAACAGTGAATGCTAAAATGTGCTGCGAGACAAAAGAAGAAACAAAAACAGAAAAAGTGTTGTAAATTTGCAAATCAACCTAAATTAAATATGTGTTGTAAGTTTGCAAATCAACCTAAATTAAATATGTGTTGTAAGTTTGCAAATCAACCTAAATTAAATATGTGTTGTAAGTTTGCAAATCAACCTAAATTAAATATGTGTTGTAAGTTTGAAAATCAACCTAAATTAAATATGTGTTGTAAGTTTGCAAACCAACCTAAATTAAATATGTGTTGTAAGTTTGCAAATCAACCTAAATTAAATATGTGTTGTAAGTTTGCAAATCAACCTAAATTAAATATGTGTTGTAAGTTTGCAAATCAACCTAAATTAAATATGTGTTGTAAGTTTGCAAATCAACCTAAATTAAATATGTGTTGTAAGTTTGCAAATCAACCTAAATTAAATATGTGTTGTAAGTTTGCAAATCAACCTAAATTAAATATGTGTTGTAAGTTTGCAAATCAACCTAAATTAAATATGTGTTGTAAGTTTGCAAATCAACCTAAATTAAATATGTGTTGTAAGTTTGCAAATCAATCTAAATTAAATATGTGTTGTAAGTTTGCAAATCAACCTAAATTAAATATGTGTTGTAAGTTTGCAAATCAACCTAAATTAAATATGTGTTGTAAGTCTGAAAAACAACTTAAATTAAATATGTGTTGTAAGTTTACAAAACAACCAGAATTAAGTAGATCTTGAAAGTCTGCAAAAAAACACCCCACAACTAAAGTGTGTTGTATGTCTGCAAAACAACCAGAATTAAGTATGTGTTGTAAGGTGCAAAACAACCAAATTTAAGTATGTTTTGTTGCATGGCTGTACCTTAAATATTGTACCACTTTGTGGGGCCCGTGATAATTAAACTAACTTTTATTTATTTTTTAACATCCAAATTCCGGGTTTTATCGTGTTTTGCCTCGTTATTGCATTCTAACGGTGAGAGGAGAGCGAAAGAAGAAAGAAAAAATTGTTTCTTTTAGCGTACCGTTAAAATACACAGTGATCTACTTACACTTTTTTGTTTGCTGTTGCCATAGTAATCTATATATGCCTCTTTTACATTCTCGGCATGAAAATAAAATGAGGAAAATTGAAACCTAATATAAGAAGGAAGAAAAAACGTTAACCAAGAGAAAATGAATAGAAAACATGAGAGAAAGAACAAAATACAAAAAGAAAAGCCATAAAGCATCGAATAAAGAATATGTTTTTAATGGCTTGTAACTGATTAGCTTAATGAAGAGGTAACCAAGGTAAACATAACAACAACAAATAATGATTAAGCAACCGTCCAGTATAAAGATCATTACACATGTTTGCAGAGATATCGGTGTGTGAGATTAATAGAGTGCAATTAGTCTCACGCTCTGCAGCACAAAGTGCACACCAAACACTGTGGGTTTATGGTCTCGGACCATCTGTGCAGAGTTCTTGCTTGTGCACCAAGCTGTTTCCGCCTGCAATTCCATTCTCATTATTTCACACAGCATTCTCTTGTTGTACGTCAGCCTGAGGTTGTGTGTGACACACGCAGAGTGTCATATTTGCATTTGCTGAAGGGGCTGTGTGGTGTGTTGTGCGCGCGTATTCTTGTGGATGTATGTTGTTGTCTGTGGATATTCTAGTGGGTGTTTTATATTGTCTCTGCGTATTCTAGCAGATGTATGTTATATTATGAGTGCGTATTCTAGAGATGTAGTTGTGTTATGTGTGTGTATGTGTATTCTAGAGATTGTTGTGTGTGTGTGTGTGTGTGTGTGTGTATTCTAAAGGTTGATATTGTTGTGTTGTTCTGTGTGTGCATGTATTAAAAACTCTGTGTTGTACGAATATATTCTTGATGCTGAACATTGTGTTTTCTGCCTGTATTCTGAAGGATGTTTCATAATGACTGTTTCGTATTCTAGAGGTTGTGCTGTATGTGCGTATTCTTGAATTTGTGTATGTGTGTGTATTCTAAAGGATGTGTCGTGCTGTCAGCACCTGTGTGTAATCTAGATTGTTGAGTTGTCTGTATGCATGCTAGAAGTTGTGTAACACAAAACAGCTTTTATTGTTTCTAAGTATGCCTGCAGTGTGTGAAACTGTATGGTAATTTTGATTGTTCGTATACTTAAGTTTGTACTCGACCAAAACTTCGATGATTTTATGTTGTCTCTATATTCTTTATGGTGTGTGTGTGTGTGTATAAATACTATGAATTAGGTTGCATTTTTTAAAAAAGTTAATTATCTGAATATAGGCTATATATGCCAAAGACTATAGGAAAACACAAAACAAGTGAAAGTAAAATAAAACAGACAACACACTGAGCCACACTCTCAACAGAGAAAAACAAGCAAAATAAATCATCAAAACCAGAGAATAATCTTACGTTATAGGGAACAAAACCTCATATTAATAACAGCAACCGTCAAGTAGCAGACAATAATGGCAATAAAAGAAAAAAGATTTCACAATATCAGTGTGCGTGCATGTGTATGTATGCGTGCGTGTGTATATGTAGTGAGGGGATTTGGAGAACGAGGATCACGAGAAAGAATGAGACTATAAGGATGGGGGGGGGGGGGGGTTGAGAGGGAGAGAGGGACAGTAGAAGAGAACGGTGGAAAAGAGAGCATGCGTTGACAGTGACAAAATGATGAATGATGTTGACCGTAGCCTACTCACTGGTACTTACGAATTACTGCTCACTGATATTTACAAATCACTACTCACTGGAACTTACGAATTACTACTCACTGATATTTACAAATTACTACTCACTGGTATTTACAAATTAACGATACTGATAGATTACTCACTATTACTTACGACTTACTTACTACTCACCATGTGTGCTGCAAAATCTCCACGCGATCAGACATTACAATCTGTATTATGTTATCACACGATATAATCTGTATTATGTTATCACACGATATAATCTGTATTATGTTACCACACGATATAATCTGTATTATGTTATCACACGATATAATACCACGTGATCAGACATTACAATCTGTATTATGTTATCACACGATATAATCTGTATTATGTTATCACACGATATAATCTGTATTATGTTACCATACGATATAATCTGTATTATGTTATCACACGATATAATCTGTATTATGTTATCACACGATATAATACCACGGGATCAGACATTGCAATCTGTATTATGTTACCACACGATATAATCTGTATTACGTCCACACTATATATACTTCAGAGCGTTTCCAGGACGAGACTTTATAGACGAAATGTATTGTTACATGTTATTAACTTGTTAGACGCCTTCGTAAGACGTGAGTTCATATTGGTATTATAGGCCACCTGTACAAAATTTAGTCGCCGCAGTCCCTTGTTATTCAATACACATATTACACAATCTGTTTCTGCAAGTGTTATCACACATTCTACACGATCCGCCTCTAATCAGCCAAGCAGAAAATTACCTAATTGTGTAATTGCAGGCTACAGATTTTCAGAATACACTTATAGTTTATCACCATACTGGAACTTTTAGTGTCACTGTCAAAGCCCATACAATAAAATAATGTTCAGCTATTTCGTTCAAGTAAAAATGAGAAATAAACAAAAATGTCAACACGAAACAAAAGAGGTAGAAGAAAAATAAAATTTTAAAAATCCCACAATAATAAATGAAGTGATTTATATATCTGGACGTATTTCCATTTGTTTCATCTATCAGGAAAATGACTCATTTTATTTGAAAGACTTGAGACCTTTCCATGCAATATATGCTGAAAACGTCACACATCACATGACAATAACTTTTAGTCACGTCACCTGTAAAAGGGAAGTGGGTATCCGTGAGGTCCTGGCGCAGACTTTTTCAAGAAGGCGATCGGTTCCGAACCCCACCATATCGACCTGATACTTATAAACTTTTCAATTCACATCTACTCCCTGGATCCCGAATTATCGAGAAGTGTTAATCAAGTTTTCATTAATATGCAACATTAATAAAACATCCCCATTTGTCAAATTTATTTGATCGCCACGAGTATTTTCAAAGACTTATGAAACGACTGTTGTATATGTGTTGCTTCGAACCACGATTTTTCACGTTTCTTCAATTCGCACTTTAACTGGCAAACATAATCACAGGAACTGGAGTAAGCTTTAACAAATCTCGGCTTCAGATTTCGGCAATCCAGACACTCAAGTACTTAAACCGAAGAAACGCCCTCGTTGTATCTTGATCTCTGTCGAGTACATTCGATTGCTAAATCAAGCTGGCTAATGCCGGCCTTGAAACGGCAAAGATTAGCCTCTACGACACGTGGTCCGGGAGCCATTAAAGTGCCCTTTATTTCCGCTGACTAACACATCCATTGTTACGTCACCAAGCTATTACTCACTCCGCCAGTCTGTCGTGTATGGAAGTCATTATTATTCCAGGAGAACACCAAACAGCCAACACCGTACCCGTCTAAGTCCCGGATTCCTGGGACCGTACGACAGCCATGCTTCTTTATTGAGATGAGGCAGAACCGGCTTGACTCATATCCAGAAGTTTCAGACAGTCTGGTCACAGAATTTGGAATCAGAACTGTCCGTTTCTCGAAAATGCGCATGGCACTCTACTTGCTGTTTGGTATTTTTTCGAGTTTTGGGGCTACAAAATATCTTTAGCTGATCGCAGTTTTTCAAGACCAACATTGTGACACGATGAAAGGTGACCATTGTATCAGGACCAGCTTGATGATCAGACAAAGAAAGAAAGAAAGAAAGAAAGAAAGAAAGAAAGAAAGAAAGAAAGAAAGAAAGAAAGAAAGAAAGAAAGAAAGAAAGAAAGAAAGAAAGAAAGAAAGAAAGAAAGTTTTGGCCTAGGAAAAAAAAATGCATGAAATAACAGAAGCAGACTGTATAACAATTTCAATAAGCGAAATTAATAACAATGACATTTGCTTTATATTAAAAGTCATTTGTGGATGCTCATTAAAAATCCTTTTATAAAAAAGGAAAAAAATATTTTACACTGTAGATTAAATTTAGATTACAAATGTCAGCAAATTGCCTGCTAAACTTTGATGAGTTTCATTCCTTGTCACGTGATGTCACCGAACTTCAATGTTGGTTAGTAGTGTATCTGCACTATCAAGCAAATTTTCGATTTGCACACGACACCTTTTTTTATGAATTGCATAGAACTCTAATGCGGGTGTGAGCGTGTATGTGTATCGTGCGTACGTATCTGCGTGATGTGCACATGTGTGTGGTGTAGGCGTATGTGTGTTTGAACGTTTGCTGAGTTTGTCTTTTATTTGATTTTAAAACATGAATTTTATTGTTTAGATTCGTCCATTCAGAAAGGAGAGAAACTGGAAGGAACCGTTTGAACTTTCGCAGCAGTGTGCACTCTTTGCCCTTAGTGACGTCTTTGTCTAAGCAGCCCTATGCTAAATGTCACATTGTCGTACTCTTAGTGATTAAAGTGTAAATATATTTAAAGTCAGAAGTTCACGGATTCCATTGCCTTATCGTTTTTCTTAATTAAAGGAAGCATACGACTTACTGGTTAATTAACACAATTTATTAAATTTTATATTTAGGTTCGTAAAAGAACTTTAAAAAATCATCCCTGCACAATATTTAATGAACATATGAACATACAAGGCTCATCATGACTGATAAAAAATTATTCCAAGCAAATCTAAAGCCGAACTTAAAAGAGACAGTAATAAGGAAGTAAAAAATTAAATTGGAAATGCTGAGTTGATTAAAATCCGCCATTATCTGTAACCATATCAACATTCATTTGAGTTCTTGAGTTCAGAGCAAGGAGCTAAGATAAAATGTTGATGCTGATCCCTTAATTGTGTGTATTTTCAGAATATCTATGTATCAGATATGTATCAGATATCAGACACTATCTATCTATCTATCTATCTATCTATCTATCTATCTATCTATCTATCTATCTATCTATCTATCTATCTATCTATCTATCTATCTATCTATCTATCTATCTATCTATCTATCTATCTATCTATCTATCTATCTATCTATCTATCTATCTATCCATCTATTCTTGATTGGATATTATTTACTATATATTCTTATTCAGTATAGTGAAGCGTGTAATCCACAGGATAAGCCTTGGACATGTTCACAGTTTTTCTTTGCAAAAATATTTAATACTTTATCCATTGGTTACAGGGTTTTTCATTCTCCATTCTTGATTTTGGTTTAGTTCTCACGCAATATTCTAGTTCCAGTTTCCACTCTAAGTGTCTTCTTGGTTAGAACTGAGTTGAGAAAGAATATTTGTGACATTGTGTTTGTTTACAAGTGTGCACGCAAAGCAGAAGACAGACCAGTGCACAGTGCACATTCAGGAAATATGGCAGGGCCACATATTGCCAAAACCAGAAGAACAGTTATGAGATAATTTTATACCCTGCACATTAGTGTTAAGACGTGTGTCGTTTCACCAAAATATTAATATCAAAGGAACAGTTACTTTGAGAGAGAAAATTTATAGAAAGAAGAAGACCTTTGTTGTAATAATTAGCGAATAGTAACAGACTTTAAAAGATAGGCTAGATTCCTCTGGGATAGTTAGGTTGACTATTTGTAATTGCAATGTGGATTAATTAACTTTGTTTATTAATTTTCTGTTATAAATCTTTTAATTAATTTTATTCATTTTTAATGTCATTCCTTATCATCGTCATTCCTTATCATCAAATTCATCCTGTAACGTACATATCATCTTTGTTTTGTTATATGTAGTGGGAGATAACTCGCTTGAGGGGTGGGTGGTTGTAGAGCCATACACGGGAGGATGTGTCACTCGTAGTCCTATTGTCCCAGATTTAATTAATTTACGGGCGACCGACACACTGATCAAAATATGCTTTTGCATCTTTTGAAACTCTTCCTCTTTTTCCTAACTTAACTATCTGTTCCCATAAATTTAATTCTGTTTTTACACCAAGAACATTGCACTTTAAATAAATAAATCACATTTTTCTCAGATGAAATGTTTATGCACGATACAAATTGCATTTTGACCCACATTAGGTGGTGTTTATATGTCCGCCTGCTATGATTACAGCACATTAAACTGCGTTTTTGCTCAAATCAAACGTTTACACAAATCAAACTGTGATTTTGCACAAATCAAACTTTTACACAAATCAAATAATATTTTGAACTGTATTAGATGTGTTTATATCACATTGCGATTAGGAGCAAATCACACTGCGTGTTTGTACAAATCAAAATGTGTTTATGTTCAAATGAAAGTGAATTATGCACAGAGCAAGATGAGTTCAAGCAAAAATCAAAATGATAATATTCTGTAATTATTTTGCAATTTACACCACTTATATTGCGTTTTTACATAAAACAAGCTTTTTTCCCGACGTACAAAGATACAGTTTACGTCAAAAAACAAAAATTGCCTATCATCAATTTTTTTTTTTTTAAAGAAAAAAAAGAATTCATTGCTAGAGCAAAAGAGACATTACCTTCACTTCTCAACTCCAAGACATATTATTCCTCTTTTCCAATTGCCTAGAAAATTTCCCTGGCGCTATAAAACACGAACAGGAAAAGAAAGGAAAAGAAATCGAGCAAACCGAGACACTCTTGTATACAGCTCAATTGGACCCCAGAACAATAAGTTCAAGTTGGCTATTTTCGGGCTCGTATTTTAGAGTGCAATGAGGCGATTGATATGAACATTTTCAGAATGTAGACATGACGCAAGTAGCAGCGCTATTCAGATTTTTTTTCTTTTATAGATGTTAATGATGAAAACAGGAATGTTTTTAAATAAAAGGAGAAGCAGGGTTTCGATGGATGAGTAAGTGTGTTCGAGCGTGCGTATGTGTGTATGTGTGTATGTGTGTATGTGCGTATGTGTGTATGTGCGTGTGTGTATGTGTGTATGTATGTATGTGTGTATGTGTGTATGTGCGTATGTGTGTATGTGTACGTGTGTCGGGCGGGAGTGGAGTTTTGTTTACTTTCTTAACTCTGCACAATTTAAACATGGATTTTTAACTACTGAAACTCTGAAACCTGTTAAAAGAAAAGAAAAGATAAACAGAAGAAGAAAAGAAACAAAAAATGCTTGCTCGCCTCTCTCTAATATTTGCTTACTGTTTATAATCTTTATATGTTATCACAGGCTTGCACTCTAAGGCAATTATTTTTTTTTATCAGAGGGTCAAATATTAAAGGTCAGAATTAAAGGGAATTGCTGTGTGACGTTCCTCTTAACTCGTACAAAGCTGTTACCTCGTTCTCTTGGTGTATTTATATTGTGCAGTGCTGCGTTGAACTTCACTTCTGCTAGGTTAACACCCATTTATAGTGCCTGTGGTGTTTCAGTTATCGATCCGGTGTACCACATCTACCGTTTAGTGAGGGTTGCTGGTACACAAATAGTGCAAAAGTGGGTGATAAACATCACATCGACTGGTCATAAGTTCCCCGCGGGTTATCACTGAGAATTAACAGTAACGAAGACTTAAGTAGACATTACAGGATGAATTTATAAATTGATACGATAACGGGTTTAACAAAGAAAGGTATGAAGAAAATAACAGTTATTTATATTAATAAAAAAACGGCAAGGGGGGGGGGGGGGGAAGGGCTATTTATAAATATCCTGGACGCTCCCAGTTAACTTCCTACATCAAATACTAACTCTAGCCATTCAGGAAATATAGCTGGTCATTAATAGTTTAGTTATTGCTCACAAATATATTACCACAGTTTTGTATTTTATCTCTTGGCTTCTAAATCTAATCTCTGGATTTCGGAAATTAACAGTCGTTTGAGTGCAGGCTTAACTTGCAGGCTGTTAACAACACGCAGCATTGTGACCTCTGCACGGTATGCTAAATATTATGTGCCATTGTGACCTCTACACAGTATGGAAAATATTATGTGCCATTGTGACCTCTACACAGTACGCAAAATATTATGTGCCATTTCCTTCCAATTCACACTGTCCGTGTTAGTTTTCCTGCTTGGCCTGTACTGTCCATCCGAAAATACTAGGAAACCTGTCAGTTTTATCCTGTCCAACTGTACATACTAGGAAATCTGACATTTTTGTCCTGCCCACCAAATAATACTAGGAACCCTATCATTTTTATTATGTCCACCAGAAAATATTAGGAACCCAGACATTTTTATTCTGTCCACCAGAAAATACTAGAAAAATTACATGTTTATTCTGTTCACCAGAAAATACTAGAAAGCATGACATTCTTATTCTGTCCACCAGAAAATACTAGAAAACATGACATTTTTTTTTCTCTCCATCAGAAAATACTAAGAACCCAGGCATTTTTATTCTGACATTTTAAGCTGAAAACTCTGCAAATAATCATTCACGGTTTTTAAGTATATTTTGCCGTATTGAAAATTCAATGCGACACTTAAGACTGGCCCTCGTGTCTTATATATTCCACTTCACTAAATTCTTATTGAGAATAGTTTATTAAATACATTTCATAAATACAATATATTTCATATTGTAGTAAATAAAGCGTTGATTTATTCCCAAGGGCTTCTCACAATTTCAATGAAGAAAATAGAATTCCATTTTTTCCAGTCAAACTTTGACTGTTCTGCATCATTTCGCTAGTCATACGACCTCTCCGTTAAGATGCCTGCCTTCGTCAAGCACTGTTTTAAAAAAGAGCCCAAAGAAATGCTTCTCATCCGACCCATGCTTCATCAATCTCCAGTTGTTTCTATAAGTGAAAATTATCTTAGGCTGTCCTGTCATTCACAGGTCTGCGCATGCGCGTAAATTATAGCTCGACGCCCACTCATACCGTTACCATTGTCAACACCGGAAGGTGCATATGACCGATTTCTAGACCACACGTCGTCAGTCGATTTTTGAGGACCGCTTAGTTGATGGTAGCAATATCAAAGCTAAACTCTTCCAATCCACATTTATTGTCTCCCCTTTTAGTCACCGTGGGGTGACTAATCTGGCTAAAGAGCGACCTTGATTACGGGAAACAAACGGAAATTTATTAATCTTCAAAAATTCAGAAGTATCATTCCGGATTATTTAGCCTACAGTTTGGGGGAATTTTGGGTGGGATTTTTTTTGTTTATTTGTGATATTTTGTTGTGTTTGTGTGATTTTTTCGCGTGTTTGTTTATATTGAATTTTTGGTGGAGGTTGTGGGTTTTTTTGTTTCTCTGGGGTGTTGGGGGGGGGGGGGATTTTGGATGTTGGATGTTTTTGTGTGGGGTTTTATTGGGTTTTGTTTGATTTTTACCTGGTTTATGTTTGGTTTTGTTGTTCTTTGGTGGAAGGGGGTTTATTTTTATTTGGTGGTTTTCTGTTCTTTTTGGTTTTTGCAGGCTTATGTGTTTTGATATGGTTTGGGGGATTTTGTGTGGGGTTGGGTGGATTATTTGTATGTTGTTTTTTAAAATTTGTTATTTTTTTTAGTTGTTGGATTTTAATGGTTTTTGTTGGTTTTTATTGGGTTTTGTTAGATTATGTTGGGTTCTTTTGTGTAAGGTATGGACGAAATTCAGTATTAAAATTATCTAAGAGGGCGTTATAATTTCGACAATGATCAACATGCTGTCTAAGTGTTGTGATGTTGTTAAATTGTGACTTGAAAGTAAGACCATGGCTGGCATGCTGAACAAATTCATAAAGGTAAGAGTGTCTGTGTTTACAGCAGGAAATATTCCATTTTAATGTTTGATCGCAAATGGTCACAATGAGGCTAACTGCACAGTATCTCTGAGCATCTTGTTCGGTGTTCTAGCATAGAGAAACGGCTTCTCCTTATTGTAAACTAGGTCAAAACATCATTGTTCTAGCATAGAGAAACGGCTTCTCCTTATTGTAAACTAGGTCAAAACATCATTGTTCTAGCATAGAGAAACGGCTTCTCCTTATTGTAAACTAGGTCAAAACATCCGCTGCACTCCCTTGCCACTTGTAGGATCTAGTATTATATCAAGACAATTAACTCTTCTCTAAAATTATTTTAGCATACATTTAATGTAGATATTAACTAGCCAGTCTGCATTGAATGACAACAATTTTAACAAAAGTTAGAACACTTAGAAAATACATTCAAGTAACAATATACAGAAGAAAAGAACAGGGATAGAAGTAAACTGATATAATGCATTTAGATCATTCATAACAAATTCATCCATTCTACTTTACTGACTGAGTCTGATGAAGATACACGTCACAATAAAAGTTTGAGTAAGAGCATGATGAATGCAGACATCACTGTAGAAGTCGGAGTAAGAGTCTGATGAGGATACACGTCACAGATGACTTTGGACATTTCGTCACCATTCTAATTAGATGCAACATCAGAATCCTTACAACCAAGAACACCAGTACCATCATCGGAGTAAGAGTTAAGATGATGATGACAACGGCGATGATGATGACGATGACGACGATGATGATTACATTTCACAGTTCATGATCAAACTCTTTGTCCTATTCGTTGACATTATATTATTCCCGTCTTGTCATCGTCGTTATTAGCATACAGCATCATAAACGTTACTATCAACATCTACACAACCATCAAGAGAGTAGTCACAATAATAATAGCATATTAGTCCATTCATTCATCCATCCATCCGCCCATCTGTATGTCGGTCAGTCTATATTTTTCTTTCTACTTACCTAGGTAACCTTCTGTGTGTGTGTGCGCTTGTGCATGTTTTAGGAGGAGACATACACACGCACACATATACGTGTTTGCTAGTGTTTGTTTGTGTGCATTGTTGTGGGTGATACCATTCTGATGTATATTAGGATTTCGTAATTATACAACTTAATTAAGACTTCGATCAGCTAATTTGCTTGTGCAACTGTTAGCTTGCAGAGAACAGTTTGCTGTTTCCCTTTCTGGGGCCGACGATTTCTGGGTCTTGTGTGCGTTTGCATTTTGGCCCCCCAACACGGTCAGTCTAGAAACATCATCAATCCACGCAACACGGTCAGTCTAGAAACGTCATCAATCCACGCAACACGGTCAGTCTAGAAACGTCATCAATCCACGCAACACGGTCAGTCTAGAAACATCATCAATCCACGCAACACGGTCAGTCTAAAAACGTCATCAATCCACGCAATACAATCAGTTTAGGCAACACGGTTAGTTCACTCAACTTGGTCAGTTTAACCAGCACACTTAGCAACACGATCAGTTCATGGAAACATGGTCAGTGGTGAAAATACAGACAATTCACGCAATACGGTCGTCTTCGACAAAAAGTTTGGACAAGGTAAATTTGTACATGGTCAGTTTAGATTACGGTTTAAGGTCAGTTCACACAGCACAGTCATCTTGAACAACAAGATCGCTTCGCACAGCATGATGAGTTTAGACAGTCATTTTGACAGCACGATCAATTCATGTAGCATGTTTAGCACACACATCGTGGTCAGTCATAAAACACGGGTAAGACAAAAGAATCGGGCACAAGTCTTTTTGCTCATACAACCGGGGCTCAATCTTAATCTGAATAAGAAAAATCTTACGGGAGGTGTGTGTGTGTGGGGGGTGTCCTTAAACACTCTTCTAAGTGGTGGTATTACTGTCATGTCCGTCGGGTGTAACGCTAAATCGTGGTTCTGTGTATTTCGCTCAGTGCGTGCGTGCTAAAGAACCCCTTTTCATGTACAACTAGAAAGAGCAGACCACTGGACACTGCTCGTGCAAAACTGCACCTAAAAAATCCACCTCCATCTCCACTTCAACGCCCGCATTCCTTACTCGTCGCACAGATCTGAAACATTCAGAACATAGATATGTCCCTGCTCACTTGCGCCTGTCTGCGAAGTCAACAAAAAGGAGGATCGGATATGAAGCCTAAACCACACAAATATTTAAGACTTGCTGCAGATGTGCTGGTCAATAGCATGGCTACAGGGAAAATTGACCAGGAGATGGAATATTTTAATACCCGCCAGGAATTATATTTTTTCGGATCTTCTGGGCAATGACAGAGCCAGGTTTGGGTCAAGCGCAATGATTGTCTCGGCATTTAGAATGAAAGTAGATACAAGACTGGGTGAACACGATGAATACCTATTTTTATATATTGTTTTAGCTTCTTTCTATATATGGTTTTTCTTCTTTCTTTCTTTCTTTCTTTCTTTCTTTCTTTCTTTCTTTCTTTCTTTCTTTCTTTCTTTCTTTCTTTCTTTCTACCTTCCTT
Organism: Sinotaia quadrata; assembly: GCA_028829895.1. NCBI lineage: Eukaryota > Metazoa > Mollusca > Gastropoda > Architaenioglossa > Viviparidae > Sinotaia > Sinotaia quadrata. The sequence goes on along the minus strand of CM054177.1, from coordinate 142,490,637 downwards.
CCTTCTTTCTTTCGTTCGTTCGTTCTTTCTTTCTTTCGCTCTTCTTTCTTTCTTTCTTTTTGCTTCATTGTCACTCTAATTATGCTGTGTTTGTTTATTATTAATCTTTGGAACACGCCAAACATTTTGACATGAAAGGTGAGAGAGCGACTGGTGCAACCGTTATTCGGTGCCAGCATTGCACAGAAGTACGACACAAGCAGACAGAATGTGTCTGCTATTTGTAGCCAAAAAATATACAACTCCTTATGTTGAAAAGTTATTCCAGACAGCTGTAGAGCGACTGAGAAGAGAGCGAGAGAGAGACGTAGGTGCATTGATGATAGTTACCAAGGAAACAGATAAGGCAGAGAATTTGCAGAGATAAACAGATAAAGTTTAATAAGTCTCGAATGGTCTATAAATAGAAAGTGTTTTTCATTTAAAATCAAACGCGGTCAGTAATGAAGCAATTTCGTTTTACTTCCTTTTCATTTTTGTTGTTTTATACTTTCTAACATCGCTCTTGTAAACATCTGCATATGAATGCCTGGATGTCTCCTGCAAATTCTCAATTCGAGCTTGCATTGTGACATCCATTATGTGGGAAGGACACGCACCCACGTTAACTCAGATTACTTTTACAGATAATTGAAACGCTGAAAAGTAATTTTATAAAACTACTGTTATTATTCCTTATTTATAAATTATAATTCCTAAGTTATAAATGTGTAAAATAAAATTCTTCAGAGAACAAATTACAGGCTTCGTGTTGACTACGTTCCATTTTAACCATTTTCACAGAACTGCGGTCATCTACACACACACACACACACACACACACACTGACCCTTGCACGACACGTTTATTCATTAAACATTTTTCATTGCATTAATTACACACACACACACACACACACACACACACACACACACACACACACACACACACCGACTATCGCACGCCACGTTTATTCATTAAACATTTTTCATTGCATTAATTACACACACACACACACACACACACACACACACACACACACACACACACACACACACCCCGACTATCGCACGCCACGTTTATTCATTAAACATTTTCCGACTATTGCATTAATCACACACACATATACACACACATACACGCACATAAATAGATAGATAGATAGATAGATAGATAGATAGATAGATAGATAGATAGATAGATAGATAGATAGATAGATAGATAGATAGATAGATAGATAGATAGGTAGGTAGGTAAGTAGGTAGGTAGATATATATAGATAGAAAAGTTATTGAAATATGATTTTATAGACCTTGCCCTTATCAGGGTCCGTTCTTCAGGCTAAGTCATTCTGCAGAAAACTCTCCAATAGCTCGCAACCAGTAAAAATTTGTGTCAACTTCACACTTCCAGTCAGACGTTATCTCCTTTAAAATTAAAAGTAATGTCCATTTATGCTTTTTTTCGTTACATTTATTCCCCCGTCTCTCTCTCCCCAACTCTAAAACCAGACAAACGGTTAATATCTTACTATGACAAATGACATCCCCAGTCACATAGTGTGACTCCAACGCCAACTAGTTAATAGGTATGAATTATTATTATAGCCAATAAGACCCATCCTTAAAATGGGCTAAAGTTTTCCTTGGTCCTACATGCCTGGCAATGAGCGGGTCATGAGCCAAACACTGCATGCTCGCTTGATAGCTCAGAGGTACTGCCATCTGACTGCTATCAGTCCCTTCCTGTTTACAAATCAAGAGACCATCCTTCCAGCGACACACACAATCCCATGCGTTACACTTAGTCAGCCTATTCGCAAATCTAATTTTTATGTTGTACTTACTCAGTACTCTGACACAAATATATCCGTTACACTATACTAGCATTTCCCGAGGCAAATATATTTGTTATACTTAGCCAAATCTCTTCCTTACATATAGGTAGTAATATCAGACACATGTAACCAGTGTTATCAAACAGAAATGTCAATTTTTCATAGAGCAGTTAGTGTAAACTGCAAATCTTGATTTTATGCAGAGCCAACATTGCAAGTCACAAATTATAATTTTATACAGTGTCCGTATCGCAATAAAAAAATCTTGATTTTATATAGAGCCAGTATTGTCCATCACAGATCTTGATTTTATACAGAGCCAGTATTGTCCATCACAGATCTTGATTTTATACAGAGCCAATACTGCCAATCACAAATCTTGATTTTACACAGAGCCAGTATTCCCAATCACAAGTCTCTGATCTACACATAGCCAGGATTCTAAAGCACAAACCCCTGTCGAGAATTCCCAGTCTTTTTGTCTTCAAGTATGCTTAGCCATATCTTAAATAATACTGTTTTCCAATAACACTTAGCCAATATTCTTACTCATCATTACAGTAAGAGGTTATAACTAAATTCTCACCTTCAAAACCCTTCTCGCCTTTAGCACTATGTTTCTTGTGACGCTTTCTTACGTCGCGGAAAGTCGAGCGCTAAGTGTATTCTATGCAAGCTATTATTAGCACATCGTGAACGTCATGGCAATAAAGGAAATTTAATATTCATTATCTGATCTGTAGTAGTCATGAAATTGGTTTAGTTCGAAGTCAGTTTGTCCATCGATACGCACAGATCATATTTAATTAATTGAATCGTTCACTGATATAAGCAGATGCATTTCACGAACATATTCATCAAGTGACATTTATTTCAGGCATTGTTAAATACACATTGTTCAGCTTTAGGACTCAGCGCTGTAAACCTGGATGCTTTTTGGACGAAATAACAATAATTGTTTTCTAAATAGACGGACAGGCTGATGCTTGACGAGAACACACGATTGTACATCGTGCAGAAAGATTGTCGTGCACTTAATTAAAATCGTGTTCGACTCCTGTGCTGCTTGGAACCGCGATGATAGCATACTGTATCCTGCGACTACCGACTGCAAGCCGTCAAGATAGCTGGAGACATTTATTACAATCCCGGAAGTACGATTTGATTAAGTACGCAAGGGCTCCGCACATTTGGTCAGCAACTCAGAAATAGAAAAGGTTAAAGACAGACGAAAATGAGAGCGAGAGAGAGAGAGTGTCGGAAATTTTTATAAACTGTGCCAGTTTGCCCATTCAGAAACTGCTTCTTTTCTTCACCCTAACCCCGTTGCCATCCTCATATAATGTCTAGGCTATATATTTCATTCAGTCAAGATATCGTAGCCTTGTCAAAATATGGAAAACCTGGAATTCAGCTAGTGTAGAAGGCTGGTTTCGTGAGTCAAACCCCCTCTGCTTCTCACAGACGATTGACACCACTCCATCCGCGACTTTGTTCCACATGGAATCCAAGGAAATAAGCAAGCCATCCGCGACCGACCAGTCGCTAGCTAGACTACGTTAGTAACACAGCAGTAAGCGGTTTCTGTTTCGTCTGACTGAAATTAAATTTTACTCAGCTCATTTCTTTCACCATCTGCTTAGACGATATTTTATTTCAGAAACTGGGTCATTTTACTGACCTACACCTTTTTCAAGACTAATGCCTACTTGGGTCAAAATAATATTAGACAAGGTAAGAGACTAATGTTCATCGGATTAGAGGAAATTTATCTAGTTAAACTCATTTTTCACAATATTATTATTTAGCATTCTTTTCTATTAGAATAAATTACTTTTTAGTTCTTTTCTTTTCTTTTTACTTCATTTGTTTGTACCTAACTCAGTTTTACCCTGTGTTATGAAGCTTGGCTTCACCAAAACTAATTTTTATTTTACTAAACTAAATTATGTTTGACATATATTCACACGACTATACTTAATGTTGCTTATCATTCTTTCATCTCACTGGACTGTATTTCATTCACAACTCTTTCATCTCACTGGACTGTATTTCATTCACAACTCTTTCATCTCACTGGACTGTATTTCATTCACAACTCTTTCATCGCACTGGACTGTATTTCATTCACAACTCTTTCATCTCACTGGACTGTATTTCATTCACAACTCTTTCATCTCACTGGACTGTATTTCATTCACAACTCTTTCATCTCACTGGACTGTATTTCATTCACAACTCTTTCATCGCACTGGACTGTATTTCATTCACAACTCTTTCATCTCACTGGACTGTATTTCATTTACTACTCTTTAATCTCACTGGACTGTATTTCATTTACTACTCTTTCATCTCACTGGACTGTATTTCATTTACAACTCTTTCATCTCACTGGACTGTATTTCATTTACAACTCTTTCATCTCACTGGACTGTATTTCATTTACAACTCTTTCATCTCACTGGACTGTATTTCATTTACAACTCTTTCATCTCACTGGACAGTATTTCATTCATCACTCGTTCCCCTCATTGACGTGTTCTTTCTCGTTTATTAATTCAAATAGGATGTATTTCATTCATCATTCACCCACTTCATTGGACTGTGATTCCTCGTTTAATATTACAAGACTGTATTTCAACACCACTCGTTCATCTCACTGGACTGTCCTTGATTATAATTATTAATTTCATAGACACCCTATTTCATTAACCACTCGTTTATCTCACTGGAAATTTTTTGTCTCAATAGATTGTACTTCATTCAAAGCAGGTTTATCTCACTGCACTGTATTCATTCATCACTTGTTCATATCATTTGACTGTATGTCATCCACCACTCGTTCACATCACTGGATTGTATTTTCTTGTTTATTTTCAATGGACTATAATTCACTAACCACTCGTTGACCTCACTGGACTGTATTTTGTTGTTTCTTCATCTCACTAGACCGTATTTCAATCACCATTTGTTCATCTCACTAGACCGTATTTCATTCACCATTTGTTCATCTCACTAGACTGTGTTTCATACACCTCTCACCACCAAAGGGAAGTTGGTTTGAACAAAGACAGTGAACAGTTGGGAAACGTCGCTGTAGCGGGCTGCTACCGTCTACGTCACGTCTCCGCTGTCACAACTTTATTCAGTCCCGTAATGGCTGGTTCAGTACTATGTAGGTCCTGTTTGTTGTTCGTCACAGTGTCTGCCATGCATACCAAGGATGTTTATCTGGCTCTTTTATTATGCGTACAAGGGTTACGTATGTTGACGTTTTGTATGCGAGATTGTATGTGGAATGGAGAATGTAAACAATACAATGTAGACACCACACTCGCCAAAAGTAGATAAGATAATATTTTTCTGATGAATATGATTTAAGTTTATTGTCCTAGGGACTCTTTCATGTGGTGGATAAAGAAAAAATGTAATCGCTCGTTTTGCAACCCATTCAGTCATAAAACATGTTCTCTGGGAATAAAGGAGTAATATGTTCTAAAAGATGGGTAATGAAAATTAAGAAAAAGTAAAGAAAAGAAGTAAAAAACAACAAATTAAAAGCCTGAAAAGTGTGGCAATTTCCATTATGAAAAAAAATATAGGTAAAAAATAGTACAAAGTTATTTATTTTAGAATTTCACTACAGAGTTCTAGAGCTATTTTGCTCCGCCACAGCTTTAAAAAAAATAGATAATGATCTAAATCTTAAGTTCAAATCCTATGCCTTACTTAGCCCTACTTATAATTAATCTTTTTGCACTGAGGTTTATAATAATAGATTAAATATCTGATTACGCACAGTGTTTTATTGTTTATAATCTTCAACAATGAAGTTGGGTGTGTCCGATGAAAAGATGACACAATCGGCAGTGAGGGAAAAACAGAAAAAAAAATGAAGGAGAGTTGCAGTGTGCATCACGCTGTCATCTCTGTCTCTCGCAGGGTTGCTGGTGGTTGCCACCCCACCCCCTTCTGACACACTTCTGGTGTCAAACGATCAGCTGTTTACTTCATCAAAAACAATTTATCAGATTGACTGCCTGTCCATAATTTGGGTCCAGACTTCCTTGTATGTAGGTTAGGTCTAGCAGGTTGAGTGGTTCTCAGACTACTGCTAAATCGGCGACAACTTGATGTAGCTCCCGCAATCAGTGGAGTGTCAACATGGCGTGGTATTACTCTCCATCAAAATCCACCCAGATGTAATTTGTCCACACCAAAATAGGTCTGGTTCAAGGTGTTTTGTTGTCCACAGGCAAAATGTCATGCCCAACTGTTTTGCCGATGCACTGAAATAGCTCATTAAATGGTTAATGAATTTTGCCAATAGAGTGGGACAATCTTTTACCAAATAACTTCACTGCGTTAAGATACTCAGCTGCTTTGCCATCAGAAGTATACGGGTACTTAACATGGTGACGTCAACGAGGTGGTTTTGCTGTCCATGTAAAACCACTGAAAAGTAATTCTGATTTCCTGGTCTCTCAGTCTCAAAGTATGTTGTATGAGTAGAAATAAAACTGCAATTTTTTCATTCCTCCTTCAGGTCCTTATGTTCGATCTGATGTTCAAAAGAAATGATGGAGAGAAAAATTTACTAAGTCAGCAGTACCGCCATGCTACATGATAGGAGGTTATGCAGCATGTATGAATCTCAAACTCTCCTGTTTTCTCTTTTCTTTTTCTTGGCAAAAACATAAGTTTCTATTTACTACAATTCCTTAGTGGGCTAAAATAAAAAGCGCTGTTCCATTGGCTAGAAAAATTTTACCAACTAAGACGTAGGTTTTTCTAATTAAGTGTCCTGGTCCTAGCACATGAAACTAAACACTAATTAAATGTTGATAAAAATCTGTTACCTCAACATCTCTGAGTCTTCTTGTGTCTTCATACAATTTAAACCCCCAATCCTGTATCGTTACTCCAGAGGGCGTGACCTGCCTCCCCATTGTAAGTTGCCACTTAATAGGTTCATGAGATTTATTGAATTACCTACAACTTCAGGCACCTAAATGAAAAAAGCTAATTACCTGGAGTGCACTTTAAGTTCAATTACTCCATTTGTTCTAACTTGCTAAATTGTCAAACCCTTAGTGTTTTGTACTTACAAGTATATCTAGTAAAAATACTTCGCACTGAAATGCTGAATTCATACAAAAAATTGAAAAATTCTAAGAGTTTCAGAAATTAATTCTTTCTATTGAGTTGGGGGGGGGGGAGATGGATAGCAGTTTAATGTCACCACTGGAGCTTGCGTTGATCATTTCGTCATAAGACGTTATCTGATCTGGAGTGCTCCAATGGGACCCCACAGCCTTACATTGCATTCCGAGGTGGAGGGCGGGAGGGCTGCAGAAGGGGGTGAAAAGGTCGCACCAGTTTGGCACACACCCTCAATTGCCCTACATTGGTAGGTTGAATTCATTCGGATGGGGGTGGGGGGTGGATCGATAGCAGTTTAACTCACCACTGGAGCTTGCATTGATCATTTTGTCAGAAGACGTTAGTTGATCTGGAGTACTCCAGTGGGACCCCACAGCCTCAAATTGCGTCCCGAGGTTGAGGGCGGGAGGGCTGGCGGAAGGGGGTAAAAAAAAAGATCGCACCAGTTTGGCGCACACCCTCAACCGTCTCCTCTGTGGGTGGGTTTGAATTCTTTCTATCAAAAGTTCGCGTTTAAAAATGTATAGAAACTAATATGACCCTTAGCATTAGAGTATACACATATTTAATAAAACAGAGTTATTGTACAATGTAACTTTCAAATTAAGAGCAAGTAAGAAGAAATGTATTGTAAGCTTGTTAGTTATATTCTCAAAATAGGCGTTTGAAAGCATTTCACTTTACCATGACTGGCATGACACTAATGTGCATTACACGACTTGCCTCCCTTGGCCGGACTATCCAAACAAAAAGAGGAAAAACCACGCGCGACAAAAGCCAATTTAAAAAAAAATAACTTTGGCGAGTCCAGTGCCATATTTTTGTGACAACATTCGTTCACCTTGTTGAACTGTGCTTAGTTGTTTCTTCATCTCACCAGACTGTATGTCATTCACCACTCACCGAACGGTATTTCGTTCATCATTATTTTTATATCACCAGAAAGGATTTCAGTCATTATATATCTCACTGGATTCTATTTCATTCATCCTTCTTCATTTGGCTAATTTATGTCGAATGTCTCACTCTTATTTGACTGGCTAAACATTTTATCTGTCACTCCTTCTTCTTCCATTCAGTTCTCTTGTGCTATTCACTCCAGCAACACACACACGCACACATATATACTCACACACACACACGTATACACGTACATATACACACTTACACAAACACATATTCAAACACACATTCACATACACACTCTCACACACATACACACACTATCACATACACAAACACACTCTCACACACATACACAAACACACTCACTCACATACTTGCACACACACACGCACGCAAACACACAATCATACTGCATTTTTGTTCTTTACTGGGGGTAAGTTGCAGTATGTATTTGTTTGATGTCACTTTCAGATATGTAGTAATAGTCATGTGAACTGATTTCTTATAATCGATCACTCGGCCTTGTACATGAAAACAAGTTAACGATCGGTCGCTGGAATCGATTGCCCTTGAGGTCCCCATCATTCATTTCGTTCTGAAAACAAGTGATAAGGTCACGGTTATCCAACCAATAGCTACTTACGTTTTAAAAGGTTTTCTATGCACACCTCACATTGCACATTTTATTGTTATGAAATTTTTTTAAAATTATATTTATTTTTAGAACATCCCCACACTATCCCGTATACTAATCTCGAGTTTTTAGTCGAGAAACACTTTCCCTTTCAAAATTAATTTGATGATTTTTCTTTTTCCTCTTTAGGAATCGGATCAATAATAACAATGGCCTGGAAGCCATTACTGATGTGGTTCTCGTGTTACGAAAAGCGTCCTCTGGCAAAGAAGTGTGTGGGGGTGGGGGGGAAGGTTAATGTGCGTTGCGGTGGGTACTTTATTTATTTATTGGATTTCTTTCATCTGTTTTACTCTGCGCATTGTCATTTTTGGTTCGTTTTTTGTTTATTTTCTGAGCGTCTTTTTGACTGATTCTGTTTATTAAAGAAGGGGAACGAAACAAAACAAAATCAAACTCACGAAAACGACTGATATCCCGACACTCAAAGATAATTAAATAAACTTAGAAACTAATACACAAGCCAGCAAATAATAAACTAATAAGCAGAAAACAAATAAATACACGAACAATTTAATAATTAAAGTAACAAATGCATTATACAATTAATGAATACTGTAATTAAAAAATAAATAAACAATCAGATAATAAGCAAATAAAACCCCGAGAGAAATGAATATATTAAAGTGATATTTATATAGTTGCTTTTCGAATTAATTACAAACTTAAATGTCATAGATAAAGAGGTATGTAGTAAAATCTGAAATGAAACTTCAAAAAACAAAATGTATGATAAAACTGGATTGAACTGCAATTAAATTATCACACCATGGTCATGAGACAGGTTATAAAGTCTGAAGCAAATGTAACAATTCATATATATATACAAATGCATAAAACACAGAACAACATTGTAATCGTATTAACAACAACTCTTATCTCCACACTCCACGCACTCCACGCTTACAAATGACACACACACACACACACACACACATACACACACACACACACATACACGAATACACTCACACAAACATACACTTGCATTTAAACGCACACACACAAATATAAATCTAGCTGTTTCAAAACACCAATCAATATGCTTATAAACCTGGAAAATGTTCATATAAAATCAGTCAACAAATATGTACTCAAATCCTTTTTAAAAAAAACAAACATTTTACTATAAGTGACACTTATGCTTATGTAGAGATGTACCATGTAAGTTGATTTATTTACTACAAATGTTTGAACTAAGCTGCGCCCATGTGGTGCATTAATATGTGACATTGCTTGATGCATTGTATTGTACCATGTGTAAATGGGGATAATGAATACCATTACAGGAATTGGAGAAAGTTTGAAAATGGAGTGTCAGATAGAATGGAGTTATATTGTAATAAATAAGAAACTTAGGCTTGCTCCTTGATTGTATGTTGCAGTCATCTAGCAGCCTTCTGATTTCTTCTTCTTTTGATTGTGGTTGAGTCTCAGTCTGAGTGTGAATTCCAAGTTCTTAGCTACCCTTCCTTTGTTCACTAGTCATGACTTGAGTGACTGGGAAAGCACGGGAGACTTGCAAAATGTGTTGCAGGGTGTGTAAGCATAAAGGAGTATGCTACATCCCTACTTTTGATGAACTAAAGCAAGGATGCTAAGTACATCAGTCCAGTTAAGATAACGCAATCATTGTGTTAGGTCAGTTGAGAGAGGAACGGCATGTCAGTGTGTTTCTGAGCGGGGACATTTTGACATTGTAACATTTTGACACTCTAAAGTCTAAATGATTGAAAAGGCCAGTGAAAAGACTGGGAAAGCTGTACTTAATCCAGGTTATGTGAAGTTTATAATAGCCTATTCTAATAACTCCATTTCTATTCTCTGATGGGACTAACCTGCAAAACGCATTGTTGAACTATAATTAGCTGTAATTTTTATATATATGTAGAAAGAGACCTTAAACTATAATTACCGGAACGTGGGTTCATGGAATATTGATATCAAATTATCTGTTTCATTGTAATTGTCATTTGTATGGTTGATTTTTTTCTTTTAATAAATATATTGTTAAATTTATTGATCTTCTTATGCATATTGATATTGATATTCATATGTTGGAGAAAGTGTGGATGGGGGCTCATTACATATAGTTTAAAATCGGATTTGTCTTCTCCTTAGTAAGAAATTTTCCACTTGCAGAAAACCTTATGTGACTGTAAATGTTGTTTTGTGTTGTGGAACTGTGAAAACGTTTCAAACGCCAAAATATCCGCCAAGTGAAAGTTGAGTGGTGTCTGTTGGAGGATCATTAAGAAAATAAAATTAATATTCTCACCACTTGAAATTAGTTATGAAGGATTAATTAATAATAATAATTATCTTCATTAACTAAGTGGCGAACGTGTAACAAATAATGTGGTAATATTAACTACGTCATGGCTCCATTAAAACTGGTCGGTCAGGGTCATCAAGTATTGCGCAATCATAAACACGCTTTTATCTGCACACAAAATAAGTGTGGCCAATGCGACAAGTTTCAAGATAAATCATTTCGAGAACTTTTTTCTCTCACCCTTGCATGTTTCTTTTTAGTTACATTATTCAGAAGTATTAAAACGTTTGGATGATGTGTATAATGTATTTTTAATTAAGCAGCTAGCTAATCAGTAATTCTACTATGCTTGGATGATATAATGTGTTTATTTATGTTGCATTTTACAATAAGATGCTATTCAGTTAATCTATCTGCAGTGATGGTACATCTTGTGTAATACATATGTTTTTAAACTAAATTATTAAATTAAATTTTCTAAGTTAATAAATTTTAAAACTATTATGGTGCTAGTGACTATCCCGTATGCGGTCATACATTCTAAATGTTTGTATTTTTCTAGTTTCTAATAGAGAGATAGACAGGCAGACGGATGGATGGAAAGAAAGAAAGGAAGACAGAATCTTTTGCGTGTACATGCGTTTATATGTACAGACATGTTTAATTTTAAAAAATCTATATCAAAATTTGAAAATTGTTCACCAGTATTAAAATGACAAATAAATGCTATGTATATATTTTACTTTCTAAAGGAATATACAATAATGTACTGTAAGAGCATGACAACTACTTGTTCTGTGAAGTTCTAACACTTCGTCGTGCCTCCGATGTCAGTGTCAGTGTCATGACAACTACTGGTCCTGTGAAGTTCTAACACTTCATCGTGCCTCCAATGTCAGTGTCAGGACCGACGTGTTCGTCCACAATTGAAAAAACAAACAAAATCAGAAGAATGCTAGGTTGGAGAGGGAGAGGGGTTGAAAGGTGAATCAATAAATATAAATTATTTTCTTGTTCCACACAAAAGGTTTTAAGAGCTTTTACAATTTGTGGAGCCTGAATGCTGGAGTGACAGATTTAAAAGCTACAACGTTTCAGGACCATGTGCATTAAGACTGGATTTATTCCAGCAGCGTCGTTCAGAAGGCTCTGCTGCAGTTAGTCAGTTGGACGCTGGCTTGAAGAGCCTACGACTGCCACTAAACATCTCGGAGTGGTTTTTTTTCCTTTCATCTTCTTCTTCATTTTTTTCTTCTTAAAAGACAAGGCAACAGTCAAACGAGATAAAGAGATGCTACGGAGAAAGGAGTAAAAAAAATATCTCTGCGCCCAACCAAACGAAATACGCACCTGCTGATGAGACAACACAAAATATAGCTACTAACACCGTCAGACAACACAAAGTATATATACTACTAACACCGTCAGACAACCCAAAGTATATACACTTCTTACACAGTCAGACAACAGAAAGTATATATAGCTACTAATACTGTCAGGCAACACAAAGTATAGCCAGTTTATTTGTTATTGTTTATGTAAACCAGTTTTAGGTGGATGAATAGTGTTTATTATCCAACTGCTGTATATCCGGAAAGTGAGAGAGACGAGTGGTGTCTTCCGGAGAATTATTAATAACAAATTAAGATTCTTATCACCCGTAATTAGTTATGGATGATTAATAATAATAATCATAACCATTAACCAGGGTTATCGTATAAAATATGTCATTCAATAGGTATGCTGTCTAAAACCGAGATTCTCAAATTACAGTTTCTAAAGCGCGAAACAGCGTATAACTGCTAAAAAGTACGATTCACAAAATATAACTGCTAAAAAGTACGATTCACAAAATATAACTGCTAAAAAGTACGATTCACAAAATATAACTGCTAAAAAGCGAAATCACAAATTATGGCTGCTGAAATCTCGAGCCATAACTAAGTACAGTAACTGAATCACAAATTATGATTGCTAAAACCTCGAGCCATAAATTAAGCATAGTTACTGAAACGCTAATTAAATAATACAGTGTTAGATGAAAACACAAGGCCCACATAGGATAGCTCACAAAAGTTATCTATTGACTTATATATGGCGATAGTCTAGAGACCTCTGACGTTCTTTACTCACAGAAGCAATGTGTTAACATAAGGCGATAGGCCAATGACCTCTAAATTCTCTTGTCATATAACAATGTATTAACATAATTATACAAGTCGTCTCATGTTCTTGCCTATCAGACTCACGTGTTGATGGATAATTGAAAGGATGAGAGTTTCCACCAGTGAACTCCCAATTTCGCCCCTTCCAACTTTCCTTGCTAGAAGGCTCTCAGAACCGTCACTTTGTGAATAAGGCTTCATCTCTGATTGTTTCTTAGTCGCTGACAATTGTATGTATGCATACTTATTGCTAACATAGGACCATCGTAGATAACAGAAAATGCTCTTCATAATGCCAGATCTAATATTCTTACATATCACACAAAATACTCTTCATAATACCAGATCTAATATTTCTTACATAACACAGAAAATGCTCCTTATAATACCAGCATCATCTTCATAAACCTACAGACCAAGGGCTTTATATAAAGGTCACTTCTATCTTCCCTCTTCACCAATACAGAAAATATATAGAGTTGCTTTTGAAATGTATAAATGCCTACAACCTAACACCTAGTAAACGTGTGTAAGCCTACCGTTTGTAAACTTAAAAATTGAATATGGCATAAAATACTACCTCAAAGCCAGTAAATGTATATATGCCCACCGCCTTAAGACCTTAAATATGATTATGGCATATAGATAATCCACCACAAGGATGAAATGGCCTACCACTTAAACATTGCAAATGTACACAGGCCTAAACCCTAAAACTTAAAATATATATAAGCCACATAGAACCTTGCAAATGTACACAGTCCTAAAGCCTAAATCTTAAGATAGATATTTATTCATTTATTAATTGTTACATAAATGATAGATATTTATTCAGTTAGTATTTAAGCAACATAAAATCTTGCAAATGTATACAGACGTGTCATTTGAAACCTTAGAAGTATTTACAGGTCTACCACCTAAATTCTTGGAAATGTCTGAAGCCCTGAGAATATACAGGCCTGCCTCCTAAATCCTTGGAAATGTTTACAGGTCTAAAGCCTAAACTATCAGAAATGCGTTCGGGCCCAAAGCTAAATCGTGGGAAAATATATTCAGGCCTAAAGCCTAAACTATCAGAAATGTGTTCGGGCCCAAAGCTAACTCGTTGGAAAATATATTCAGGCCTGAAGCTTCATTTATTGGACAGACATTCACGCCTGAACATGCAGCAGTGGGTACGGCAGTAATCACGTGATCAGCGGAAAGGAAACTCTATCTTCCTGTGTTAGTATGTTTCATTTTTATTTGTTGTGTGTGTTGGTTTGGACAAGTATTTGATATTTGGAATGAGTGTTTACTCGCTGCTTTTGATAGTTTGCCTCAATATTTATTTGCTTTGCTTTTGTTAGTGTGCACTGGTATTTTTATATAGTTTTGTTAGTTCGTTTTTATTTATGTTCTTTTTTGTTAGTTTGCCTGAATATTTATTGGATACTTTTGTTAGTTTGTGTGAGCATTTACTTGATCTTTGTTTTTGTTTGTTGAGTATTTGTTATGAGTAATTGTTTGTTGTGAGTAATTGTTTGTTATGAGTAATTGTTTGTTATGTGAAATTGTTTGTTATGTGTAATTATTTGTTATGAGTAATTGTTGTGAGTAATTGTTTGTTGTGAGTAATTATTTGTTATGAGTAATTGTTTGTTATGAGTAATTGTTTGTTATGAGTAATTGTTTGTTGTGAGTAAATGTTTGTTATGAGTAATTGTTTGTTGGATTTAATAACAACCAAAATACAAAATCTAAGTCTGATGCTAATAGTACAAATGAAAATAAAATACTGATCTGTTACCTAACTAGTGTGTATAACACTTCTAACATTTGTATTTTTTTCTCGCTTCTCCTGACGTTTTCAAAAATTAGTCTGTTAACGAAGAGTCACTATGTGCAAATTGTCCGACGGATGACGCGTGCTCTGTTCTAAAAAATAAAATTCGGGCTTCAGTGGACATTTTTTTTCTCCACATTAATAAAGAAATTATTGTGCACTTCAAAATCAAAGGTAATTTGTGCTTTGTGTGTCTCTGTCTGTGTTCTTGTTAAATATTACGTTGTGCTTTGTCTGTCTGTGTTCTTGTTAAATATTACGTTGTTACGTCAATAGTCTGCACACAAAACAAATACAAACACGTACGTGCACGTGTGTGACAGAAATAGCGGTTCTAAGCACGAGTGGAAGAGAGAAGGAATAGATTTCTCTTCCTCGGGGAAGAACCCCGATTTCTTAGCAACCATTTAAAAAAAATTTTTATTGGTGTTTGACAATTTCATCAGCAACAGGCGTCAGATCGGCCATTGATTTCTGCGAGAAGCGAGGCTTAAAGTCCACTTTGCTGGAAGAGGTTTCCAAGCTCTTTAAACTCATTGCACCGTCACCCGCAATGTGAATGAACCCACGATTTCGGAAGCCAGGGCTATTTGGATGTATTTATCTCCAGTTCTGTGCTGTCTGTGGGCGAAAGAACGGAGGGTTTGGTCACGTGGCGTGTCGAATCCATGTATCAGTCTGCGCAAACGGAAAGTCGCCAAGAAGAGAGACGGGAGGAGGGGGGAGGGGGGAGATTGATATATAGATGCATAAAAGAAATAAACGAAGGAAAACAAATTAATCCTTGGAAATGTGTTTGTCGTGTGGGAGTGTGTGCATGAGTGTACGTGTACAGATTTGTATACTACCATTGTCGATGTAGCTGTTGTTAGTGGTATAGTACTAGAGAACAGCATAGTGTTGTTGATAGTGGTTTAGTACTAGAGAACAGCATAGTGTTGTTGATAGTGGTATAGTACTAGAAGACAGCATAGTGTTGTTAGTGGTTTAGTACTAGAAGACAGCAAAGTGTTGTTGTTGGTGGTTTAGTACTAGAAGACAGCATAGTGTTGTTGTTAGTGGTATAGTACTAGAGAACAGCATAGTGTTGTTGTTAGTGGTATAGTACAAGAGAACAGCACAGTGTTGTTGTTAGTGGTATAGTACTAGAGAACAGCATAGTGATGTTAATAGTGACGTGGTGTATGAGAACAGCATAGTGTTGTTAATAGTGTAGGACTGATGATAATGGGGTATTGCTAGAGAATAGTGTAGGACTGATGATAACGGGGTGGTGCTAGAGAATAGTGTAGGACTGATGATAACGGGGTGGTGCTAGAGAATAGTGTAAGACTGATGATAACTGGGTGGTGCTAGAGAATAGTGAAAGACTGATGATAACTGGGTGGTGCTAGAGAATAGTGAAAGACTGATGATAACGGGGTGGCAATGGGGGTTAGTGTAGAATAGTGTACGACTGTTGATACAATGGGTGGTACTCTTAACAGTATATGACTATTGATAGTGGGTGATACTGGACAATAGTGTGGACTTAAAACAAGCACTAATTAAAGAATTAATATATAGCTGATTGATAATAAGATAATTGAAAGATTTGGTGAGTTTTGGTCCTGTTTATCTATGTCTTTTTGAAATGTATATATATATATGTGTGTGTGTGTGTGTGTGTGTGTGTGTGTGTGTGTGTGTGTGTGTGTGTGTATGTATATGTCTGTTAGTGAATATTTATTGCTTTGTAAAATGTGTATAGGCATTATACTTTACAGATAATAAGCCAGGGCGTAGTACTAGTGAGTATATAAAACTTCATGCAGCGAAAGTGTATAGTGTGTGTGTGTGTGTGTATGTGTGCGTGTATGAAGGAGTAGGGAGAGAGAGTGTGTGTGTGTGTGTGTGTGTGTGTGTGTGTGTGTGTGTGTGTGTGTGTGTGTGTGTGTGAAAGAGTAGAGAGGGAAGGAGAGAGAGTGTGTATATAAAATTTCATGCAGTGAATGTGTAATATTGTGCGTGCGTGCGTACGTGCGTGTGAAAGAGTAGAGAGGGAGTGAGAGTGTGTGTATATGTGTGTGTAAAAGAGTAGAGAGGGAGGGAGAGAGAGTGTGTGTTTGTGTGTGTGTGTGTGTGTGTGTGTGTGTGTGTGTGTGTGTGTGTGTGTGTGTGTGTGTGTGTGTGTGTGTGTGTGTGTGTGTGTTATGATGGTTGATTGTAGGTAGAAAAATGTCCGAAAGATTAAATCTGACAAACAGTATTCACTGAAACCACAAGAAAACAGTTAATAGTGGAATGAATATGAATTTTTGAAAGACGTTAGCTCTCGTTACTCACTTTCTCTCATTTGGACTTCACCCAATGTCTTGAGGTGTCTTTAACTCTCGTACTACTTTATTTCTATCTCTTTCGAATACGTTTCGTGTGTCGTTCATCCCTAGTAGGGTCTTCATTGTTTCTGATTCAAACAATTCTTCTCTATTCCTTTCAGTGACTCGGGTTCCTCATTCCCTCCATGTCTCTCATTCAAACATATCTCTATTCCTTTCAGTGACTCGGGTTCCTCATTCCCTCCATGTCTCTTATTCAAACATATCTCTATTCCTTTCAGTGACTCGGGTTCCTCATTCCCTCCATGTCTCTTATTCAAACATATCTCTATTCCTTTCAGTGACTCGGGTTCCTCATTCCCTCCATGTCTCTTATTCAAACATATCTCTATTCCTTTCAGTGACTCGGGTTCCTCATTCCCTCCATGTCTCTTATTCAAACATATCTCTATTCCTTTCGTGTCTCTATTCTCTCCTTGTCTTTTTTTCTTAAATCTCTCTGTGCCTTTAACCATCTCGAGATTTGTATTTTCATTTTTATCTGAACTATTAAATATGTATCTATTCCTGTTAGTGTCTCAAACACCTTCTTGGGCTCTCATTCACGAATCTGTTTGCTGTCTCGTGCTCTCTCCTTTACTGAACGCTGGGCTCTCATTCACGAATCTCTCTACTGTCTCGTGCTCTTTCCTTTACTGAACGCTGGGCTCTCATTCACGAATCTGTCTGCTGTCTCGTGCTCTCGTGCTCGTGCTCTTACTGAACGCCAACCCTGTGGAGCATTCTTGGGCCTTAGAATATTAAACTAAAACAGTTCCAATATTTATTTATGGGTAATCGAATTTCTATTCCCGTGTGCCTTCATTTACTATTCTAACAATAGGTAAACAAGCTTGTCGATGAGGGTCTGTTTAAACACTATATTGTTTCTAAACTAGCAGTGCTAATTTCAAGCAACGCTCCCTCTCTGGCGATGACAAGAAATGTTTATTTTTATTAATGCAATATTGGCTGGGACGGCAAAGTGGTAACGGACACTACTGGAGGTCAATTTGTGTCAATAATTTAATACAAATAACAAGCTACTTCAAGTTCTATTTAAGGGTGCGTTGAAGGTCGTAAGCTTCCTACGTGGGTATACGACACAGGACTGGTTAAAAATATTTTTTCCTGAGTCTAATTGGCTGTTTGTATTTCTGTTTATATTCCTTAATAATGTTCATGAGCCCAGGACTGTCGTGGCTCGCATTTCAGGTATGAGTAGCTTAGATGAGTCTGGAATCTAGGTGGCAGGGCTCATTTAATGTTCCATAGTAATGAGAATGAACCTAGAGAAAGTGGCTCGCCAGGTGTGAGTAATTTTGTCAGAAAAAATAATTTTGGTGAGTGTAGATTACAGCCTGGAAGTGCGCCCCTTTAAACGCCATTTTCAAATACCAGTGACCATCCGGAACCAGTTACATAACTGTAGGACAGATAGAAAACACGATAGGTGAAAATATCCACCCGTCTACCACTGCATGGTGTAAAGTAGGACTTAACATTTTACCTATTTGTCTGAAGCGAGTGGACTTTTATTAGATAACTGTAGCGGATGGACTTTGCATTAGATAACTGTAGTGGATGGAGTTTGCATTGAATAACTGTAGATGTTGGGCTTGCATTTTATAACTGTAGATGGTGGGCTTGTATTATATAACTGTAGCTGGTGGGCTTTATCAGCTACAGTTATCTAAGGCAAAGCCCACCAGTTTCAATGAGATAACTGGCTAGTGGGTTTTACATTAGATAACTGTAGCTGATCGACTTTACATTTGATAACTGCAGCAAGAGAGGAGAAATGTTCAAGATATCGTGGATAACTGTAGCTGGTGGGCTTGAATTATATAACTGTAGCTGGTGGGCTTGCATTTTATAACTGTAGCCTGTGGGCTTGAATTATATAACTGTAGCTGGTGGGCTTGCATTATATAACTGGCGCCGGTGGGCTTGCATTATATAACTGTAGCTGGTGGGCTTTGCATTAGATATCTGTAGCTGGTGGACTTTGCATTAGATATCTGTAGCTGGTGGACTTTGCATTAGATATCTGTAGCTGGTGGACTTTGCATTAGATATCTGTAGCTGGTGGACTCTATTTTATATAACTGTAGCTGATGGACTTTGCATCAGGATTAGATAACTGTAATTGATGGACTTTGCATTAGATATCTGTAGCTGGTGGACTTTGCATTAGACATCTGTAGTGGTGGACTCTGTTTTAGATAACTGTAGCTGATAACTGTTGAAATGATGCAAAGTAAAATGATATAGACCAATATCATATAATAAATCAAAGTTTTCAAAGGATGCTAAGTAAAAGAGTTATCGTGATGGTATTCTACAAGCAACAAGTGTAGAATTTACCAATTAAAGATGTTATTTTAAATGAACGGAAATGTAATATTTTAAAAATAATGATTTAAGCTAAGAAAGGATTTAATGAAATCAATTTATATATATATATATTTTCTTAAAAGGAAAATAATTTGACAGCCGATGTTTCTAAGGGAATATGCTTGTCTATCTATCCATCTATCTATCTATCTATCTATCTATCTATCTATCTATCTATCTATCTATCTATCTATCTATCTATCTATCTATCTATCTATCTATCTATCTATCTATCTATCTATCTATTATTAATACATATCCAATTATTTTAATCTATTTGTCTCTCTCTATAGGCTTATCATCTTTCCATCTGTCTGTCCGTGTGCTTAGTCTATCTATCTCTACATCTATGTATATATCTAATCGGTCTGTTTGTTATGTATTTGTTCATCCATCAATCCGTCTGTCTCGGTATCTATCAAACTTTGTAATTCTCTCCGAAAACATTCATTAAAGACAATCGATTTATAACTATGTTCAAACAAAGAAAGTGTTTACTGATGACGACATCTGTGGAAACGAAAGCTGTCTAAATTTATGAAATATTCGAGCCGACATTTTCTCTCACACATCGGTAATTCTCTGAGGACTCCGAAGAATGCCATAACTTCACAACCCAACACCACGAGAATAGTTTCCCATACTTTTCCATCAGTGGGTGGAACCATACACTTGACTCCAGCAGTGGGTGGAACCATACACTTGACTCCAGCAGTGGGTGGAACCATACACTTGACTCCAGCAGTGGGTGGAACCATACACTTGACTCCAGCAGTGGGTGGAACCATACACTTGACTCCAGCAGTGGGTGGAACCATACACTTGACTCCAGCAGTGGGTGGAACCATACACTTGACTCCATCAGTGGGTGGAACCATACACTTGACTCCAGCAGCAGGAACTAAACAGGACCAAAACCGATTCTGTGGTCGAAATGGAAACCTATCTCACCCACCTGGTAGTGTGTTACTGGTACCCAAAACCTCACCAGCGCTCATTAGACGAAATCGCCTATGTCCACACATTGCTGTCAGCACGGATGTAAAAATAGAACCTTGGAAAGTCCAGTTTCTTCGTTGTTTTTTTTATTTGTTGACCCACGTCGTGGATAGTCAATGAAATCCGATGGTCGGGAGAACTGTTACGCTTTATTTAATTTTATGTTGTGACCGATCTTGTTTTCGTTTACAGATCTTATGAACATATTTGTATACTGTTACTACCCGAGATACAGTACTAATTGGGTGGTGTACATACTTGTATACTGAACTGTTACTGAGACGCCAGAGATACAGTACTGATTGGGTGGTGTACAGGTTGGAGATGTCTTAAGAATGTATACAGTGCGTTATATATATTTCCCGGAATCTGACACTTCAGATATTTTAACTGTGAATACATCCAACTTTCAGTTTGTTGTCTTCAGAGCAGATTGCACTGTGAGTCAAACTTGATTTGTATTCGTTTTAAAAAATATTTTCACCATGCAATTTCAGACATATAATAAGTGATTAAAAATAATCCTCGTCCACACGAGTTCTGTTGTACTTTCACCAAAGAAACCTGATAAAAAATGTTATCCTTGTCCTCACAAATTCTGTTTTACTTCCACTAATGCAATCTGAAAATGATTCTTGTTCTCACACATTCTGTTTTACTTCCACTAATGCAATCTGAAAATGATTTTTGTCCTCACACATTCTGTTTTACTTCCACTAATGCAATCTGGAAATGATTTCTGTCCTCACAAATTCCATTTTACTTCCACTAATGCAATCTGGAAATTATTCTTGTCCTTATAAATTTTCTTGTATTTCTCACTAAAGTTTTTTTTCTTAAAAATTATCTCTCTTAGTTGTGTTTTACTGTGAATGAAGAAATCTATAGCGAATGCTGGTCAATATAAGACGCTTGAGCAAACTCCAAAGCAAACCATGCCATACTGAAATGGAAAGGGTTCGGGAGTTAGCACCGAGTTCTCTCCGCATGACCTACCCACAGACTCTTTGATGGAGCAGGCAGCCATTAGCTGAGTGAGCAAGAATCGTACGCCCCACTTAAAAGGAAAAAAATACTTGTGAACATACATCAAAGGAACAAGTTGTCAACGAATTCGCTGACCAGGGTCAGACGTGCATATCAGCAGTTCCAAAGATTAGCCAGCCCCCCTCCCCAATCCTGAAAAAAATAATGGTTCTGGCACTTGAACTGTGTATACCTGTGTATATGATCTCCTTGTGTAAAGATAAACACATGCTCTACGGTGTTTATACGGACTAAAGAAACCATTTGTCTTTAAAAATACAAAGAAAAACAATAAAACATAACATAGGTCTATGGGTGCGATTCGTTAGATCTAATGCTGTTTGAGTACTATGTGAAGAGTACTTTGCGAATCTAAAAGGATATTGTGTGTTTTCACTTTGCATGTCTAATATATTATTGTGTGCACTGTTTACAGAAGGTGATTCATTTGAAAACGGTGTATAGCTTTCTTTAAATCTAAAATGGCTGCACTGTTGCGGAACTGGTGTCACACTAGTAGTCTGTAAAGTTTGTTCTGGACCAAACTGGTGTCACACTAGTAAGTCTGTATAGTTTGTTCTGGACCAAACTGGTGTCACACTTGTAGTCTGTATAGTGTGTGTTCTGGACCAAACTGGTATCACACTAGTAGTCTGTATAGTGTGTGTTCTGGACCAAACTGGTGTCACACTAGTAGTCTGTATAGTGTGTGTTCTGGACCAAACTGGTGTCACACTAGTAGTATTGTAGTTCATGTTCTGGACTAAACTGGTGTCCTCATTAGCAAATAATAATGGCTGTTTTTGAGGGTCAAACTGTTGCTTCCCTGCGTAATTTGTGTTCTAGATCAAACCAATGCCTCACAAGTAAACTATTAGTTTGTGTATAAACCGAATATTGTATATTCAATACAGTTTAAGTCTAAAAGCCTTTAAGCATTTTGCAAACTTAAAATCATTTTATTTTAAAAAAGAACATTTGTATGTTGACTACATTTTGTTGTAGGTATGTCAAACTGTTTGATCTGTTGCAAATCAAATAGTCCTTTCTTTGCTGTCTTGTTTAGATCAACCAGGCTCTTCTTTCTGATGATGATGAGTTTAGAGAGCGCTTCCGATTTGCTTTATTATAAACTGAACGTGTTGTTCTGTTTGCCCTATTGCAGATTGAATGTATGTATGATATAATTTCTTCCAACACTAAAAAGCTTCACACTGTGTGCCCACTCCATTTTGTCCACCACCACCACCCCTCACCCCTCTCTTTCCTCAATAGGTAAAAGTAGCGTGCGACGTAAAAAGGCCAAAAATGTTTGCTAGTTGATGAGCCTGCCGGTGTATCCCAATTGCTTACCCCATTTTGACTGGCATTATGTAATTCAATTGCTTACCTCGTTCTTCCTGGCATTATGCAAATTAGGAAGCTAAAGAAAATACTGGATTCTTTTCCAGATTGAACTTGAGTTCCATTGTGAGCTGGGCTGAAAAAGATTTGAAAGATTTGAAAGATTCGTTGGATGTATAGTTAGATCTAAATATAGTCATAATGAGCAATTTTACTACAAAGTAAAGAAAGAGCCAGTAATTTAGGCTCTTTCAATGTTTTTATTTAAAATACTTCCTAAGTCATGAGAGCAATAGTTTTCTGTTAATGTATTGTGAATATTTGTTAAATCCATTCAGCTTTCTTAATACAGAATTTTCTTATTTTAAACAATGATTCTATTATCTGACCATCTGTTATCTTCTGTCTACGTATTCCTTATGTGAGGCTATCTTCGAGTATTTACATTATATTAATCTATAAGTAGCAGACACATTCTATTATTATATGTGTATGAAGCATAGTTATAAATTTTGCATGTGTCTACTTGTTTATAACAGATTATATGTTTCTCTGTTCTTTGTTTATTGATTAATAATTGTGAATGTGTGTATTTGTTTATAACAGAATTATATGTTTCTCTGTTGTTTGTTTATTAATACTACTGAGTGCTATTTACAAGGAGAAAGCCTCTTTGCTAATAATGTGTGCTGGTGTTTTACTAATTATTATAAAGCCTCATTAATGCTAGTTTGTGTAGATAACTTATTATGTCAGTCATTCACTGTGTTGATATAAGATCTGTATGTCTGCTATTGATGCTACAACACTTACTACATGAGTGTACACAGAAGCTTTTACTTCTGTTTGGCCCAGTTCTAGCTCAAGGCCACTTGCTACAATACTAAAACGGTGCTACTGTATTGGCTACCACCCTCAGACTACACAAATCTGTCGGTCGCCCTTCCTCAGTCAGCAACCCTGCTAGGAAAGATGTCCTCAGGAAGACAAAACCTTCTGTAGAATAATCCTCCCTAATAAAAACACACATCAGGCTTCTGATAAATTGAGAGTGTGGGGGGCTTGAAAACTGATTCAACGCCTGTTCTTATCTATAAACATGAAGTTAATTATTTTTTTTAAAAATAGTATCATGTACCTAGGCTTTGTCTCTTGTTGTGTCTTTTGTTTGAACATTTCTGATACAGCCAGTGATTTAAATAAACCGTTGTGTGTACATAATAGAAGCACTGGTTTGTTACCTAACTCTACATTCGTTCTGTCGACTGTCTATTAATGATTGGATAACTCAGGGTGATAAGTATATCTATCTCTTGATATATATGTATGATATGTTGATATGTTTGTGCAACCACTTATATTATTTGTGGTATCATTTGTGCCTGAGAGGTGAGGTTTGAGTAGTGTGATTGCAACATCTATAGTTTAAAACTGTAATAATTATTTGTATATTTTTGTAAATTTTTCTTTAACAAAATAATGTGCAGTTTTCTTGAAGATCTCAAATCTATGCACAGTTACAGACCTGTTTTATGTTTACAATATAATATGTATTTTATGTTTACAATATAATATGTATTTTATGTTTACAATATAATATGTATTTTATGTTTACAATATAATATGTATTTTATGTTTACAATATAATATGTATTTTATGTTTACAATATAATATGTATTTTATGTTTACAATATAATATGTATTTTATGTTTACAATATAATATGTATTTTATGTTTACAATATAATATGTATTTTTTATATATAATCTGCCGTAGCATGTTTTAAGTGTAAATGCTATGTGCTCTGGCTGGAAATGTGTTAAATCATTGGTATTCTATCTGTGTACTTTATTTGAGATCTAAACGTTATCTCTGTGACGTCATTTGCCTAATTTCCCTTCTAAAAAATACATATGGTATGAAAAAGCCTAAGTCTTACATTTATAACAGAACAAATGCACGCCAGTTAAGATTTTATTGATAAATACAATCTACACATCACATACACAAGTAGTAATATCAACGAACATAACAATGTGGTCGTTCCTGGCTCCCTACTAGTCATCTTGAAGTCAAAGGAAATCCGATAGTAATACAGCTCATTAGCGTGAGGCTCGGGTCTCATTTGGTCTGCCACCACCAATGCACTTGGCCCAAGTAGCGTGACCCTCTTACTGATGTGACTAATTGAACGATAAACGAATTTTTGTTTGTGACATTAGTTCACTTTTATACACACAAACACATTCACATGCATACACACACACACACACACACACACACACACACACACACACACACACACACACACACACACACACACACACACACACACACACACACACACACTTACCAATACGCACTTTCTTCCTTGTCTCCTTTTCCTTTGCTAGTCTCCCACATTTTTCACCCTACCGCAGCCTCTCTACACCTCTGTCTCTTTCTTCAGTCTTTACATACCCTTTCATTTTCTCTCATCGTTCCTCAGTCATCTCTCTCTCTCTCCTCTCTCTCTCTCTCTCTGGCTTTCTCTGTACCTGACTCTCTCTGAGACCTACTCGCTCTCAGTTTTTGGTCTCTACAGTAGGTGGTTCATATCAAGTAAATGCGAATAAGATTTTGTTTGCTTTCTTTCTAGAAAGGTACATAGTAATAGTAGTAGTAGTAGTAGTAGTAATAGTAGTAATTGTAATAGTAGTAAAAGTAGTAGTAATAGTAGTAAAAGTAGTATTAATAGTAGTAGTAGTAATAGTAGTAATAGTAGTAATAGTAGTAGTAATATAGTAGTAGTAGTAGTAGTTGTTGTTGTTGTTGTAGTAATAGTCGCCATCAGTTCAGCTTATGAATTATTTAAGAAATCTTTATTAAACATTAATTTATGCCTTGATATTTCTCCTTGAGAACAAATTCCAGTTGAACGTTTCTTTAAAAAAAAAAATATTCCAGAAAACTAAAACTGGAATAAAATGCAGAAAATTCTCTCTGGATTTTGACTGAAAACATGTTTCTTAGGGTTAATAAAATATTGATAACTCTACACGTATTGTTCACTGGTAATAACTTAATCATTACGGCAAATTACCTTGCAAGATAACTATTGCATATGTTTATAAAGCAAATAAACAGAATGTATGATTCACTTCTATGATTGAATATTCTGGTTTCTATGTCCAAATTATTTATTTATTTTACTCTATTTTACAATTCTAAAATAACACAAATGAATTGTTCATCACATATTCGGTCAACATTTGATTTTTCATCACATTTTCGGACAAAAGTTGACTTTTTAAATGACGTTTTCGGTCAACAGATGAAGTTTTATTAGGTTTTCGGTCAACACTTTTTCATCACATTATCAGTCAATAATTGATTTTTTAAAATCACATTTTCGGTCAACATATTTTTCATCCCATTTTCAGTCAACATTTGATTTTTTATAATGTTTTGATGAATATTTGAGTATTATCACATTTTTGGTTAATATTTAAATTTTATCATGTTGTCAACATGAATTTCTTTATCACATTTTTGGTCAACAAAGAGAAAACAACACCAATCTGGTTTTCAATACACAGAAAACAACACTAATCTGATTTACAATGCACAAAGAATACTGATCAGTAAGAACAACACGTCTGGTTTATAATAACAGAGAGAAACACATCTGAGAAAACAACACCAATCTGGTTTACAAAACAGGGAAGAATACCAATCTGTTTTACAATACGCAGAGAACAATTATCAGAGAGAACAACACCAATCTGGTTTACAATACGCAGAAAACACTTATCAGAGAGAACAACACCAATCTGGTTTACAATACGCAGAGAACACCAATCTGGTTTACAATGTAAACACATGCACTGAATATTAAATGTGAACGAAAATAATAAAGCAGAACAAACAGATACATCCCCTGAAATATACCACTCAGGAGGCTGACAGACATTCCAATATTCCAACTGAGAGAAATGAGAATAAATAATTTCTTACCTTGAAATCTGGCAGAAGTAATTCAAGTCAGTAGACAGCATAGAATCTATTAGCCAAAGAATACAAATGCATCCAACATTTGTTTATCTCTGGCAGTAGGGCATACATATAGTGTGTATGCGTGTGTGTGTGTGCGTGTGTGTGTGTGATAAAATACACTTTTGCAGATATTCCACATTTTCCACATTCTGACGACAGCAGTCAAAACAAAAAATAATTAATCATCGTACCAACGCACTTTTCGATACAAAAAGATAAGCAAAAACAAACGCAGTGAAATAATTCTACAGGAGATTTTACCGTCTCTCCGCGATAGAGTTTTCTCACTTGGAAATTGCTAGTGCAAGTAGGATGTCGAAATGCAGAGGCCCTACCATCCATATTATTTATGTATGCATTAGTGGTATAATGTGTTGTGTTCTGCTGACAGAATGAGCTTTTCTAAATTAAACGGATACACGAGACTGCAACAAATTGTGCTCAGTCAAAATTCGGTTGGCTTTTTATGTAGATTACCATTAGTAAATTATCATGAAGAATGGTTTTCATTAAGTCACATGCGAAAATTGCCCGAGCCGTATGTATTTTGCAACGCCCTCTGGGACATGGACTCTAAAGGTCAATTATGATCGTGTCGCAAGAATAAGGGGAACTAACTCTGTAGAGATTCTATTTAAAATTTATGATGGACTCTTACCACATAGATTTAAATTGTTGGACCTTATAGAGTTATCATTATTTTGTTATTTATTTAAGAAACATAATTGCTACTGGATACCTCTTGTATTAGATACTCAAATTACCAAGAAAATAACGCTATTTTTTTTTTAAGTTACAAAAATCTACGATTCAATTAAGTTAATGTTGACCTTCCTGACCCATTTGAGCTAAGGTTAGCAACTCTGGCACTTGCCCACTGTCAGGCGATAATATTGTAATTTTCCTAGCCATGCTGCTTGTGCTCTGAATTAATTAGCTTCACACAATTAATTAGCTAGTCCTGCACATTTATTTCCAAAATACAAAGGCAATAACTCTTGATAGAATTTCTCGCAAACTAAACAGGCCAATACACATTCATCTGCAATTCCTGTTTTGCATTTGTTTGTTTTTTAATATGTGGTGATTGGCACAGTTCAGACAATGATAGGCCCATATATATCGACCTGTTAAATGTAACTGAGACAAGACCCAGCCGGATGAATGTTTCGCCATCTCGACCGTTAACGTCACAAGTGACTAGTTTTTATACACGCATAAGAGGTTCGGCTTCTTTAATATAATTGCCACAAGTTCCTGCAGATGTTTTCAAGTGAAGTCAGTAATTGTCGGCCTGTTAAATGAAGTCAGTAATTGTTGGACACTGAAGTGAAGTCATTAAATGTCAGCCTGTTAAGTGAAGTCAGTAACAGTCGACCTGTTAAGTGAAGTCAATAACTATCGGCTTGTTAAATGAAGTCAATAACAGTCGACCTGTTAAGTGAAGTCAATAACTATCGGCTTGTTAAATGAAGTCAATAACTATCGGCTTGTTAAATAAAGTCAATAACAGTCGACCTGTTAAGTGAAGTCAATAACTATCGGCTTGTTAAATGAAGTCAATAACAGTCGACCTGTTAAGTGACGCCAGTAATATTCGGTCTGCCAATATAGCACTTAAAGCTCTTCAGCCAAAGGTATGAAGTGTTTTTAATCTGCTCGACCTGCAGCATGCGTCTCATCTCTGCTCGCTAGCCTATTATTAAAGTGTTAAGTAAAATGTGTCCGTGGGTCACCTTCTAAAAGAAAATGCTAAGAGTTTATAGCCTTTAAAGTGTCAAACAGCACCACTCCCTTTAGAATGATAATGGTGGGGTGATTTTTTGGCCTTTTAATAGTAAATATTACTATTGGTTTGTTTTCTTTTCTAGTTCCTTGTTCTCGTTTTGTTTCAATGTTCGTTTGATTGAAAGACATTTTTACTTACTGCCTGTTAAAACATATCACTGACTAGTTGCTTCTTTTGACATGCCTGTTAGGTCAAAGTATCAATAATTGTTGTCAAAATGTCTGTGTCATTTCCAACTAGATTATATTCAAACAATTAAATCTATAAGTTAAAATTGAACATTTCAGTTGGTTGGTTTAATTTAATATATTTTCTGTTATTTGGGTTTTGACATTTTTGTTTGCTGGATTTATTTTGTATATTCTACCATCACGAAAAAATCTTAAATGTCAGTATGCCAAATTTTATTTTAAAATGAGAGCCGAAGGTTTACACCTGCAGTTCAGAGCATCTGTCCTGGCAATTTATTAATTGCCATCACAAAGTATACACTCATGGGGAACTTCAATTATTTAAACTCAAAGGGAAAGTTATTCAGAATAAGAGATATTCGGGGATAGACACTAATTCTCATTTACCACACACTGTCAAAATGGTCGCCTCAGTAAGATTCATATGCATCTACTGCACCTGTATACACGTTTCATTTTATATGTTTTTATTTGGGTTCAGATTATGAAAAAGAACTATGGGTGCACCAGCTTTTAGTATTATTCTATGGTGTATGTGGGGGAAATCAAGGAACTGCTATGCTGTTAAGAAAGTCATTGGATAATGAACGGCTTCATCCAGGTTCATAATGGTGTAAATTGTGCAAGAATAAGAGCCAACCATATAGCGTTATAACCCATCAAAATGCAATATTTACTAAAATGTAATACACAGAATGAGAAACTCAATCTCAGCGTAACCACGAAGTGAGTAAGTGCCTGCAGTGCACGGAGGTGAGAGTGATATAGGG
The DNA here is from genome assembly GCA_028829895.1 of Sinotaia quadrata. Lineage (NCBI taxonomy): Eukaryota > Metazoa > Mollusca > Gastropoda > Architaenioglossa > Viviparidae > Sinotaia > Sinotaia quadrata. The sequence goes on along the minus strand of CM054177.1, from coordinate 142,460,884 downwards.
CTATTTATAGCCTGCCATATTGTGCTCTGTCTGCAATGCTTTACTATTTGCTTCCTGTTTTAGAATTACAGCTCGCAGTTTCAAGACTACGGTAAGCTTGCTTATGGAATCGTGTAATGTTATACAGCCTATCTTGATTCTAGGGCATTAAGATATACAACAGTAAAAGTCAAATCAAAATCAGTCACGTAGGTTTTTAGTTAACCCCAGCCAAACAAACAGATATTGCAAGGATAAGTGTTTTGTTATGTGTATAGCTATAGTTTAATATAGTCGATACAGAGGTTTTGTACGATTAAGTGTAGTCAGCTGTATACTTCTCATTCATAGAAAAGGTCTATAATTCTTGTAATAGTATATAAACATTTTGCATAATTAAGTAATCACAATTTTATACTTTCAACTGTATAATTATAGTCCTATAGTTCATACACACACACACACGCGCACGCACGCACGCACACACAAACGCGCACGCGCACACACACACACGCGCGCGCACACACACACACACACACACACACACACACACACACACACACACACACACACACACACTTCTCATGGTTAAATATACGTAATTCTGAAAATCCCTTTCACGTAATTATGTTCACGTAATCCTACAGACATTTCACACGCTGAAGACTGTCCACGGGATGGGATGGAAGAAGGGAGGGGTCGGATATCTGATGTGCTTAAAGATAAAAGAACAATTTTACTATCTTTCCCCGTACTGCGGCTGTCAGTGCTCAAGAGAAAACTAAACTAGCATCCCCCCTTCCCTCACTCCCTTCATCACAAACGAACACACACACACACACACACAAACAGCCTTTACTTTTGCGGGTTTTTTTTAACCACCTTGTTTCGCCAGACGACTCTTGCCCGGCACGCGACGCCAGGAACGTGCTTCTCAACTGCACGTGCGACGCGAAGGTTTCTGAATTAGGTCACGTTTAGTGGTCCGCAATCACCAAAAATACGCCTCACGCTGTAATCAGAGGAGCTTTATTTAACGTCACATAATCGCTCTCGCCCCACTACCGCCGCTCTACTATATGAGGCATAGTGCACACATAACCGTTACCATTTATGTGTTATTCAGAAACCATTATTGCAAACCATTATTATTACCACTGAAGTCGTGTTCTTTACCCTTGAAAACCATCTTTTTTCAACACTTTGTCCTCGTATATATAACAGTACACAACAAAGCAATACTCTCCTGTACTTAGAACGTGCTTTTTTTTTTTTTTTGCTCTTAAGAAGGGCAAGCATTCAAAAGACACCTATCCAGCATATTCCAAAAACTAACAAAGTAAGCCTGGGGTTTAAAAGCTTTAAATGTGGAATTCTCTGTAGAAAACAGAACAAAGAACATCTCGATATCACAATTATGACGTTAATAAAATGTTCAAGAAAATCGTTATAATGTTTAATAGGGTCTGCTCGGCCCTTTTTCTTCTGCTGTGTTTAAAATGCGTACATTACACGAAAACCTGCATACCTGTGGAAATGCCATATTAATTATTATGCTTTAGTTATTGTAATTTTATGTATAAAAAAGTCTAAATAATAATGTATTCTGTATTTACTTTATCATTTCATTATAATTACTTGGGAAATGTGTCTTCTTAATCATTTCATTATAATCTTTCGGGCAATGTGTCTATTTTAATAATAATCATCATAATCATAATTATTATGATTATAATCATATTATGTTTAGCATCATCATTATAATTATTTTCAGTTTTAGTTCTACATACATTATACCTTTCTACATACAATATAGCAGTGGCATATTTGAAATAGGTTTCATCTTTGGAAAATAAATGTTCGTTCCTTCTCTACCGTGCATGGTTCAAAAAACAAACGTTTCTAAACATCTTTTTTGGGGGGAAGGGGGGAGTGGTACTTCATTACTGGAGAGGACAGTAGGGGTGAGACTGGGTGGGTGGGCATAAATGGTTAAAAGAGAATAGCAAACGGCGATGACAGGAATCGAAAGTGCCGGGTGTGAGTAATCCCCTGGCGGCGTTTTTATTCTGTTTCTTTTAGTGAAAGATGCTTCCGAAGTCACATGCCCATTCCTTACGTGTGACGCATGCTTCGGTAGGCACAGGTCCATTCTTTATCTGTGACATACGTGTACGTCCTCCTAGTCACATATCTATTCTTTGAATGTGACGTAGGTGCTTTTAGTCATTGGTCTATTCCTTTTCTGTGACGTATGCTGCAGGAAGTCGCTCATTCATTATTATTTGTAACTTATGCTCTCGTAGTGACTGATCCATTTCTAATCTGTGACGTAATCTCTTGCAGCCACTCGTTCATTCATCATACTAAAATAAGTGACTTGTCCAGTCTTCTTTATGACTTATCGTCCTCATAGTGACTGATTCAGACTTTAATTGCGAAGTTTTCTCTCGTAGTGACTGGTTCTGTGACGTTTTGTCTCGTAGTAATTGGTTCATTCCTTGACTGTGACGTAGTAAATTAAACTCGTGCTTAGGAAGTGTGTGGAGAGAACCTACAGTCCTCTTTTCGCTGTTTTACTCTCACACATTTTCCATTTATAATAGTTAACTGCAGTTTATTTATGTGTACTGTTGTGTGTTTCATCGCCAATATGTGCCTCAATTCTGAATGCCCCATTGTCTCTAATATTTTCCCATGGCACTATAGCTCATCTTCAAATATAAAATGGTTCTTCCTAAAAGTACTGAGCTTGCAACAAGCAAACTACTACATTAACTGATAAACAGTTTTCTAAATGTTTATTTATAAATAAATTAGGTTATGTCTGCACTCTCGTGCACAATTATTTTTAATTTATAGAAGTAGTTTCTTCTGGCAAAAGAACGTGCAGACGACATTTATGGTTTGACATTAATATTTTCCCCAAGCCAGCTCGGACTTTTCCGTAAAGTACGGGATGGGTCGACGAGTGGGTCAGAGATAGCTTCCACTCTGTACATCTCGTGAAATGTCACTATCTCACGAATCTATTAAGAATTCAGCCATTAGTCTGTTAGTACTCAGGTTCGGTTCTATCCATAGTCCTTGGTACAGTTCAGTCTATCTGTTATATTTTTTTAATCTTTCCTTTTAAACTTTTCTTTCACATTTAGTTTTAATTTTTATTTTCTTGATGAGAAGAGTTGTTCGTACCACTCATTAACGTTTTTTCTTTGGTCGACAGCGATTTCTGTTCTATAAATAGTTTCAGCCTCTTTCTGAGTTTGTGATGTAATACTTTCGAAAATTAAGGTTACAAGTGTTACTGGTGATGGAACTGTGTGCTTTATTTTGTGAATTTTTTTTCACATCTCAGAAAGTGGAATTTATTTTAAAGGTAAAAAGTTGTTCAAATATCAAGGTTTTAGCATTTTGTTTACATCATTACTATGACAACTATTTTCACCTCCTTTTTATTTGTCACTTATTTCTATGTGTATTCTATTTATGAAATGTTTCTTTATAAACTTGCAGTGCACTGTATTTATGTTGCTTATGCTTGTATAGTGAAAGTTTTGAAAGTAGTCATCATGCACTGCACGTTAAGAATAATATGCAGTGAAAAGCATAGGAATTTCTCCAAAGAATAACTAGACGACACCCTGATATAACATTATAGTTAAAAAGGTACTCGATATCACTCTTTGTGAACTCAACAGTCAATTTTCCATTGAAGCAGCAAACCATACCATAAGCTAATGATCGCCTTTATTACTAGACTTGAGTTATTTCAAATTCAATGTGGTTAGAATATAGAACACTCTTCAAAAAGTAACATTTGGTCCACTCCATTGGATGAAATTGTTATAAAACAAGCGTGAGATTATTAGTCAGAAAAACTACTCATCCACATGGAACTGGTTTGGATTGCATCAGCAAGTTCTAGCATATTCTCCACCTGAGTTGTTTACTCCAACTCTGGCACTTTAAAAATTATCATCATAAGGAGTGCCCAAGTTTCGGTCTTGTTAACATTGGCAACAAATATATAATTGTTAAGTTTGAAATAGTGATAGGCAAATTTACTCCGCCCCTTAGTTATTGTAAACTGTTCATTGATGTCTAGAGTTATCTCTAGTGAAGAGGTTTTAATTAGTATTATTTATGAAACAATCATTACTGCGAGATCTAACTCTATATTAGTATTGCCAAAATTCATCCTTGTTCAGAATAAACCAGTTTCATTTACACCAGCATGTTCTCCAATTCTCTAGTGTCTGTATACCGATATTTTGCTAGTTTTTTTACATTACCTTTCCATACTCATCATGATCAATGTCAAGTGGGTGTTTCATTATAAAGATTTTGTAAAGTGTGCTTTGATTTAAAAAAAATACAAGATACCCTCTTAAATATATACATTTTTTAATGTGACTAGAATTGTTTAAATATTTTTATTCACAAACATTTTACTTAAATGTGAAAACAGAATATTGTTAACATGAAATATTAGATGATTGTATACAGCAGGTTTAAGGTACTAAATAATTTCAAGAACGTCTAATTTGATCACTTAAAATATAAAATGTTTTTTGTTTCTAAATATTAGAAACAAAATAGTTATAAGAAATGTCTAATAAAATTCGTTAGATATGATTCTATAATTTACAACTAGCATTATAAATATTTTAAACCAAAAGTGTTGTTACATTTTAATGAAAAGGCTACCAGTATATACTAGCTTAAAAGAAAACAATTATATTATCATATTTATGTTACTGTATTAGTGGTATAAGTTCTACCATTACATAATATGTCAGTCAAGCTAAGTAGATAGGGAAACTAAAATATAATAATGAAAAATCAGATTTGATATCCATGGTTCAAAATGTAAAAGTATAATAAATATGTTTAATTAATTAAAATGTATCTCAAATTATAATTACAACTTGTGATCTTTACCCATTCTCACTATATCAAATAAGAAATATATTATGATTAAAGTAATCCAAGTGTGCCACAAACAAAGCCCACAATTTAAATGAAATGAGATTGTACCTCACCCACACAAAAAGTTGCTTGTCGCAAGTAGTTTGTTTGGTTTTTTTTAAATTGTTTTATCTGCTGAACCTAATGTTAACATTTTATCAAAATAAAACATGCACCAATTTGTAAAGTGGCGACTCTAGTATATAATAACCATTCAAATGAATCAATAAGACTTATTTTCAGTTACAACTGTAAATCACTTCTACACATACCAATTTAATACTTTTTACATTTTTATTAGATTTTCTAAAATCTGATTTCCCCCCTTTACTACTGTAAGTTGAGATTGGAATGTAAGAAAGAATGGAGCTAGAGATGAATAAACTGGAAACTTAGCATTTATTCCCTGATTATATTTTACAGGGAAGAAGCCACTTTTTTGTTTTCACCAGAATCTCTCGGTTTACTGATTTATAAACCACTAAGACTGTGGTAGATGTGAGAAGTATCTACTCCCAGTGTGTTAGTGTAAGGATACAATGCAGTCTGTTGATGTATTGTGACAGTATCCTCGATGTAGGACTACATCGTAGAATTTCTGGTACAAGAAAGACAGGAAATTGCTACATTGTTGTTCTGCTTGAGGGAACTAATACAGAGAAGGAGCACCAGATTAGCCTTGAGTAGCAGCTCATCAGTTTTCTGCAACATGGAAGAGAAACATGTGGAACTGACAATTCTGTTGTGACAATGAACTTTTGACTTTATTACGAAAGCACGCAAAAGACTCTTGTGGCAATCGCCTAGACAAGTTTATGTACAAACTATTATCGCTCTAACTTGTATAAGTCCATTTCAGTTCTCTGATGAGCAATTACTGTGTAATTTATGTTGACACTGATCTGCTGAATTGTTCGTTAGTATAAAAGACTGTATAGGTATTGAAATTATTTGAACATTGTTTCATGGACATATTGATGTCAAGTAATCTTTTAGTTGTATTTGCCTATATGTGTATTTGATTGTTGATTTCATAATTTTATTATTGAATTTATTAACCTTCTTACATATATTGATATGTTGGAAAGATAGTGGTTGGATAAATATAAATTACAGACAGATTTATCTTCTCCTTTACTAAGAAGTTTCCCACCTACAGAAATATTGTGTGACAGTGAATGTTTGTGTTTAAGTTGGGGAAGAGAGAAAACGTTTACAGCGCCTGCATATGTACCAAGTCAGAGAGATGAGTGGTGTCTTCTTCAGAGTTATTAATGACATAAATTAAGATTCTCATCACTTGTAATTAATTATGTGAAATAATTATAATAACCATAACCAATAACTAGGGAAGTGTAGGTGTCACAAATACTAAAAACAAAACTTATTATAATAAATGTCTAATAAAATGAATTAAATATGATAATATAATTTACACTGTTAACTAAGGCATATTTAAAACATAATGCTTTCCAACATATAATTTTCAGCATTGTTATATTAGGGTGGCATTCTCAAAATTGTCGCACTGAAACAGTGACACAGTTAGTGACACATCAGCAGCGCTTGCTTTCATTGGATGTCCTATCCATTTATTTATAGCTCAGTGGTGATAATACGCGAAAGCAGAGTTGGACTTTGAAGCGATAAAGAATGAGAGAAAGAGGTTGAATATATACATCGTACTGGTCCCGTTAGATCCTTCCTCTGAAACAACAAGAGTTTCTGTTTGCTTTTTTTCCCTTTCCTTGCTCATCTATGGTTTCAGCCAATGCAGCTGAAAAACAATATTATCTATTTTATTATTGCTTTAACTGAATTCTTTAATGTCCATGAAAGCATCCCTTTTGCATTATCGTATCACGTGACATCGCTATAAATGTTAAGAAGGCGGAGCTAAGTATTTGTGACTTTGTGTTAGGTGACTTTGTTTTATCGTGTGCCGACAGGGCAGAAAATGTATTATACGACATGTTGTCTTAAACAGTTTTTTAAGACATTTGTCTTACCGTATGCTGAGGCCTTTTGCATAGTGTGGTTACCTCACAAATGGACTCACTTATTACAATGTACCTCAGAAATGGACTCACTTATTACAATGTACCTCAGAAATTGTCTCGTTTAACTTTACAATTGAAATTGTTTAGTACACTTTCCTCACACTATATCTTACAAAACGAACAGAATTAGATTCAAATGATTTCAGTCATGTATGAACTGGGCATATCCGTTATTTCAGAACTGATCTCGGGGCTCTTGAGACAGTGAAGTGTACTTGATTAGTACACTGTTCATATAGTATCAAACACAGAACTTGAAAGAAATTAGGTAACAGTTGAGGCGCACTTAGACGAAGTAATTGGAGGCATGCACTCAGTCACGTGATATCCACACCGAGTAGACTCAGTAGAGTACTAGCCCCAGGCATCTCTCGTCCGTCTGATGGGGTTAAACAGTACAATTGCACTGTGCCAACTGTGAAATAGCAGCTCTCTAGCGCAAAGCAGTTAATTAATAATTCATTCACACAAGTGGACACTTGAATGAGTGTAGTACTGAGCTGAATTACTTCATGACAGAGAATTGTTGTAAATTAATCTTATAAAATTACGCACTGAAAAGTAATATTAAGCAATCATTTAAAATCGTCTAAATGTTTTCGCGCCATTATCAAGGTCAACAAAAACTGTCTCGCAGTTTCTTTTTCTATAAGTACCTTAAAGTACAACTGACAGCAGCTTAAATAAAATATCTTAAATCATACTTCCGATGGCAGAAGCAACTGTTAGTGTAGCCAGGGTTTAGAGATTATTTTCACTGTGGTGCTCTGTCAACGACCTTCACCTTTGTGCTCCACATGACCGCAGGAGATGACGTAATGTATCCAGTACTGAGCACATTTGCAGAACTGATGTTCACCTGAAGCTGACTACAAACATTGACTCGGATTAGAACGGCTTGTGTCATTATTTACAATGTAACAGTTTTATGCCTGAACTTTGAGCTACATTGTAGCTGAAACCCATATTAGCGCTAGATTATTCTCCCCTTGTAACAATTTGGTTGCTCACTTCAGAAATTTTAAGGTTATTTCTGTTAATGTGATTTCTTTACCTAGTACAATAAAAGTTAGGAAAAACTATCTTAAAACTCAAACTTTCTTTCTAATTTCAAACGTGCTGATGTTTACGTAAACAAGATCACGCCTTCAGTGTAGCCTGATCATACAGATCTCTTGTGTCGTTCCATTAGCGCCTACCTGTCAGTGAAGAAATAAGCCAAGTTTCTAAAGTATAGCCAATATTCCTGAGAAGTTATTCCAAATAAACCTTGTGGCTATTAATGTGATTGCACCATTTCAAAGTTTTACTATCCATTTAGAAAGGGAGAAAACTTCAATGAGATGACGTAACCTACTAGGCCCAAATGTCCAACGTAAGTATTCTTACCTATTAAACTTTGAGGTGTTTTTCTTTCCTCTCTCTCTCTCTCTCTCTCTCTCTCTCTCTCTCTCTCTCTCTCTCTCTCTCTCTCTCTCTCTCTCTCTCTCTCTCTCTCTCTCTCATTCGGTTTTTATCTCAATGCGTTCTGTTTCTCTCTACCTTTTTGCTTCTTACACACACACACACACACACACACACACACAGACACTCTCTCTCTCTCTCACTCTCTCTCTGTACTTCTTTCCAAGGTGCTGTCCATGAAATGCCCCTAGCAGGGAGAGGACAAGGGATAAAAAATGTGACGTGTGTTGACAAAGTGTGTGTGGTGGGGAGCAAACAATATGATTGTGTTTTGTTATGATTTGTTGTGAATTGCGTTTTGTTAAACGTGAGTGCAGGAGAAAAAGACGAGACAATTACAATATTGGTTAATTACTCCCTTGCCTGCTCACTGGAGACTAACCCCATTTCTCAGCCACACGCGCACATAATTAATTAGTAAACAGATGCAAGGACGCACAACGAAGACGAGGCGTCACGAATCGTTTAGTCTTAGGGCAAACACGTAATAAGTATCAACTAGCTCAAAGCGCACAGACTCCCGTGGTGGATGCAGTCCTTATAACAAATACGTACATGACACAACAGGACGATATACGGAGGGTCAGGCTAAGAATTTAGCATACCACCATTATCAGGACCAAACATGAATTCAGAAAATATTTTTAAAACAATAATTTTGTCAGACTGTGAGTCTGCAGGCATATTACATATCTCTGTATCTCACTTCTCTGTCAGTCTCTGCATCTTGCTTCCCTCTCTGTATGTTTCTCTTTTATTCATGTCTGTTTCTCACTTCCTGATCAGTCACTGTATCTTTTATCCCTATCAGTCTCTGTATCTCACTTCCCTGTCTGTCTCAATATCTTTTATCCCTGTCTGTCTCTGAATATCTGTTTATCTGTATCTATTTTTCTGCCTCAGTATCATTTTTTTCTACATATGTCTCTGTATTTATGTCTCTTTTACCTGTCTGTCTCTGTATATGTATCTCTGTTCCTCGGTCTCATCTTTTTCTTTGTCTGTGACAAAATAAATTTGCCCCTTCCTATTTTTAAAATTAATTGTTATTTAAATTGCTAAATTTTCAGAGTGACCTGACCTTGGGCACTGCTTGTGGTGTTATTTTGAAAGTGTATGAGTCTAAAGTAAACAGCCTAAGGCAGGGATGTCCAAAGTCCAGCCCGCAGGCCAAATACGGCCTGCGTTTAAATTTTAACTGGCCCACGGCCTCATCTTAAATAATTAATTGACTCGTGGATTTTTTCTATAACGACGAATTATATTTATAAGAAAAGCCGAAATTATGTGCTGTTTTTAGTACAAAATACGATGACGTCAAATGATGGCAAAAATCAATGACGTTTTATTATTTACCAACGTGGGTATTGATTACAAAAATGCCGATGAAGTTATGTGCTGTTATGTGTATGAAATTTGATGATATCTGATGGCAAAAATCGATGACGTATTTTTGTTTATTATCTTAAGCCGGCCCCCACAAATTTTTACTTCATGGAATATGGCCCTCTTTGCAAAATGTTTGGACACTCCTGGCCTAAGGGAAGAATATTCTAGATTTGCTGATTTAGTGGAAACTGAATGAGCAGTTTTTTTTTAAATTATCCAATGATTATGATTTGTGAGAACGAGACAAGCCAATGGGCTGAGTTTAAGGAAATATACTTGCAGTAAATAATTTTGCAGTCTATTCATTTTTAATTTGAAAACAAAGAGAGAAGTCCAGTTCTGAAGGCAGTCTTTAGCTTGAGTGATGAGTTTAAACTGACTGATTGTGAGAGAGTGGACTTGGAAACATTTCATACATTTCTAGTGATATGCTATACTTGTGTTATGTAAAGATGTACTATGTAAGTTGATTTATTTACTACAAATGTTTGAACTAAGCTGCGCCCATGTGGTGTTTTAATATGTGATATTGTTTGATATATTGTATTTATTGTATCAAGCATGCAGAAGTGTTGCCCGCAAATGTCTTATAAACTATTCTTAGGATGTACATTCATGACATGTGATAACCTACACACAGAGAGGAAAAAAAAGACAGAGGGAACGAGAAGCCGGGAGTGACAGAGGAGAAGAGATAAAGAGATTACAACAACAACAAAAAAGAATAATGCAGGGACATTCATGGAAAAAGATATACACAGACATGGATATAGAGATATACACAGAGGGAAAAGAAATACAGCGAAGACAGAGAAAATGCGATACAGAAGTGGAAAACGCCTCTGGTGTTCTACAAAAGTGGAAAACGCCTCTTTGTTACATTGAAAGTAAAAGTGTTGGAGGTTGTGTCGTTTGCAACTTAACATACTTGATTGCTGGTTAATCTAAAATGACTATTTCACTCCTGCCTGGCTTGTTGTGTCAATTGGACGACTTTACAGGCGCGTTTCCTACAAACAACTTTTGGCAGCTGAATTTTGGAAGTCTGCATAATGTTTCGCTGTAGGTGAAGTGGGATAGTGTGGTTTTTGTTTGTTTTTTTGTCTGACAAATCTTTTTGGGTGTTTATTTTTCAAATCCCTGTCGAGATCAAGTAATTTCTTCCATTGTGCAGACTCCTAACCTCATCCCGCAAAGTGTGTAAGTTTCTGTCTTTCTAGTTTATATTTCTTCCTTCCTTTTCTTTCTGTTCATAGATTTTGTTCTTTTGTGCCTAGTCTTCTTTTTTAAGTTTGTTTTTTTACAAAATTATTTCCTTCTTACTTCCTACCTTCATTTTCTTCTTTCTTATTCAATAATGCTTTCCTGCCTTTCACTTCAGTCATTTCTTTCTTTCTTTCTTTCTTTCTTTCTTTCTTTCTTTCTTTCTTTCTTTCTTTCTTTCTTTCTTTCTTTCTTTCTTTCTTTCTTTCTTTCTTTCTTTCTTTCTTTCTTTCTTTCTTTCTTTCTTTTCCTTCCTGTGCGTTTTATAATTTAGTAGCTATCTAATTTTTTATTGTGTTTTTCTTCCTTCATTCCATTTTCCTCCCCTTCTTTTTCTTTTCTGGTTTACCCTTTCTGCTCTTCTTTATTTCTTTTTTCTAATTCAGTTTGCTTTTTTGTTATAATGCAATATTTTGTTTTTTTCATGTCTCTGCTTTATTTCTTTTTCTAATTCATTTTGTTTTTTGTTATAATGCAATATTTTGTTTTGTTTCATGTCTATGCTTTATTTCTTTTCACTCCTAGTACTGAGACGTTTTTACTGTATAACTATGCATTGCACACTGCACTCTCTCCTAGTACTGAGACGTTTTTACTGTATAACTATGCATTGCACACTGCACTCTCTCCTAGTACTGAGACGTTTTACTGTATAACTATGCATTGCACATTGCACTCTCTCCTAGTACTGAGACGTTTTTACTGTATAACTATGCATTGCACACTGCACTCTCTCCTAGTACTGAGACGTTTTTACTTTATAACTATGCATTGCACACTGCACTCTCTCCTAGTACTGAGGCGTTTTACTGTATAACTATGCATTGCACACTGCACTCTCTCCTAGTACTGAGGCGTTTTTACTGTTTTTATGCTGTGCTTTGCACTATCTCCTTGTATTCGGGCGCGTAGCATTCCTGACTTATTCATGTATGTAGCATTGCAGTTTTTATTCACCTACGGTTTAATTCTTCTTACATTCACAGATGTGCTGTTTTTTGCCATTGTATATATGCACGAACTCAGTATCTCCCGCTCTTTCTCTGCGCATGGCACAATGATATTCGGTATGAAAATCGATTTCGTAGATTATGCATTGGAATGAATAGACACATTCTATTTCGACTTAGCCTACCTACAACTATTTCGTGTTACCCATTGGAATGAATAGACACATTCTATTTCGACTTAGCCTACCTACACTTATTTCGTGTTACCCATTGGAATGAATAGATTTTATTCTATTTCGACTTAGCCTACCTACAATTATTTCGTGTTACCCATGCAAATGATTGAGATAGGTAAGATAAATATCTAAGTGTTTGTAGTGTCCATTTGTGTGCGGGTGTGCACGTGTATGTATGCAAGTGTGAATGTGTGTCTGTATTTATTCATGTGCATGTGTGTGTGAGTGTGTGCGCGCGCGAGACCTTATATGTATATTACAAAAGTTTTGCGAAAAGGCAGCTGATGCTATTAGATTGAAAGATTACCGTTGACGGATATAGAGATACACTTAAACCAGTCAGAAATGCACGTGTGACCCAAATATCTGCCTGTTAATTAAAGTCCTGAAGTAAAACTAAGCTATCGATTGGACCGCGAATACTAGGAATGGCTGAAGTGGACCAATGGGTGCACTTAAGAATAAGTCACAATGTATAGGATGTAAATTACGTTAATAGCTCGCCATTCAAAGATCCATGCTGTAGTAAATACGTCATTCGAAATATTGGATCTATCAACAGTGAGACAATTTGGGAAAGAAATCCGTATTTATTTATCGATCTATATCTGGTTAACCTAGACATATATTTCTTCTATTTTATATATTGAAACTGAACGTATGTTTGTTGGTTTATAGTTCAGTGCTTGGATAGTATGACTGACCTTTACTCTTTTACTCAGGCGGAAATGTATCTTTCCTTCCAACAATGGAAATATAAAATAAATGACTCTCCATGCTGAATTATAATGAAGTTTGATCATAGAGCAATGTATTATGGTAAGACTCATTGAACTGTTAAAAGTTGAATGGGCGTGGTAATAACGTAACAATGCATTATGGTAAAATTCGTATTGACAAACTGGTTATGACTGTCAAGTACACACCCATGCGCTTGAACGTAGTCCTTAATACTTGACAGTCATAACCATTTTGTCAGGAATTTCTCTGCTGCCTTGACTTGCTTGCGAACGTATAACTGAATCTTTAAAAATTATTAGCAAATGTAGAAAATTGTTATCTATTTTCACTTTTCTGTTTCTTTTCACTCGGCATCCATACTGTCATCTACCATTTTTGTGACCTTGAACATAATGGCCAGCTGTTCAAAATTTCCATCATCGCCTATCGTCTGCTGACAGCTTCATTTGAGCCAGAGCGGTAAAATTAAAGTATGGTGAGCCAAACATGACAAAACGAGTGCAAGTATCAATAGTTGTGCAATGTGATACTGAAGGTGATTAAGTTATTAGTTTAATATCACTTCAAACACTAGATATCGTAATGATGATGATGATGATGATGATGATGATGATGATGAAAACAGAGTACGTATTCTTATAATAGGTCTCTTTTCACTTCAAGAAAAACATTCTGGTAGGAAGGACCCTGAAAAACAAATCATCTTGATCGTGAAGGCTTATTCAAGTGAAAACATTCAGATTATCTTGCAGGAAAACTTGGATAATGATATAATCTCATCTCTTGCGCCTTGTGGCTTTCATTTTGAAGCCAATGAATTGTCTGGAATGTGTAACACGACACGGTAGGCAACGCCTACATGCGATTCAGGAAGTCCTCTATATGCACTTCATAAAGCAAGTGCACTATGGGAAGGTTATAGCTAAAGGAATTAGCAGTTACTTCTTTACGGACTCTGCACTATGGTTCTTATCGTCGTCACAAACATTTAATTTTCGTTGCCTCGATTTGTTTATCAACAGTGGACACTATATGTGGATATTCTTCGCCTGTAGATGAAGGTACGTTATCTGAAGAAAAATTATAAACTGTAACCATGGTCATGTAATTAATAGCCAGAGATGATGGGGAACCTGATCAAGCTGATTCATGTCCTTAATTTCCTTTTGAGAGACAAATTACAGTTGCAAGGATCTTGACAATTTATCTTTCAAGTATCATTTAGCATGTAGTAATTGTTTGCTTAAAAACTTATGATTTCTGTGGCAAACAAACTTAATTAGCCAATCGTTTGTTTAAATGCTCTTGACTTGTATGGCAAACAAACTAATTAGCCATGTCCCTTTGTTAAAACAATCATAACTTTTATGGCAAACAAACTAATTAGCCGTGTCTTTTGCTAAAACACTCATGACTTGTATGGCAGACAAACTAATTAGCCATGTCCCTTTGTTAAAACACTCATGACTTGTATGGCAAACAAGCTAATTAATCATGTTCTTTGCTAAATTTCACATGACTTGGGTGACGCTAACGCCACCTAGTTGATAGTTATGATTATTATTAACAAACTAATTCGAACTGGCTAATGTAATATACAAGGCAGCAATTCTAACATTATTTTATAATCGATCATTTAATTCATACCAATTCCAACCTTTGTATTCCTGACGGTGATCGTCTTCGTACAGTACCACGACCTCTTGAAGGGTCAGGCAAGTCTATATGCAAATTCTAAGGTTCACTTCGATAAATAAATCGACCCCTTTCTAGTCTTTGACAGACATTTTACTGCTCCTTCAACGGATGACGTAGCTTATCGATGCCATTCATGAGATGTCATCAGGACAAACAAGCGTTAAAGTCAATGTGATTTGTCCCAGCAAGACAGGAAACTTTCTGGTTGATATCATTCGCTCGGAGAAAGGGGGTGGGGGAGTAGTTGATTTCAGTGCCAGACAACAAGTTGCAGGAACATAATGCCAGACTTTTATGCACTTCCTGCTTGCTTGTTGAGAATGCTGTACACTGTTTCTCGAAAAGATGATAGTTGAAGAAACAAACATCTTACAGCGGCTGCGTGCGGTTCCAGTAAACAATCCTGGAGATCGAATGGAGACAAAACCCAGTAAACATTCCTGGAGATCGAATGGAGTCAAAAACCAGTAAACATTCCTGGAGATCGAATGGAGACAAAACCCAGTAAACATTCCTGGAGATCGAATGGAGACAAAAACCAGTAAATATTCCTGGAGATCGAATGGAGACAAAAACCAGTAGAACGTTGAAAAACAAACGTAGAACATACATTTAGTCTTAATGACGATTTTAATTGTAATATCTTCAACAAGTTTATCCCGTAAATTGAGTTTGCCATTTGCGATATATATATATATATATATATATATATATCGTCTTCCTGGAAATGTACCATTAACAGATTTAGGAAAGGAGTTTGATGTTTCTGGAGGAGATCAACGATAGAGAAGAAATTACAGAGTTGAGGTATCTGTTTTTTACAGCGACAGTGCTAGTGAGAATTTAAATAATCTGTCATCTGTGATTTTCTGACAATGTTACAAGAATCACGTCTTATCACAGACAGCAGCAGGAGCGAGTGTATTGGTAGATACAGCCACTGGAAATGTCATTCCAACAAACTAACACTTTTAAATCGGATAGGAATCTTATCGAGAGGACATAATTATCAGCCATAAACAACACGCCTGCTATAGCTTCAGAAAATTTGCTGTGAGTTGTACAGAGCAAATATACAAGTAGACATATGATAATGGCAGTCCAGAACGTCACTTTGACTAATTTGCTGTCAGTTGTATGGTGTAAATTTAGACATAATGGCAGTCCAGAACGTCACTTTGACTAATTTGCTGTCAGTTGTATGTATGGTGTAAATTTACAAGTAGACATAATGGCAGTCCAGAACGTCACTTTGACTAATTTGCTGTCAGTTGTATGTATGGTGTAAATTTACAAATAGACATAATGGCAGTCCAAAAAGTGCTCATAGAATAATTTTATATGAGTTGCATGGAGCAAATATACAAGTAGACATAATGGCAGTCCAGAAAGTGTTCATTGACTAATTTGCTCTGGAGCCTAAGATAGATGCCAAGATATATGTTTTGAAAATTCGGCGCTTGAAATATGCTTTCAGAATACAGTAGAGAACTGTTATAATTTTATGGTTGAAAACCGGTTATAAATTAATCATTACTTTTTTAAACGGATCAAAGAATTAAAGTTGTAATGCCCGACAATAGTATGCATATATTATTTTCCTAAGTAGTATTTCAAATTTTCCAAAGTTCATATTGTAACGTTGAACAATAATATTTTGGATACTTTATGATAGTAAATAATACTGCTGGATAAAAAAAATAAGACGTTGTGATAATCAATGCTGCACTGCTGGATTGGAAATGCAATGCTGTTAAAGTAACAATGTCTGACAATCGGTACGAATGTTATTGACAGTTGTATACATATACAACTATTCTAAGCAGCATTTCAGACTTTCCTAAGTTGAATTTTTAAATCAGGATAATGAATGATTAGTAATAGATAAACACTCGTGCGTATACATATTGCAACTGTGTTTATTCTGGAGACTTTGTGATGGAAAACTATACTATTGTATAGGGCATGAGACTTTGTGATGGAAAACTATACTATTGTATAGGGTATGAGACTTTGTGATGGAAAACTATACTATTGTATAGGGTATGAGACTTTGCGATGGAAAACTATACTATTGTATAGGGTATGAGACTTTGTAATAGGAAATGCTGTGCTATATTGGATTAGCAATGAGACCTGGGGGGAGGGGGTCATATACTGTTGAGTTGAAAATTGTTACAGGAATTAATGTACTATTGAGTGAAAAATGAGGTTTTTAAATAGGAAATAATATGCTGATGAGTTGACAGCGAGTCTTTGAGATATAAAATAATGTACTGTTGAATAGAAAGTGCATTATTGTTTGAAAAGAAATGAAACATGTTTTCTGAATTTTCAGTTTAATCGTGTGATAGTTGTCTTAGCCAATACATATACATGTAATTGTTTTCACTTAATCAGCATCACATAAGGTGTATCTGAGTTTGTCTCAATAAAAAAAATGTAGATTCTATCTATATATTATTATAAATGAAACCATACAAAATAAATAATATAAATAAATTAAGTCTGAACATAAACAAAATCATCAGGTGTGGACCATTGCATCTCAAGTAACACTCAGAAACTCTCAGCAATGTTGTACACTTAGAGTATAATTAAGAGTTTCTGTCTCCATACTTTGATAAGAATTTATGTTCGAGAATTAGTACACCGTGCCAGTTCATTATTAAGATATTTATTTACAGAGTGAAATCTTTCAGTATTTACAGTAAATAATAGCTAACCTATTCCCCACACCTATAAATATCTGTATAACTTGACGCTACTAAAAAAGCGAGACGTTTATCTTATTCCTATTTCATTAATGCTGTAATTTTAAAAACTATTATTTTCACGTGCTTTTCATCAGGTGTATAGTATAGAATGGCTAACTCCAAGAGTTGTTTGGCTGATTTTCTTTCTTTCTTTCTTTCTTTCTTTCTTTCTTTCTTTCTTTCTTTCTTTCTTTCTTTCTTTCTTTCTTTCTTTCTTCCTTGGTGGGGACCATTTCTATCACAACTTACTTTCTCTATTTTAATATGTTGGTCATGATTCTTTTATGAAAATGTTTAAATGATGAGCTCTTTCTGTTTCCATTTAGTTTGATAGACGCTTCAGAGACTGCATCGTGCTACAAATTCGTTCAGTTTAATTCACAATAGTGTATATTATATCCTATCTACAATTTCGCTCAGTTTAATTCACAATAGTGTATATTATATCCTATCTACAATTTCGCTCAGTTTAATTCACAATAGTGTATATTATATCCTATCTACAATTTCGCTCAGTTTAATTCACAATAGTGTATATTATATCCTATCTACAAATTCGCTCAGTTTAATTCACAATAGTGTATATTATATCCTATCTACAATTCAACTTGCTCGTTACAAGCGTCAAGGCAGCAGACTTGTGTCCTGGCAAGAAAAACCAATAAAGTTACTTCCCCTTACGTCTGTCCAAAGTATTATTTCCCTTCTACACAACCAGATATGAAACTGCAACTGAAAACAGCAAGCAATGGTGGTGGTAAAAATCTGGATGTCCGGTTCGGATGGACTGGGAGAATTAATGACAACATGATCTGGTAGACGTGAGCAGATAGGGTGGAGGGTGGGCAGGGATGGGTTATGGACGAGGGTGTAGTAGAGTGCGTTAGTACTACAGCTCGGAATATTCACCTTGGTAGAAGAATCCTCAAAATCAGCTAGACTCCACAGAAAACTGTTTCAGAGTATATTCTCATCTTTGAGGGCAGGTTCATCAGCCCTGGTGTGAGATCAACAGTTGCACCAAACATATCACATCGATACCACAAAATGGTACTAAGAGACTGCAAAACTGTTAACTAGTGTATCCTTCCTTTCCCCCCAGTCGCAGGCTAGTGTCACCTGTACATAGCTAAGCTCTCAGACAACAACATGTAGAATGATTTTCTCTTCATCACTTTAAAATGGTAATCTATGATAACTGATTCTGATTGTGTAACAGATAACCTACGATAACAGATTCCAAATATATAACAGATAATCTATGATAACTGATTTCAATAAAGGAACAGATAACCTATGATAACTGATTTCAATAAAGGAACAGATAGCCTATGATAACTGATTCCGATAAAGGAACTATAACCTACTGTGGAAGGCTAGAGCGCAGTGTACAACACTTTGTTTTGTTTCATATGTAGGTCTGTCACTGTCGGTAAATTAGGTCAGTGGATCACTTGCTTTGTTTTAAACTACATAACACGTTCACGAGTAAATACTGTCAGATCTAACTGCATAGTGCTGTTTTAGTGTACACATTTTATTCATTGTTTATTGTTTTAAATATTTATTAATTACAATAGCCATTGTAATTTCGATAGGAAATAGTTTATATTTATGTATTTATGTACTAGTTTATATTATTTTCTTTGTGTATTTTATGGTTTATTTGTGTGAGCAAGGTTTTGCCATAGAATGCCTATATGGTTATTTATTTTATTTTGTACGTTATGTTTCAAATTATATGTTAGGAAAGAGTTTTATTTAATGAGTAATTAACATTGTTTGTCTAGATACTAGGTGTCATAACATGACATAAAATAGTTTAGAAGTAAATTCTATATAAACGAAAGTAAGAAAGCACAGAAAAGACCCTTTAATGCTTTTTGAAACTAGAATGGCCAATTGCTGGCAGGGTTTACTAGGCAGCCAGCGGTCATGGTATATTTGTTTGACAGTGTGTGTTTGTGTGTGAGTTTTTGTTTGTGTGTGTGTATGTGTTTGTCTGTGTATATGTTTGTGTGTGTTTTGTTTGTGTGTGTGTTTGTGTGTGTGAGTTTTTGTGTGTGTGTTTGTGTGTGTGTGTGTTTGTGTGTGTTTGTGTTTGTGTGTGTTGTTGTTGGTGGTGGTGGTGGTCATTAATAGTATGCGTGTAGAGGAACAGAGAACTAAAAGAGGAAAGAACGAGTAGCCAGGAAATAAAAAGGTCTCTCATATAAGTATGGTGTTGCGTGTTGCCGTGGCTGTCGTCAAGCGTGTGACATGTCCATCATCATCATCGTCGTCGTCGTCGTCGTCGTCGTCATTGTCTTACATCCTGTGGTGACACACCCCACCACACTACGATAATTGATTCTGATAATGGAACTGATTACCTATGATAGAAAAAAACAACTGATTCTGATAATGGAACTG
This sequence comes from Sinotaia quadrata, assembly GCA_028829895.1. Lineage (NCBI taxonomy): Eukaryota > Metazoa > Mollusca > Gastropoda > Architaenioglossa > Viviparidae > Sinotaia > Sinotaia quadrata. Next base: position 142,440,965 of record CM054177.1, on the reverse strand, counting down.
ATAACATATCAGAAGTGATTCTGATAATGGAACTGATAACATATCAGAAGTGATTCTGATAATGGAACTGATAACCTATGACAACTGATTCTGGTAATGGAACAGATCAAAGATATATCTGGTGCGGTAATCAGAGGATAGAAAAAAAGTGAGGAGTTCTATGTTTTCATTTAATCGATATTTGCTGCGAAAGATGAAACATAATCTTTTAGTTACTTTATGGAAAAAAATGAAGAAATAAAACTGTGAAAATCACGCTTCACATTTGTGCCTTGATACACGCGTCACTTTAAACTGCAGGTTATACATGCGTTTGTTGATTTAATTTATGGTAGCGCTGTCTGTAGACCTCGCTGCAAGCATCATAAAATAAGTTAAGGTACACATAGCTGGTTCTTATTCCGAACAAATGCGCGAAAGAACAGCCTTTATATAAATACTTTGCGATGAAGTTGTGCATTTACGCTGCAATGAAGTTATGTATTTACATTACAGTGAAGTTGTGTATTTATATTACAATGAAGATGTGTATTTACATTACGATGAAGTTGTGCAAAACAATGCAATGAAGTTGTGTATTTACATTACGATGAAGATGTACAATACAATGCAATGAAGTTGTGTATTTACATTACGATGAAGATGTACAATACAATGCAATGAAGTTGTGTATTTACATTACGATGAAGATGTACAATACAATGCAATAAAGTTGTGTATTTACATTACGATGAAGATGTACAATACAATGCAATGAAGTTGTGTATTTACATTACGATGAAGATGTGCAAAACAATGCAATGAAGTTTGTGCATTACATAGTGTTCGATGAACAATAAATCAGAACTGAATTTTTTTTTCTTTCCTGGAAATCTTGCTATTAAAAAATATAAGAAATTTTATAAAGATCATGCCTGAAATCAAACTATTATCAGGAGAAATCATACTTGGCACTCTAGCTAGTACTTAGTACCCGAAATCATACTTAGTACCCGCCTAACAAGCAACGTTAAGCTATGATCGTTAGAGGAAGAAAATCAAATGATTTCACTCTTTGGGCAGGTCAGTTTAAAAAATTATTTTCGAATGAACTGTATAAACTAATGTAATCAAATCTTTATAACATCTACTTATCCATCCATCCGTCCCCATATCTCTCTTTGTGTGTGTGCGTCTGACAAAATGATAATGGACTCTTTGTCTCTTTGGCTTCATGGAATATAAATGCACAATAAAGCTATTAATGAAAGCGGAAGCCAAATTTTTCTCCTTGTTTTAAAGAAAAAATATGTATGTATAGTGGTGGTAGTGGTGGTGGTGGTGGTAGTGTAGTGGTAACAGTGATGATGGTGGTAATAGTAGTATTGGCAGTGTAGAAACAGTTGTTTTTTTCCCCTTTCATTGTTACTCAGTAGCAGTGGCTGAGTGCACGCGACCAGTCTGTGTATTTGCAATCGAAGGCCGTTTTCAAATGTGCACTATATCACTATTTCATTGTCGTACTTTGAACGTCTTGATGCTTAATGCGAAAAAAAGATTTCCTGTTTCTAAATGTGCATTTCGAATTGTATGGTCGTTTTCAAATGATCAGTATATCACAAGTTCACAGCGTTCAGATCAAGGCCATATTCAAATGTTCAGTCTATAATGATTTCACGCAGTTGTTTGTTCGTCTTGACGTTGATATCTGCCCTGTCTAAACGAAATTAATTACAGAGATAGGAAAGGACATGTCGACCGAGGCTGAGCGAGCACTGAGTCCACCACCCCCCCCCCTCAGCTGGCATGGATGCTGCTATATTGTAAATTATTGACAAGAGTAAGCAATAAAAAGGGGGAAGGGGGTAAATTCAGTAATTCTTTAAAGCGACAATGGCCTGGGCTTCACTAAAGATTGGAGAGGATAGTATATTTATATTTAATCATAAATCAGTTATCAGATTCTAAAAGCTAAAATTGTGTCAGATGTATTCAGACTACTGACATACATCAATCTGATCCACCCACCCACTATTACTCCAACTTATAGTTTAATAATATGTGTGCGAATGTTAATTAATTTAACAATCAATTTATTAAATCAACAGTCAAATATATATACAAATTGTGGTAGAGTAAATTTGCCTCTCCCTACTTTAAAATTTAATTGTTATATAAATAGTTAAATTGTCAGAGTGACATGACTTTGGGCACTCCTTGTGATGGTATTTTTGAAAGCGTCTGAGTTGAAGTAAACACCCGAGAATATGCTAGAAATTCTGATGTAATGCAAACCATCCCAAATGGGTGAGTAGCTTTTATTATCCAATGGATATGATTTATGAAAATGAGACCAGCCAATGGACTGAATTTAAAACTTTACCTGCTTTAGAGAATTCTATTTTCTGATCACTTGAATTTGAAGTTCCAAGAAATCCAGTCATGAAAGGTGGCCATTAGATTGAGGGTGTGTTAACTGACTGGTTGAGTGAGAATGAATGGACTTAGAAATATTTCATGCATTTTCACTACTGATATGTTATATATGTATTCTTAAATTTATTGACCTTGTTACGCATATTTATACTCTTATGTTGGAGAAGAACGTGGGTGGATGGGGACTCGCTAAATATAGATTAAAGTCAGATTTGTCTCCTCCTGTAGTAAGAAGATTTCCACTCACGGAAATATTATGTGACCGTAAATGTTGTTTTATGTTGTAAAAGAGAGAAAACGTTTACAGTGCCCGCATATCAGCCACGTGATAGACGAGTGGTGTTTGTTTGGGGATCATTAATAATAAAATTAATATTCTCATCACTTGCAATTAGTTATGAATTAATAATAATCATTTTAATTAACTAAGTGGCGTGCCTGACACAAATGAAGTAATACAACACAGTCATCTCTGCTCTTGAAGTTTTTACTTAACGCGAGATGAAATGTTGTGCTGGTGTTTTCTTTTTGTTTATGAAACTGTTATCTGAACGATTCCTATAACTGCCACCACTATCACTAAACTCATCATCTTTATCATCATCAGCATCCTCGGGAGAAGAAGAATAAATGAAGACTTAATAAAATATTAAATCCTCTTCACGCACCCTTACAAACGTAACTCCACTTCAACTGCCATGTCACTTTAGTTATTACACTCCAACTGTCGCAGAACTATAACTTTCACACTATCTCCTTTACAACCACCAGGGATGTCTCACAAGTTTATTATCATTTTATATGCAAGTGACATACTAGCATGAGTGTATCACAAGTTTAGTATCATTTTATATGCAAGTGACATACTACCATGAGTGTATCACAAGTTTATTATCATTTTATATGCAAGTGACATACTACCATGAGTGTATCACAAGTTCAATATCATTTTATATGCAACTGACATACTGTCGTCTCCACATCAACTGCACCACATTACTACTCCTCATCACCATCCCATCTTCTTCCCCACCACCTCCACCTCACCAACAACCACCATTACATCAACATTACCGTCCCTTTCACATTTCCCTATCACTAAAGCACCCACAATTTCCCTTGTCACCACCACTATATCGGCTCACCGGCACCACATCACCTCCACACTTACCCTTCTGAACTTGACTTTTTCTCCCCATTAAACGAAATGGGAATATAATTTTCTCCTCATGTGACCTGCTTCTCTAGACTTTCGATCTTCTGCTCTGTCGGTTGGTCAGTGTGCAAGTATGGAAAACCGTTTGTGCTTCTTCCCATTGTACGAGAGTGGTTTAGTACAGACGCCACTGGGGTGATAACTCTTTCGTCATAATTCCCGGCTAACACGGCCATTCGGCTCCGGGGGAAAGAGCACTTAAATTTTACCAAGCGAAAGCCGATCGATAGGACGTGCTAGTGTCCAGAGCTCGGCTGTCATCTTTGTGGCGACGCGAGATGTAGACGTTTTCAATTTGCAGTTCGCCTATTGAGAGCAATATGTACCGACTATCTTTTTCTTCTTCCATTTTCAATAAGATAAACTCTGTTTTTCACACTTGTATGGGTCCACGCGAACGTTGTGTGTGTGTGTGTGTGTGTGTGTGTGTGTGTGTGTGTGTGTGTGCGTGCGTGCGAGAGAGAGAGAGAGTAACGATAGCTAGGATCACACGAATATATTTTTTCAAATTTATGAAACGAAATTGAGAGACAATTAGATACGGAATTTTTGTTTTGTTTAATGTACCAAGAGGGTAAAGTACATCTTAGAATTGTGTGTGCTTATACTCGTATTTATTTAGTAAATCATCAGTGTGAGTATGTGTGCATAGTGTGCCTGCGTGTTTATGTGTGTGTGTGTGTGTGTGTAGTCACCCTCTTTTTAATTTAATTTGACTTCAGACAGTTTATTTATTTATTGACACACCAATAAACTTTTCTGCATATGCCAAATTGCAAATTAACACCAAACTGTCGACAGGTTTCATTGGTTTTATCTGGACTGCTCTAAACTAACCGTACAAATTAACTTTTTCCTAACCCATTTATTTTGTGCGATTTGCCGAACTTTGTAGTAAGTGTTTGTCTTTTGCAATTTACCAGATTCATAGTGAGAATTATTTTTGATCTTGTACAATTTGTCATTCTGATAGTGGGAGTTATTTTTAATCTTGTACAATTTGTCAGACTTCGTAGTATGAATGTTTTTATCTTTAGCAATTTTCCTGATTTTGAAGTGAGGACTATCAGGCCAGGTGCAATTTGCCGGACCTCTAAACACGAATTATTTTATATTACGGCATCCTTCAGCATAGCAAAGGTTAGTTAAGCGTCCTTCAGCATAGCAAAGGTTAGTTAAGCGTCCTTCAGCATAGCAAAGGTTAGTTAAGCGTCCTCGGACTAGATTTCAAAGAAACGGAGTGTGTCAATAGGGTCATGTATGCTCAATGTCATGTTATATCAATAAGGTCATGGCATGTCAATAAGTCATGTTATATCAATAGATAATGGTATATCAATAAGGTCATGTTATATCAATAAGGTCATGTCATGTCAATAAGTAATGTTATATCAATAGGTCATGGTATGTCAATAGGCCATGGTATATCAATAGGGTCATATTTGTCAGCAAGTCATGTTATAATAATGTCAGCAATAATCATGGTGCATCATAAGGAAGTGATATATCTATAGGACGTAACATTTCTACCATATGGTACATCTGTAGGACGTGATGTCTGCATTGTGTGACAGAGTAAATTTGCCCCTCCCTATTTTAAATTTAAATTGTTATATAAATTGCTAAATTGTCAGAGTAACCCGACCTTGGGCACTCCTTATGGCAGAATCAGAAAATAAAAACAAAGTCCAACCACGTATAACTGCGGCACACAGTACACAACACACAGCATACAGCATACAGCACACAGTACTCAACACACCTGCACACAGCACACAGTACTCAACACACCAATTGCACGCAAGTTCATCATTTAAACCCAACACAATAATAATACTTTATACGTCTAAGCTATGACTCAAGTACGTGTTCCAACAGTTGTACTCATTTCTCTATTTCTCGTACAACTGACACACATTTTAATTTATATATCCTCTTTCTTTTCTACAAAACTAGTTTCTATCTAAACACAAGTCCTAAACCTAACTACAGTGGTACTTCGCATAACGAATACAATTCATTCCAGCAGTACATTCGTTATGCGAGGTGTTCGTTATGCGAAACACGATATCCAATAGACTTCTACAGGAAATCGTGCAATCCGTTCCACATCGCCGCGAAAAAACTAAGAAATTAGGGGAAAATGAAGACAGGGCAGTGTTCAGGGTGGAAAATACTAGTAAAGACACTCAGCAAAGCAGAGTATGGTGTTAGGTGTTGATGAGGTAAGATGTTAGGCGTTGATGAGGTGAAATGGAGGTGGGATGAGGAGGACACACACATAGTTCTCTTTTCCACTCCAGTTTTTAGTTGCCCACCAGTGGGCGCAGATGAGGTGGGATGTCTATCCTTGAGTGGAAGAGTTGGCCTTTTGTTGAGTGGAAGGACCGGCCTGTTATTGAGTGAAAGGACTGGCCTGTTCTTCATCTGAAACAAGAATGTTCACTTCACTAAAACAAGAATGTTCACTTCTCTCACGAAAAGTTGTCCTGCAACGACGAGAATAAGACCTTGAATTCTATAACCACCACCCAGTAAACACTCAGATGGCAAAAACTCATCAAAGCAAAGAAAAACGGACAATCAACTAGGGACACACATGCCCTGCCTTCATCTGAGCCACGCGAGACACAATACGAGATTCGGCCATTTTTTCACCGGAAATGCGATGTTTTCGCGGCATACGTATGGTTCGTTAAGTGAAACAAGCTCGTTCTGCGAGCCATGCGGGCGTTCACAGCGGCGTTTGTTCTGCAGGGCATTCGTTATGCGAGGTACCTCTGTACACAGTCTTTCCTAGGGCCCTAAAGTGTCATTCTCTTCTATCTGTTGTAACTCGTCTTTGCCCCTGCTGGCTGGCCCTAAGGCCTAAGGTGCACACTGTTATCTCATGTCTCGTGTAATGTGAATGCCTAGTCTCGCCGCTAAGCTCTAGGTATCTAAGACCACGCCTTGAAGACAGAGGTGGTTGGTGGGGTGTCGGGTAAGGAATAGTCAGTGTGTGTGTGATCGAGGGCCTGTCTTTGATTGTAAAACACCAGGTTAACACTGAGGATCACAAGCAAGCCTCGAGAGTTCTGTCTGTTAGGACAATGGTAGTGACAAGCTAGGGCTCCTTAGCTCTCTCTAACATAAATCTATTTCAAAACAAAATAACTCTCACACAAAGTGATTTGGCTATAGGACATAATGTTACTATAAGATATGATTTGGCTATAGAAAGTAAGGTACCTATAGGAAGCGATGTGGCTAGAGGATATTATCTGGCTATAGGAAGTGATATAGCTATAGGATGTGATGTAGTTATAGGACGTTATGTAGCTATAAGACGTGCTGTGGCTATAGAATGTGATATGTCCATAAGATGTGATGTGGCTATAGGGCGTGATGTACCTATAGGATGTGATGTGGCTATAAGGCGTGATGTACCTATAGGATGTGATATGTCCATAAGAAGTGATGTACCTATAGGATTTGATATGTCCATAAGAAGTGATGTACCTATAGGATGCAGTGTGCCTATAGGGCGTGATGTATTCGTGGACAAAAATTATCAATAAGGCATGGAACAGGACATATTTTCTTTCTCTCACGTGACTTGCAATTAGATTACTGTGAAGGATATTAGTATCTTAGTACATTCGAGGGAATCCATTAACGCATTCGAGAGAATTAATTAGCATATTCGAGGGGATCCATTAACGCATTCGAGAGAATTAATTAGCATATTCGAGGGGATCAACCTTTCTGTTTTGGTAGGAAAAAGAAGTTAACTCCAATCTTTCAAAACACGAGATGTTAAATCCTGTCATTCCTGGAGCAAAAAGATCAAAGAATATTTTTAATATAAATATTTGAGATTATAAATATGTCTGAGGCTTTAAAAAACGTGTATTTTATTACTCGAATAAATAATTTGTTTCCATTACTTATAAAGATTTCATCTTTCCATACAAGAAGACAAGTGTTACTATTACTCAAGAATATGAATATTTCATTTGCTTAAAAGGAGCAATCTGTATAGAATGATAAATATTTCAATTACTCGCGATCACTCTCTCCACTACGTAGGAGGGTCAAACTTGTATTACTTGAAAAATCAATATTTCCTTCCTTAGAAGATCAGTTCTTCCACTGCTCGAGACGATACGTACTTCTATCGCTAGGAAAGCTTATTGTATAAATTACTTAAGAGGATATTTTGTATTATTTGAGAAAACGGTTGGTTCCATTACACAGACAACACGAGTATCCTCCATTACCTGGGAGATTTGTAGACAGGGTCAATCCTTCCATTATTATGAAGAAAATTTTTAGTTCCTTTCTTGCACTTGAAATATAAATCTATTCATTACTTAAAAAAACGATTTTCCTTTATCAGGCTTTCAGTCTTTCTCTTGCTCAGAAGGGTTAATCAATCTGTGACAAGTATTTTTAACGGCGAGAGGCGTCTCTTAAATTTGAGAATTATACCATCGTCCGCTTATAACATATTGCACTCCTGAAGTGCGGACAATGAACGGAAGAGTAGTCTCCCCGTGCACGTACTCTTCCCAGTGTTAACGTAAGTACATTTTAATAAACACCACACCGTGTACCTCTCTCTCCAACAACCCATCAGATCTATCTTAATAGTTATGGGTTTCAATTATTTGGTTCCTGCTCTCAGTATTGACTGATTAGTGTTACATTCTCACTATCAGTAAACAATGAAATTATACCTCACCTGTAGTAATTGATCACATTATGCATAACAAATCTCTGAATCATTACTAGACACTTTACTACATGGCTTTATTGAGTTACAAAGTTTCCAATAGTAGCTACACGTTTTAGTTGCAAAACAGTCAGTTAATAGTCACATCACATAATGATTTCTACTGAATAAAAAACACCAAATAAGAGTTGCAAAACAGTCAGTTAATAGTCACATCACATAATGATTTCTACTGAAGACCAAATAAGAGTTGCAAAACAGTCAGTTAATAGTCACATCACATAATGATTTCTACTGAATAAAAGACCAAATAAGAGTTGCAAAACAGTCAGTTAATAGTCACATCACATAATGATCTCTACTGAATAAAAGACCAAATAAGAGTTGCAAAACAGTCAGTTAATAGTCACATCACATAATGATTTCTACTGAATAAAACACCAAATAAGTCTCTCAGAATTCAAACATGACCTGTAATTGTACACTTGAAAAAATAATGCATTATTACCAGCTAGACGGAACATGAAAGTTTACAAATTATAATTTATATCTCGAATTTTGTACTACAATATGAAATGTCATGCATGTCTTCAAGAGATAATTAAAACAAACATAAGTTTACAACCCCAGTCCAAACAGAAAAATCAGTTTAAGTGTGCAATATATTTTATGATATAAAATTTATAAAGTAAAATATACAAGTAAATAAGAGACAAGTAGAAGAAGGGGTGAAAATATTTGTGACACAATCCATTACCCATAATATTTCCAATAGTCGACAAAACAAGTGTTTCACTCAGTCCAAATACCTTGCATGTTACAATTGGACGGAAATTCAAACAGCGAGAAAATAACTTTGCAAAAAATGAACCTCAGTCTTCTTAGATTCTTCAGTCTACAGTTAGGATATTTCAGTCTGCAGATGAAACATTTATATTCTGAAATTAGGATCATCTTGTCTTTAACTAATTTTCCTCACTCTTCGAATGGATCCATTGTTTTGTAGCTAGTAACATTCAGTCTGCACCTTGGGTCGTTCAATCTACAGGTATTATTTCTCAATGTACAACAAGAGTAGTTCAATCTACAACTAGGATTATTCAGTCTACAACAAGAGTAGTTCAATCTACAACTAGGATTATTCAGTCTACAACAAGAGTAGTTCAATCTATTCAGTCTACAACAAGAGTAGTTCAATCTACAACTAGGATTATTCAGTCTACAACAAGAGTAGTTCAATCTACAACTAGGATTATTCAGTCTACAACAAGAGTAGTTCAATCTACAACTAGGATTATTCAGTCTACAACTAGGATTATTCAGTCTACAACTAGGGTTATTCAGTCTACAACAAGAGTAGTTCAATCTACAACTAGGATTATTCAGTCTACAACTAGGTTAGTTCAGTCTACAGTTTGGGTCGTTCATAAAGCACCAAGCTCAACTGTCTCTCCAACTTCAAATGTCTACAGTCACTACTGGCAGTTTCTTCACAGCAAAATTAGACCTAAACTATATTCCCGTTACTTATCTCTGCCTTCCATTTGAACCGGAAGCACTTGTCTCATCTCACGACTGCGAGCACTCCTGATAGAAGTTTGCGCTCGTCTTTTGGCACGGGAAGTTTCAACATTACGAAGAGATGACTGAATACTATGGTAATTGTTTATTTGTCTATCGAGAAACCACGCGTTTGGAATGTCCTGAGCTCTAACCTCACAAGCAAAATGGATCGTGATCATAAAGGATCGCACAACACAGTCTTTCCATTTGCAGAACTAGCACTGCCAATAGTCAATTTGGAACTCTATGCTGGTAAGCCCTTGTTACTTTTCGTTCAGGTTATTTATTTGTTATTTACTTTGCATTGGCGTTTGGAACAATTTCCGATTTATGTCATACTTAAGTAAATCTGTGTATATGATTGCGTTTATAAATCATTCTTTGTGCATGCAGACTTTCTCGTCCATAATGAAAAGCTTCTGGATTGGGGTTTATATATATTTATTTATATATCAGTCTCTAGCATGTGTACTTTGTTATCTTCACCATTGGCAAAGTTAGCAGTAACAATGACTACAAAACATCTTCATCATCATCATCATCATTATTATTATTACTATTGCTGTGAAGCGAATTATACATATTTTTAGTTTCGGCAGATAGCAATTGTAATATTTTCTACGCGGGTGAGCAGAATTTCAGATAAAAGTACACACACACACACACACACACACACACACACACACACACACACACACACACACACACACACACACACACACACACACACACACACACAAAGAGATACACACAATAAACCACATACATACAAACACACGAAAAGCAAGTAGAATATACACACAATCAAACACAAACAATCACAACAAAAACATACAGAAACGCATCATTCAGTATGACACAACAGCCACTTATAAAACTCCAATTGGTATCCATCAGGAAGTGGACTTGATTATAAATGTGACACCTTAATCCAGAAAGGGCTTGCTATTGATTTCGGCAAACCAAGACTTACGTGTTACTACGTCAGGCTTGCAGAAGGTAAGAACAGCGGGGGAAAATACAGGTGATTTCACAGCGATTCACACCGTACATTTCCTGCGCTGTAAATCGAAAAAGGAAGATTTTAAAAAATATATACTTGACGAAGATGGTGACCATTCGCAGAACTGGGCAGACCCGCTTGAAGTTTTTTTGGAGTTTTAAAAATACAACACGACAGACGTCAAACGTAGATCAGAACTTAGAACGAGAGGTACACCATTTTGTAGTATTAGTTAACAGTACTTAGTGACAATAAGCAGTCATACCAATAGTGGTGGTGCCGCTGGTGAAGGTCATAGTGATTGTGGAAGTTGTGGTTGTGGTTGATAGTAGTATTAGTCTCCGTGGAAACATTATTATTTTAGCTCAATAAAATTCTTTTACCTAAATATGTTCTTTACAGCAAAATTCAGCTAAATTTCTTCGGCACCCTTTCCATCCTGTTTCTTACAAACAGTCATGGAGAAGATGACATATGTCCATGGGTATCGTACATAAATGGTGTCCAAGCGGCCTCTTGTATGCCGTCTGTGCACGATGTGCGATGAAAGATCTCTTTTCTTCTTTTCTTTCTTCTTCTTCTTTTTTTTTTTTTTTTACTGAATGAGCATTTGAAATCATTTAAGAATTGACATGCGAAATTTTCCTCGGTTTATTTCTCTTAATGACTGTGTTACATTTCTCTTCGACTACTGTATGCCGTGTGTACTAGGATCTCTCTCTGTGAACGATGTTAGATAAAGCCCGATGAGCAAGCACTGAAGAAATAATGAAATAACTGTTGATCGCACGCTTCTGGGGAGTAGTTAACTTTGCTTAGCACGAAATAAGTGTTACTTTATCAAAATTTAATCAACTAATTAGATTAAAACTGATTAATTATTTAGCTCAGCAAATTTAGCGGAGTTTTGAGCCGAACGCCCACGCCAGGGATTGTATATACTTGGAAGATTAGACAGGTATTTAGGGATCAGACACTGATCACAACAAAGAGAAGAAATTTATATTGTATTTTCTGTGATCAGGCAGCGAATAAAAGCTGTGAACGGGTAGAAAATATCCAAATAGCAACAAGCATGGCGTTCATTTCTATCACTCATTTGTAACTTCCAAGACTAAGTATTAGAAAACCACGCCTCTCTACATTTTGATGGTGGAAGCTAGGTTTGTAAAATTGAGTATTTTCAGTTTACAACTGTTAGTAGAATTTTTGACTGCAGCATTAGTAACGGTAGTGATAATGGTATAGTAGTAGTAAGGTTATAGCGATGTTAGTATTATTTTATTATTATTAGTGCTGGTGTTAGTGGTGGCGTTGATGGTGATGATAATAGTAGTAATAGTTTGATAGTGACATTATTAGTAGTAGTGATGGTAGTGGTGGTAGTAGTGATAGTTGTAGTAATGGTTCTGGTAGTGATAGTAGTAGTAGTGATGGTGGTGATGGTAGTAGTGATAGTTGTAGTAATGGCTCTGGGGTGATATTAGTAGTGATGGTAGTGGTGGTAGTAGTGATAGTTGTAGTAATGGCTCTGGTAGTGGTATTTGAATTAGTATGGTGGTAGTCATGAAGGAAGTAGTAGGAGTTATATCGGTGATATTGGCAGTAGATGATGAAACACCAATAAAATAATTACGAACCTCACGTCGCAAGTGTGAAGTATAAGTGAACACTCCTTTCGTCTCTGTGATACATATGTATACTGCTTTCGTCTTTGCGATAAATATCTACCATGCTTTCGTCTCTGTGATAAATATCTACCATGTTTTCGTCTCTGTGATAAATATCTACCATGTTTTCGTCTCTGTGATAAATATCTACCATGTTTTCGTCTCTGTGATAAATATCTACCATGCTTTCGTTTGTGATAAATATCTACCATACTTTATTCATCTTGAGCTAATGTGTCTCAGCAAACATCGTCAGCACAATCAAACAATTATAAGCACTTCAACTACAACATCTTTGCCCGCCTGCTGCTATGCTGCTGCAGGAATTGCGACGTACGTCTAGAGATAGATAACTCTTTGAAAGCCGACATAGTTCTATCTTAAGCAGTGTACGCATGCAATTACTGCCATCATTAGCTACTTAGCAGTAAAACAATGGGTAATTAAGCAAATCTAAAAGCGGAAAAGACAAGAAAAATCAATAGTAATTGATGCTGATTTGATGATTTGGTTCAGAGTCATTGTCAACAAGAAAATAAATGAATTGCGCATCTAAACCACGTGACTCGCTTGAGACAAGACGGAAGCTTGTCGCTTGAGATCGAGAATCCCTGCAACTAATCGCTTACTGACAGCAACACGGTATACAAAGACAATTTCGTGATGTCAGGTCTTAGCAGACAATTTCGCCAGACATGATCTGAACAGACGCTCTCTCTCTCGCGAGACAGGACGTTGTCTGAGTGTTCTAAGGTGTGGTGAAACCTTCAGTTATAGGAGCGTTCCGCGGTGTGACGCAGTCTTTAGCTGTGTGAGCCTCTGAATTACAGAGGTCAACATGGCCGCACGCAGGAATGTGGGATGGTCCCTATAGGTGTCGAAGAAATCCCTCATCATAACTTTTTAACTGTGCACACATGGTTGACCGCCATGGGTGCTGACAGACATTGCACTGCAGTGTGTTCCCGATGTTTTCCAGTGCGTTGCGCGCTTGGGTGTTAATGAAGTATTCAGTATTAGAGAGGTATGAATATAAATTACACAACGTGAATTCTGGTCGTACTTGTACACTTGTATTTAGTTTTTTAAAATGGTGGGGACTGCACGCTGCTTGTTGTTTTACAAATACAGCTTATTATCCGTAACAATCGTCTCTTTTCAGTGCCAAATAGTAATTGCATAGCTGGGCAAAATCTAAGGTGCATAGCTGTGCCAGATGAAAATAGACGTACCATACGAAATCTGAAAAACTTATCTGTGGCAAAAACTCGCCTGCATCTTAGTACAAATTACATATTTCCCAGGAATAAATGATTACATTATAATAAATATGCTTGATAAACAGTAATTAAATATACAAGCTAAAATGTCTAGCTATGCGAACTCAAAATCGTCTGCCTTTGCAAGCTTAAAATCGTCTGGCTATACAGGCTTACAATCATCTATCTTTGCAAGCTTAAAATCGTCTGGCTATACAAGCTTAAAATCGTCTGGCAATACAAGCTTACAATCATCTACCTTTGCAAGCTTACAATCATCTACCTTTGCAAGCTTAAAATCATCTGGCTATACAAGCTTAAAATCGTCTGGTTATACAAGCTCAATATTGCCTGAAATAATTAAGTGTAAACTATAAAAAAATTCACGCCCAATATTATCTACCATTGTAAATTAGAAATTGCCTGAGTAAACTAAAAATCTATAAAAATTCAAGTTCAACAGAATTTTCTAGATATAAAGCTCACAATTGCCTGAAATAAACAAACTAAAACTGCTTATAATGCAAGCTCAGTATTGCCTGATATAAATGAACCAAATCTATCTTTAAATGTTAAATTAAATCTGATTAAATAGTTCGAATCTACGTTTAATATTGTGATAAGTTATCATTTCTTAATTATCTACTTAATCTACCAAGATAAATCTGATTAAACAGCTCAAATCTACACTCCATGGTTTGATATTGTGACGAAATGATAAGTTATCATTTCTTAATTGTCTGCCTAATGTGCCAAGTTAAATCTTATTAATTTGGTTAAATCTACATTCCTTGGTTTAATATTTGCAATGAAATGAAACTTCCCTTAAATTACCATTAATTAATTATTTATTTAATTATATTATATATGTTCTTGTGAACAACATTGTAAATTTTATTCTCTCTTTAAAATCGTGCAGGATTTTAATCTTAGGGTTTTGTCATGCTAAGAGCCACTAAAAATCAGGAACACTAGGGATCACAAGTTGGCCATTTCTGCGTTATATCTAGGGATCACAAGTTGAACACTAGGGATCACAAACTGGACATTTCTGCGTCATTGCTAGGGATCACAAGTCAGCCATTTCTGCGCAATCGCATGGATTGCAAGTTAACAATATCTACTAACTAACTCGTTAATATCTACTAGCATACTCGTTAATGTCTACTAACATACTCGTTAATATCTACTAACTAACATACTCGTTAATATTTGATGTACTCTGCTAAAGACTGTCTAGATCCTCGATGCTGTGCTGGTTGGTGTGTAGTGAAGTAGAAGGAAACACCAAACGTATGCTATAAACAATAACATTTATTATGATTGGTGAAGTTAACTTGAAAATTGATCGTATTGTTTTCACACTTTAATTCTTCTCTTTGTGTATTTTGTCCTTCAGTTGGAGCAATGCAAATCTACATTAACTTCCTATATGAGGTTATATTTTTAATGTTGAAAATGTGCTTTAAACGCTTAAATACAGCAATTATAAATAGGATAATCAACATCCATACGCTCTGGATTGAGTTATAGAATTTTGCCAACAGACCGTCGAGTGATGTATTTGTTTTATTTTCTTTCTTCAGCGACCGCTGGTCGTCTCGCCGTTATCCTAAATACATCACGTGATACTCTCTCACCGTTTACCTCTCAATACGTGACATCTGATACTGTCACAACAAGAAGGCTATTCATTTTCCTGCTCAACTGTCTGTTAATTTGCATAACAGTAATTTGAACGCCTACTTCAGAAGACATGAAGTGCAGGATTTGTATTTTTGATTGTTTAATTTTTCAAAGGCCAAAAGGCACAAATACGGGAAAGTCCCAAATGAAAATTAAAAATTAATAAACCGCTCTTATAAATTTTTCAGTAGTTTTCGCAACAGCACTACAAAAGTAGTCTTTGTAATGTGATGGTTGTGGGGTGGGGATTTTTCTTTCTGTGTTATTAAAGATAGCATTTGTAATGTTCGGGAGGGGGGGTTCCCTCTGTATTATTAAAGATATATTCACTTTAAAATTGTAGGCTAAATCTGAATAAGAAAGGCTGGATTCCAAAGTAAGATAACTCCGGTTTTTGAAACAGGGTTTTTTTTTCTCTACACAGCAAACTTTGGGGCCGGACATTTCATACAGATCTTATCGTTACCAATGAGTACGGCATTGTAACTTTGAGTTTCGAAAACTGACTTCCGGTAACGACGCAGACACATACACGTCAAAGTTGACAAGGTACAAGTGACCGATTGATGCCATCACATTCAAACTTCATCGAACACATTATAAGGAATATATTTTTCTAATTATTTGCCTAAAGCTTTGACGAAGAAGCTATCAAGTAGAGAACGTCTCAAGGCAATTCAAATAATTATTTCTCTGAAAAGTAACATAGAGATTTAGATTTAAATTACAAAATGTATTGCAATATAATTTCTTGTAAATTTCACAAATTACGGATTATACACGGAGACGTATCTGCCTTACAGTCATTTGGGAGGGGGGGGGATTGATTTCAGTCCCCTAATATACTATCAACAAATTAAAGCTACGCTCAATTTTCTTGTTATAATCTCTCAAGGTAATAAAAATTCGTTTGAATTTTGTCTGGTCTAAACGTTCAATAGAAATAATAAAATAAATATGCAAATCCAATATCTGTAGTGTTTATAAATCTCCCCGTTTAGAGTGCAAATCAGAAATATAGAAATAACCTGTCCTACTAGGCATTATTAAGTATTACTACCGATTTCTACTGTTAAAAAATCTTCTTCAGACTTTCTATTGTAATGAGTAATTATTCTGATAATTAATTAAGATAATTTTTAATTGTTCTGTAAATCAATGAAGTAAACTTTTTTATTATCAGTGATAAACTACTAGAAATAATTTTAATTTCAAATTACACTTGAGGTATGTTTAGTTGTATGTTGTAATTATTATTCATATTTACTACTTAACTCACATACAATAGATAATAAATATATATAATTACTGCTTTATTGATTAGAAACTGATGTTATGTAATTATGTTGCTTGTTTTATCAATTTTCTTATTATTTGCTTCTAATAATTATTAAAATATATAACAAAGATATATATTTATATTTTTAGTTTGACCTTGCTCTTAGTGTTCTAAGGTTTTAAAATCCTTTTGAAAAGTATTCACTGAATATTTGTTTATATTTCTAACCATCAAAACATTGTGTGATGGTATATGTTGTCTTAATGTTGTGGAAGAGAGAAAAAGTTTACAGCACCCGTATATCCGCCAAGTGTAAGAGATGAGTGGTGTCTGCTGGAGAATTATTAATAACATAAAGTAAGATTCTCATTATTTGTAATTAGTTATGAATGATTAATTAATTAATAATAATCATAGTCATTAACTAAGCGGCGTTGGTGTCACATGTCTTTTACCTTTAATGCCAATATTCCTTACACATCTAGACTCAATTCCTTTTATTTTATTAATATTCATTGAATTGAGATTAGGCAAAATTTTATGCCTTAGTTGCAGGAGAGACTGACACTGCTGGATGAACTGTGAGGCAAATGTAACTGATCATTTTGATAAAGTGTTAAATTGTACCAGCGTATAGATCTACAAGTACTAAACAGAAACTATACAGGTACATCTAAATATATCTTCTTGATCACTTTCACTCACAGCAGTCATTAATTACGTAATGGGGAGTTTTGTTTTTTAAATGATGTTGTACATTTTGAAGACTTTGATCAACCCACAGCTTTGAGCTTGACTTCAAAGGAGTCATTTATTTATTTATTTATCGATAGAAAAGTTTTCTTTCAGTCCTGGATTTGCTACAAATCTCATTTCTTCAGCAAAGTAAAAAAAAATAATATATACTGAAGATGAAAACTACTCTAAAGAAATAACACATAAAAAGTAATGCAAGAATTCTTTATTGTCATATACATAAACTTGTTTAACGTCTGTCTCAATAGTCGTTGCACACTTTTGCAACAAAGACACAATTTATTGTCAGCAGTTATTAATTAATTTTTACGTGCCTCACTCATACGTTGAAAAACACTGCCCACTACCTAGAGTTAACCTGGGCACTTCTTTTTGCCATGTCAACTCCTTCAAACAGAACAATAAATGTAGCGATGTCCAACAACTTCTATACACCAGAAATTGTTCAGGTAGTCAACAAATCTTGCTGCCACACACCAGGAGAGTATAGTAATGTGTTCTGACACTTACACGCCAAGGTTGGTCTAGCAGTTTACAAACAATAAACCAGGAGGTTCAAATCAAACGTTGAAATGGAAACAGAAAAAACTACTTGTCTCATCAAGCTAATGGCTGCCTTTCAAAACCTGACTTCTTCTTGCCAGTCCAAATTCAAAGTGATCACAGAATAGAATTTTCTATAGCAAGTAAAATTTTAATCTCAGCCCATTTACTGGTATGGTTGTCGTAAATCAAAACCATTGGATAATAAAAACTACTAACTAGTTTGCATTATTACATAACAAATTCTAGCATATTCTTGCCTCAAGCATTTACTTCAACTCAGACATTTTCAAAAATAGCATCACAATGAGTGCCTAAGATCAGGTCCGGACAATTTAACAACTTTTATAACAATTAAATTTTAAAATAGGGAGAGGCATATTTACTTCACCATAGGTTTATTTGCTTGTTTGTTTTTCATTATATAAAATGGATTGATAAGAGTTTTAAGAAAGCGATACTTACACTTTAAGAAAACAACTAAAAGATGTTTACATTAAATGTAGCACTTTCTTATTACTAGTGTTTTATTAAGAACTGGACGCGCATTCGCCTTTTCTTTCTAGAGTAGTCTCCTCATGTCATAAAAGGTTAATCAATGACACTGATGTGTGCCTTTTGGCAGATTTCAATGACAGGAGATAACTCTTTTCTTTGTGCATTGGCGTGATGCCGAACGTTTACACCTGGTTTCTTGTTTAATGCTGATGGTTCATGGCATGAGAGTGTAAATGACCATAAACCTTGAATGTATTGGCTATTTGCTTCAGTCTTAGTGTCTCACACTGTATTGTTGCATATGCGATCCTCTTCTTTTCTCTCTGTAAGACTGGCAGAAATTCTCAAACACTGATAGCAATGACAACTGCCCTGAACAATACACTTTGTTGTTTATATTTGCATGCGGCGTTTCGGTCATAACACCGATTTTCATTTAGGTCACAGTGCTTACGGAAGCAATTTATATTGAACCAAGTGAGATAATTTTCTGGTTCAAAATTCTTCTGGAATAATTTAAATGTGTCCGTACTTTTCTCTAATCTGTTCGAAATTGTCTTTAACCTTTCTTTTAAACAAGTTATGTTTTATATTACAGGCACCTACTACACACACACACACACACACACACACACACACACACACACACACACACACACACACGCACACACACACACACACACACAACACACACACAGATACACACACACTCACACACACACATTCCTAAAATCTAATTTATATGAAATATTTCTTTTATTTCAGAAACACAACAATGCTTGCCTATTTCAGCTATATTTGACATAAAAAAATTAAATGCTGGGATTTAATTGTCTGCTTTCAACTGTTGTCTGTTGTCTGCCATTTACAATAATTTAAACAATTGTTTTATACGCTTAATACAGCTGCCAACGTGCAAAGGCTATCTCGCATAGAAGTGTTTAAAGATTTCCGGACATTTTAAAATCAAAATATTAGCATATTTAATCTGAACATTTTCAGTATCATATAACTCTTTTGCTTCTCAAACCTTCTGATAAGGCGGACCGGCAATTTCTTTCCTCAGTATGCCAGGGGACATGTGTAGGGCCACTGAGTTACCACTGAGTACACAGGGTCCTTTGTAAACTACTGAGTAATGATAATAGGCTTCTGAAAGCTGTAGACATTTTTCAGTTTCCATCTTGGAAAATCCGAACTAGGATTGCTTTGCGTCACGCCCCTTTCAAATGTTGCAAGTAAAATACTTTGTTAAAAAGATTGCTTTGCATCACGCCCCTTTCAAATGTTGCAAGTAAAATACTTTGTTAAAAAGATTGCTTTGCATCACGCCCCTTTCAAATGTTGCAAGTAAAATACTTTGTTAAAAAGATTGCTTTGCGTCACGCCCCTTTCAAATGTTGCAAGTAAAATACTTTGTTAAAAAGATTGCTTTGCATCACGCCCCTTTCAAATGTTGCAAGTAAAATACTTTGTTAAAAAGATTGCTTTGCATCACGCCCCTTTCAAATGTTGCAAGTAAAATACTTTGTTAAAAAGATTGCTTTGCGTCACGCCCCTTTCAAATGTTGCAAGTAAAATACTTTGTTAAAAAGATTGCTTTTATCTTCCTGACGATTTCATTATAGAAAAGTTTTAATTTCTTTAGACTCTTTATAACCTTACAGATTTCCTGTTCACAGAAATATCTTTACATTCATTGTAACCTTATGATTTCATAAGTGCATCTTTACATTCTTTGTAACTTTACGGATTTCCTTGTCAAAGATGTGTCTTTAGATTCTTTGTAACCTTACGAATTTCCTTGTCAAAGTTGTGTCTTTAGATTCTTTGTAACCTTACGAATTTCCTTGTCAAAGATGTGTCTTTAGATTCTTAGTAACCTTACGAATTTCCTTGTCAAAGATGTGTCTTTAGATTCTTTGAAACTTTACCGATTTCCTTGTCAAAGATGTGTCTTTACCGTTTAATTTCATTTCGTTTTCCATCTCGCAATGGAATAGGGTTGGAAGGAAGGGTAAAGGAGAGAGAGAAAAATGTAGGAGAAAGAGAGCATGGAGAGCTTTGGGACAGAACTTTCCTCAGGTTTAATAATTATGTGCAAATCGACCTGGTGATTTCCGATTTGTCACAAGTAGTCGTGACTGCTTTCCTCTCTCTATCGCCAAATAGTCATCATCGTGTCTGTTCGTCCGCATTATCAGAGGAAAAACGCGACCACATTCAGTCATGTCTGCTAAGGTCAGTTAATGACATATTTTATTCTACCTTAATTCTGCTTTGCAATTTGGCATTCTGGAACTTAATGCGTTCGGTAAGTTAAATAACATCATACCGTCAGATCGTGTTTCTAATGTCTTTTATCTATTATGAGAATCCAAGTGCGGTGTGAATGTCTCTGTGAAAACAGTATTATTCCGTTCGATAATGCAAATGGCTCAATCTAATTTACCAGGCATTGCCAGGGACACTTTGTTTGAAAGGAAACAGGTGTCAGGAAACAAGGAAACCTACTCTGAAAAATTTACTGAATAATTATTTCCCCCTTTTCTTTCCTTTGTTAGAAGTGAAAAATGGACAATAAAACCCACATATTAGCATTAGATTACTGCACTCGTCTAGATATGTGTGCAGTTATTAGAATGGGTGGTATTGGTTATAAAGATGATCATAATAAGGGTGGTGGTGATAGTGCAGGTGATAGTAAAGGTATGTAGTAGTGATAGTGAGTGTGGTAATGGTAGAATTCCTGTTCTTCCTCATAGTGAGTGTGGTAATGGTAGAATTCCTGTTCTTCTTCATAATGAGTGGTAATGGTAGAATTCCTGTTCTTCCTCATAGTGAGTGTGGTAATGGTAGAATTCCTGTTCTTCTTCATAATGAGTGGTAATGGTAGAATTCCTGTTCTTCCTCATAGTGAGTGTGGTAATGGTAGAATTCCTGTTCTTCTTCATAACGAGTGGTAATGGTAGAATTCCTGTTCTTCCTCATAGCGAGTGTGGTAATGGTAGAATTCCTTTTCTTCCTCATATTGAATGTGATTGTGGTAGAATTCCTATTCTTCCTCATAGAATGGTGTATAAATAGTAGTAATATTCTAGTGATGGTATTGATGATAGCAAAAAGATCTTGTGATGATAAAGTGGTGTCCATGTTTGAGGCACTTTTGAATGCTCCATTAAACCATTTTCCATACATTTTTTTTGTTTAATTTCTTGTAGTTATTATTATTCATTGAAGTGATTGTTTAATTTCTTGTAGTTATTATTATTCATTTTCCATACAGTTTTTTTTGTTTAATTTCTTGTAGTTATTATTATTCATTGAAGTGATTGTTTAATTTCTTGTAGTTATTATTATTCATTTTCCATACAGTTTTTTTTTGTTTAATTTCTTGTAGTTATTATTATTCATTTTCCATACAGTTTTTTTTGTTTAATTTCTTGTAGTTATTATTATTCATTTTCCATACAGTTTTTTTTGTTTAATTTCTTGTAGTTATTATTATTCATTGAAGTGATTGTTGGGAAGATGCTGACGTAATCTACCGTAAACTTGTACACATAAGTATTTAGTGCTTAAATATATATAAATTACTGTTGTTTCTTTTTTCTCTATATATTTCTTATGCATATTGATTTCATATGAAACGAAATTAAAACGGGGGTGGGGTGGGGGTGGGGTGCTATAGACATACTGACATTAGACCGAATGAATTAAATCCTAAAAGTCTTCTGGAGTTTGATCGCGACAGATATGTAGATTGTAAATTAGACCGAACAAATTAAATCTTAAAAGTCTCGTGGAGTTTGATCTCCACAGATACCGTAGGTTGTAAATTAGATCGAACGAATTAAATCCTGAAAGTCTTCTGGAGTTTGATCGCGACAGATACATAGGTTGTTTCTTGTGTGACAGGGATAGTTGCCTTAGGCTTATCTAAGATTTGACAAGAAGAATTAGATAAATGGTGATTGTCTCAGAAGAGTTGATAACTTCATTTATATTCATCTATTTGCATTTTTCATTAATTGATTATGGGTTAATAGAGTTATTTCGTTTTTGAACCATAACTTTAGATAGATAGATAGATTCTTTTTAAATGTGATAAATATTCAGTGTCTTCAAAGACGTCCATCTTCCTATGTTGCATTGAAGGCGAATATGTAATCAGCGCGTTCTGTATTTTACTTAATACATGTTTTCACTTCTAGCATGGGTGTCATGCTCCTTTTGATTGGTTCTCAGAATAAAGGCCAGATAAAGAACCTGTAGTGGGCAAAATAGGCATCTCTTCCTCGGGGTCAGACGTTGCTCAAAATGCAAGTGGGCGGGGCCAGAACATGTAGACTGGAGCAAAGTATGTCATGTAGACCGAGCCATTGAACTGTACACTAAAAACTAAAAAGTTTGTGTCCTCTCTCTGTGAAAAGAAATTGGATTTTGCTTGGAAGAAACCTGGCAATACAGGTAGAATACATAGATAGAGTTAGGTTTAATTGAGATGCACATTTTCTTTAGAGTTCACACTTTAGAAAGGAGTCTTCTGTGGTTTCTAGCAGACGAAGAACTAGTTTGGCATTCAGGTCAGACATATGTGCCTAGTTCTATCAAAACTCAAGTGTTGAGGGAGATTGTTGTCTACTGCTTAATTCAAAAGAGCCAGAGTTATCGTCCCACACACGTGCACACAGTTTCGCCTGCTCGTTGGTATGCTGACCGTTTTTTTTTAACTCACTTAATTATTACTGTTTATACACACAACAATAAAATATTAGATGAAGGGGCCAATAAGGCATTCTAGGACAAGTCTCAGTGGCACATTCTGGTTGCCCATTTTAACTGTTTATTTTGTATTTATGTAAGCTGTGATGATATTCATTAACAGCTCCCTAAGCGTTCGGTAATCTGCGAACGTTGAATTTACTTAGAAACAGTCATTTAACTTATTATTATTATTACTAAGCACAATAAAACTGCTTACAATAAAGTTTCATTTGACCTTTTTTTTTCTAAACGCTATATAATTTATTTTGTTACAATTATCTAATACACTAGAATTTCCAACTTGCTAACAGTTCGAATTCTGCGAGATAGCAGGCCCTGAAGAGGGAGGATTGGTTGGGAGTATGGGGAGGCAGAATGGGTGAGATTAGTCAGACTGCCCACACTGTCCAGAACGCTGGCCATCCAGAAGATAAGACAGATGGAGAGGCAGACACATCGTTAATGACGCCGCCTACATGGTTTGGTGGGCAATTTTCATAACATGGGGAAGGCCAGATGCGCGATCTGATCATATGGAATGCCTCTGGGAGGAATGCTGTAGACGTGATCTAGTATTATCGACAGAGACCGATTCATGTGTGTTTCTCGAAGACGTAGACGTTACTTAAGGTCAGACTCCTATTCCTTGTTCAGAAATGCAAGTGAACTTACTGAACAGTAAGTTAAGATTTGAAGAGTGGTTAGCTGTACCAATAAATATATATCTACGGTACAGATGCCATTTTATTAATAGTTAAAATGTTATCAATAAAATGATGCTTGTGACAAATTATTTCACTTATTTCACTTTTCTTTTATTTCTGGAAAATTGCTGGACGCTTACTGTTCACAGAGGTACTTCATAGCGAGAGCAGAAAGTTACCAGCACAGATGTATTTTACTAACAAGTGCTTTTAGCCAGTTGGTCTTTTTATCTTCTTCTTCCATCACTCTACATTATTAATATTATTTTGCATTTAAGTCTGTTGTATAGAAAGTTTGTTTCTCAGTGCGTCTTCTGGGCATTAATAACATCACCTTATGATCATTTATAGCCAAAATATAAAGGTATACTATTAATGTTTTGCTTTCAGCTATAAATAAATCTTTTTATAGTCAGTTAATTGAGTGTACACGAGAAGCTTCCTTCCGATACAGCAGATGCTCACTATATATAAAATGCCATTAAATGAAACCTTTCTATTCAATGAAGAAGCAATTATCACCGAATCCGCTCAGGTTCAGTATAAATTATTCATGTCGATCAACATTATTCTTTTCATTTATTCGAGGATGGGAGATTTGACCGTCACATACTTTCAGTCAGCGTTGATAAAGGGTGCAACAGTAACCCCCATCCACCCCAAATGACATTTGATGGCCAGCTTTTTCATTTTGTTTTGGACCATGCACACGATTTAGTTAGCAGATCTGCATTTAATATCTTTTAAAACTGACCCAACAAGTTTCTTTATCAGTCATTCACTTTTTGTATAGGGACTATTTTAATATTATAACCTCTACAATGGAGAATACTATAGTAAACTTATTGTTTCTTAAGATCTCTCTACAAATGGAAAAATTTCAAAAATATGTATTCCACCCGAATGGTAGTATTGCTAGATTTGGTAATACAGCAGTTTGATAGTTGATTTTCTTTGTCCGAGAGTCCCAACTACCGCTAAGAGAACACTGAGACACAAACATTATAGCCTAGCAGCTATTTAACTGCCGCTAAAAGAGCACTGAGACACAAACATTATAGCCTAGCAGGTACTTTAGAAAACGTGAAAAAAACTTTCTTAAATTTTACTTTGAGATTACTGGCACTTTACTCGCTATACCGCTCTAGGTAAAAACTACAATAAAATAGTAAACTCGAATCAATCTGGCTACCACTACACTCACTTAGTAGCCTACGTCATACTGAGAAATGGACGGACCACGTAACTTCAACAAGAGTTACTACTAGCATGTATTAGTAACATATGTCGTACTGAGAGATGGGTGGACCACGTAACTTCCACAAGGGATTAGTGACCTACATCATACTGAGAGATGGACGGACCACTAACTGCGGATTCATTGGTGTCTACCTATCTGCACAGACAAGTACCACTTTTGTGAGTTTGAAATAATAAATCACATCTGATTTCATATGTGACTACACAACCACACTCCACTAGATCAGTTGCAAATTTTACATCGTAATTCTTCATGAAAACCGGAATCAGTCCCCAAATTTTTATGATACCGAACAGGTCATTAAGCCGATTCCACAGCTGTGTCGTTTAGAGTTTAACAGAATGTAATTAGGATGCCAGAAGTGTCTTTTTTCTTAGTTGTTTCACTGCGCGAATGCTTTCGAAAACAATTAATTGTAAAATATAACTGTTTCCGTTATGTGGGTGCTCCTTATTGTAATCTTCAGGGTGAAATTTAAACATTTTTGTTTGGTTGTAGGTGAGAGCTTAGTCACAAACCAACATGTTTCTGTTTGTCTTGTTTTCAAATAACAACAAGTATTATTTTTAAAATGTAAAGTTCCTGCTACATAGTACGTTATAAAACCGTCAACCAACACCATCTAATGTCTGCACACATTGCAACAAACACGAAGAAAGATACATGTAAATATTTACGTGCATGCATACATACATTCACACAAACGAAGGTATCTAAAGGCAGTGTTTAATTTTAATGAAGCAACCTTTAATCAAAAATAATAAAATACGACTGATGTAAGAAAAATAAGAATCTGTAAAATGACAATAAACCAACACTTTCATATGACATTACTTTATTGGCAGAAAAATAAAACTCTTACACGTTAAGTCATATTTCATCAGCATATATAAATTTTTTGTATTATGACCCATTTCTTTGCATGGTCGGGCCTCAAAATAAAAATATTGTATTTCTCTGTAATGATTTGTCAACTACGTTACCAAGCGTAGTTCAACCTCTGGGACATACACAGAGTAGAAAATAATATTAAAATAGAATACTACCCTATTACAGTGCAAAAGATATAATGTGAACCTCTGACAAAATCTATATGATATATATTTATATGTATATATATTTATTTATTATGTATATAGACAAACAGTCAATAGCAAGTGACCACAGCACTATAAAGACAATTAGCAACGACCGATCTGTGATTTAGCAGCTGACCTATATATCGATCGTTCACTTTCTGGTTGGTCTTCAAAAGAATGCGGAATTCATCTTTGAAATTTAACAAGCAATTTAAAGAAATGTAATTCCAAGAGATATAATACATAAAGTGGCAGTTAACTGTCACTCCAGGTGCTCAATCACAATTGCGGCTTTTGTGCCCGCTAATCTAATGTTTGATTGAATACAATGATCAATCTACCTGCAGGATGAAAAGAGCATATCCCCGAGAACCAGAAGTGAGAACGAAAATAGTAATTGCGTTTACAGCGCTGTGGCCTGCAAATATTTATGACGTAAAATAATTGTATTTATGACGAATATAAGTTCTTTATGACGCAACATACTCGATATTGTAAAGAAATGCATATTGTTCCTCGGGCTGTGTTCGTCTGCTTCAAACAGACACATACACCATGGCCGCGGTACAAATATTCTTTGACACGCAAGTCAAGACGTATAAACTAAAATATAAATCACATCTTTGTGGTCAGTTCATTTGCTTGATTTGGGTGTTATATAAAAAGAGGCTTTTAGTTATTATTAATTTTTACTTGCAAAAATACAAAATTGGTAAATACAATTTTTTAATGCAATCTTGTACAGTTATAAACAAAAATTAGTCATCTCATTGAGAAGAAAAGAGGAGTGGTTAAGGAAAAAAAAAAAAGGAAAATTTACACACGGAAAACATGCGTACTTGTACTTTCAAATCTATCGACACATTTTGTTTCCGTGTCATTGGCAATTGCATACTTGTGACAAATAACATCTCAACACAGGACAGCAACAGAGTATATATATTTATGTATATATCTTTATATATTTTATAGACTTATTATGGAACATATTCTAGATAGAAGCTCCCAGCAAATTCATCATACATATTTATTATGGAACATATTCTAGACAGAAGCTCCCAGCTGCGCAGAGAATTAGAACACATTGTTACAATATAAAGAACTCCAATGGAGAATAACAGATGAACACTTTTTTTTTGTTTGTTTCTTTTTGCTTTCCACGGATAATATAATATACATGTACGGATATTCAAAATAATAAAATAACTCTCTTAATAGTAATAATATAATACTTTTAGATAAACACATGTACACAGGTCATGTTGCACTTTCTGTAAATATTAATTTAATTAAAATAGCTGTATAACATTACTGTGCACAAAATGCAAGTATATTATAAATATACACGTCTACCATCCAGCAAATCAAGCAAAAACGCTATTCACACTGCAAGAATGGCGGGTTATCGTTCTTTAAACGCGCCATTACTACGTCATGCACAAACTCCCATTTCAACTCGCACGAGCCTTAGTGATAAGAGTCGTGCAAAGTGATTTTGTACTGAACAATGAAACAGTAAGTATGGAAGAAAACTGTTGCTAAAACGTGGATTACAGTGCAAATTGTTGGGAAACAGCCAAAAGAAACTGAAACAGTGAAAAATGCCAGTGTGTCTGTATGTGTGTGTTTGGGGGTGAGGGGAATCTAGTGAGTTGGCACGCCTAGAAATGTGAGTTTTTCAAACCCTGACCTCTATATCTTTAGGGAAGTAAGGTCAGCCTATAAAATCTCAGTCGGCCGAGCGTCGACTAACGAGGCCAGATGCCAAGACACACACACACTTGAGTGGAACGACAATAAAAAGAATACAGAATACAGCCTGTCCTACCATTCAAGCCAAGTTGGCTCCTGCATAATTTTAATTCTCTTTACTGAGAACAGCACAGCCTCTTTCGTTTCCGAATTGATCATCAGTAATTTCAGATACACCCACTGGCTTTAGAGAAAGGGTTATTTTCCTTTAAATGAATGTCAAGTGTAGTTCCGACATTTCCTTCATGGGCAGGGTCAGCTAGTCAAATAAGCTTGTGACAGTGTCGTCTGGCAGTACAGTGAAAGTATGCGCCAGTTTCGAGAAACTAGAAATTAACTGTGTACATAAATGGAATTGGTTTGGGGTGGGATGATGAGTGTGTGTGTGTGTGTGTGGTGTGTGTGAGTGTGTGTGAGTGTGTGAGTGTGTGTGAGTGTGTGTGAGTGTGTGTGAGTGTGTGTGTGTGTGTGAGTGTGTGTGTGTGTGTGTGTGTGTGTGTGTGTGTGTGTGTGTGTGTGTGTGTGTGTGTGTGTGTGTGGTGTGTGAGTGTGTGAGTGTGTGTGTGTGTGGTGTGCGTATGTGAGAGAGAGCATTTTGCGTGAGGGAGGACGAGGCTAACAAAGAGTTGCATGGCGATGCAGTGAGACGGAAAACATCAATGAACAGAAGAATGAACACCATGTGCAGGAAACGTGTTATATAAATAATAATATGGTCACGTGGTTCGTTCGTCACAGTCATACATTACAATAATAATAATAATAATTACCATATATATATTATAATCCAAAATGTCATACAACGTGAATATATATATTACGGTAAAAGCAAAATCTATATCTGGATCAGAAAAGAGTGAGTATCCTTCAGTGGGGGGAAACAAACATGAGGGAATTCAACTCGTGATGGCAGTTGAGATATTTTTTTTAATTTTACATCAAACAAGGGGCTGGTCTCAGGTCACGAGCAATAGGTCAAACTTTGGGCAAGGCAGACCAACTGATACGCATGCACAAAATATATAATTTTAAAACAAAATAATAAAGACCGCCAAAATAAAAGAACAAACATTTTTCAAAAGCTACAATCTCCACACTCTTTAACACGACCCTCCACAAGAGAAAAGTTCTCTTGTCCGCCAGCCAACTGCAGATGAAATATGAAAAAATATTCTTATTTCATCTTTCAACGAACATGTTCACTCAAGGAAAACACGTACGAGAGAGATGTTTAATCACATGTAATAAATAAATACATAAATAAAATATAATATTTTTCAGCATGAATCTGTCATGGGAGATGGAGAGAGGGGCGAGAACTGAGGGTTCATTGGAGAAAAGAAAAAAAAAAGAAAACAGAGCAGAAGATGAAGAACAGCATGTTTTCGAACTGGAACCTACTCACGTGACCTTCCTTGTAACGTGTAAAGACCATACCGCAAGCAGCACTTTTTATCTTTGAAAAAAGATTTTACAAACAAAACTAATGCAAAACATGTCTTTAGTTCAACAATAACAGAACTTTTAAATAATATTTCATTATTGTCAGGAGATACTTGGTACTTTAACTGCATACAGTAATCACACAAAGAAAACCGATTCAACAAAGCCAAAACTTTTCATATATAACTCTATGAATACAGACGAAAGACAGGCTTTGTATAAACACACAACGACCAAACACTTAATAAAATTTTCATCTGCTTTTGAGGCTTTTCAACTAACTAGCGTATAACGTGTACTGCATGATCACGGGGAAATCTACATGAAAGCACTGACTTGCAAACAAATGTTCAACACTGTTAACTAATTTTTTTTTTTTACTAAAACAAACAAAGGGTAAAGTACAAAGTGAGCGTTTAACTAATTCCGTGCTTCCTTTTCTAAGAGATCAGCTTTCGGGAAAGAATCAGAAATAATCTGCAAAAGTACGCTACACTTCTAGGAACCTCTTGCTTAGGGGACTGGGGCAAACTGATGAGGAAATTCTCTCGCTTTGCAAGTGAGGCACGAGCAAGGATCGGGGCAAACTTCTGAGGAAGTGACGAACTCCTAACGCAGGTTCGCGATTCCGAGACTACAGAGTGGTTGTCCATACATAACTAACTTAGTTACTAGTAGTTATTGAAAATTTTATTTAAATACTTGTTCCGAGTCTTCAACTGACGAAAGATGAACCGTGTTCTCAATGCATCTTGAAGTTGTGTGCAACTGTGAAATACTGTCTGTGAGCGCTAACTGTTTCGTACGCGATTAACTGTGGGAGATGCCGAACGTGAAGTCACTCTAAGCTGAAAGGAATCTTTAATGTTCACTTTCTGCTTTATTTTAATGCAGATTCCTTAATCTCATGCGTGTGGCCATAGTAATACCCCCCCCCCCAAATATGTAAGAGTCTAAGGAAGGAAAATTCACTCTCAAAACGTCTGAAGTTATGCCGGTTGTAATACATTAATTTGTTTTCCCCCAGTCTGCAGACGCCTCCGTTTCTCCCTGGTTGTATGCACATGATACCCATATATATATACTGCAGTCTGAAGAATGTTCTCCCGTGGTTTTTGGAATAGTTACATTCCAACACAAACTTATATGTCCAATCGTATTCCGGTTCAGAGTGCTTAAAATTAATGTAGTCATAAGTGATTCAAATAATTTCAGCTTTCAATGTCTAAAATTAGTGGAGCTTGAAAACGACTACAATTATTTCGGATTTTAAATGTCTAAATTAATACGCTTTAAAGATGCCAAAGGGTATTCCGGTGTTAAGACAACAAAGGCTTTAACGCAATTTATTTACTATTTATCAACAATGTCAAACTCTTAGCCAAACCCTAGTAACGAAAAATTTAAAACTTTAAAAAAATGAGATGGCGTTAAACAGAAGACATAGAAACAGCTCTCACTAAAAGTTGTATCTATAGCTGAATTATTACAAGTATTGTAATGTGTTTCAGTTAAAATAACACTTAATGAGTTCACTAATGCAGTTAGGTTAATTACAGAGATATATTGTGAGAATGACATTAGGTCTGTTATAACCACTAATGTGATGTCTGCCTTAAAATGTGATTTTAAAAAACTTCATTTAGCAAGTCGTAAATAATTTATTAAATGAGATTTAACAACAGTACCGAGATAAACAATGAATGGGATATAATAAAATGACAAGCACGCATTTTATGAATCTATATCTCAAAGTAATAAAATCACGGAGCTAACTTACAACAGAGATTTGGTGACAAGGGAAAGACAACCTATATAGCAAGGTTTAGTGAAGCACAAAGATAATTTGTTTCAATAACACAGCAGGTGTTTATTTTCTTTTAAATTAGATAAAAACTAACAACATTCATATCTTCAAATGCAGGAAGGTTTGTTTTAAAAATCAAATGCAAAACAAGACATTCTTAAAATTTTAAAGTTACCAGAGTTAACAATTCCAAAATGTGTGGTGCCTCCTGTGGATTAAAAAAAAGGGGGGGGGGAAGGGGGAACAATTATATATTATATACAGAGAGAGAGAGAGAGAGAGAGAGAGAGAGAGAGAGAGAGAGAGAAATGAAGTGAGCGGTCCGATTCTTTCGCTCAAATATCTCTTCTCCATTTGTGACTCAGAACCTCTCCGTTTTATTAACAGTTAAGCACCCAAAGTTCTTGCAATAGTGTAGCGATGAATTCAGAAGAATTACCTATCCAGTTTCTCAGTGCTAAATGGGTTTTCTCTATTTTATCAAACAGTCCAAATAACGAGCAGAGAACACTAGTGACTTCACGAATAATTATTGCTGTACATCACTACCCACTAGACTGATTAGAATAATAAATGTAAGCATGATGAAATAAAATGAAATCTCAATTAGCGTGTCGGTTCAAGAATTTGATCTACAATTTCATTCATTAGTCACAGTTTGCGTCCTAGAGCACCTGCTTCCAGCCTGAAGAAGGCGGCAAAATTGATGAATTTTGTGAAATCAGAGAAATCCATTCTACATGGTAAAAAGTTACAGTAGTCGGCAATAGAATTACGATTGTTTTTATTCTTGCTGTTGAAATGATGCCCACACTCCGCACAAATTAATTTTTTACTAATACCAAAGCAACATTCTAGATGTATCCAACGTCACACAGTTTTCCCCCTTTGTTCATCAGTCGTGTAGTCACAGTTCCAAAAGTTGGTCTTAATATCACATGAAGTGATCTTCTTTCTTAATGTCTGCAAACCATATTATTTTTTTAAAAGTTGGTGTTATTACTGAAACTATACCTATTAAAATACCGTTGGTGCAAAAAATACTTATTACTGAAACTGAACTTATTTAAATAGTATTGCTGCAAAGTGTGCTTGCTCATTGAAGTATACCTATCTAAAAAGTTAAGTAATTACTACAACTTTAAACAGTTAACTTATTACTACAACTATACCTATTTAAACAGTTGACTAATTAATATAACTATACCTATGCTATTTATACAAAACACAACTTATTACTGTAATTATACCTGCTGAAATACTACTGGTGCAATGATACCTATTTAAACACGACTTATTATGTAACTAGAACTATTTAAATAATGTTGACTTGTTATGTAACTAGACCTATTTAAAATGTTGACTTATTATGTAACTAGACCTATTTAAAATGATAACTTATTATTCTGTAACTAGGCCTTTTAAACACTGTTGACTTATTATGTAACTAGACCTATTTAAAATGTTGACTTATTATGTAACTAGACCTATTTAAAGTGTTGACTTATTATGTAACTAGACATTTTAAACACTGTTGACTTATTATGTAACTAGACCTATTTAAACACTGTTGAATTATATAGAAACCGTTTAGTAAATCCTTGCAACTACTTTTCAAAAAGCTGTCTACTAACTACTGCAACCATACTTACTTTAATACGTAGGATACACGACCTGGACGGGGGGGGGGGATTTTTTACAATGAAACTCGTTTTCATAACTAATACAATAAGTGACTTTCAAAAGTTTCATTTATAACACTTTCAACATACTACAGCAACTACAAAGTAAGTCAACAAAGGACTGACCAATGAAAAGAAACACTTCAGTAAAAGAGTTGTTTCACTTAAGTACAGTTAAGATTCCAGACAAGCAGATTCCCTCACCATAAAGTGCAACAATTCTCAAACTAGTTTTCACGGAACTTGCAGAAAAGGGTGAATTCATGCTTTGAAATATGTAACACAAGGAATTTTTTTTTTGTTCATAGCCTGTACAAGAACAAAAAACTGCACCTGATTTCCGTTAATTTGTCCTATAGTGTGGAAGATATTCACAAGAAGTTCGACCCCCACCCACACTGTTATCCCATTATGAATGGTATTACTGAGAGTTACCAAATAAGTGAACTATGTGAAAGCGTGACAAAATAAATGAATGAGAAAAGACAAGAGCGACGAAACACGTCATAGTGAATACAATCCAGATTCATTCGCTTCAAAAACAAAATTATTTTGGAAATCCTTCTAGCGGAGTTTTGCAGTCTAAATAAAAGACGCTGTGATAAATATATGGAGTTAAGATTTCACGGAAATCGAACGAAAGCACCGAATTTGCACTTTCGCGAAAACTGATAACAATTTAATTTTTGTGCGTTTTCTGCTCAGTATGCGCGCAGGCACAGTTATCCTGCAGACGTGTTTTTTTTGTGTGTGTGTTCTCTTCGAGTGCCATCACTCCCGTTTAGCAGCGTACTCATTTTCTTTTTAAAACAATGGAAGAAAAAAAAAGTGTAATAATAAAATGCACAATTATCAGAGGTTATCTCCCTTTGTGTTACATTTACATTCCCCAAAAAAAAAACAAAAAACAAAAAAACTGCGTTCTTCACCCCCACCCCCCATTTTATACTGTGTACAGCACGCCATTGCCAGTCCCTGACGTAAACAAGGAACAGCACACGTGAGCGACACTAACGTACGTTAACTGGTATACGTAGAAGAAAAATGCTCTGCCAGGACAGTTGTACAGAAACTTATTATGGTGATAGTAATACAACAGGATTCGTATATTGTTCTGGTTGCTTCCCCCGTCAAAGTCAAATGAATATATTAAAATTCCGAAAAAGTGAAGCAAAAACACAACAACAAAAAAATGAAAGAAACCAAACAATGAACATAACAGTATACCGCGGTGTTACGGTACCAAAATGTACAACCACTAACAAAAGACAGTAAGTAATATACATATATATTTTTTTAATTTAAAAGGTGATAATCTTTGAACCCGTTTTAATTCAAAAGACTTGTGATTAAATGTAAATATAAGCTATATTAAAATGTATTAAGGATATTTGTGTAACAGGTGGAAAAAACCCACTACGCGTGCTTGGCGTTACAAATATTTCTTTTTTAAAAAATAAACAATAAATTAAGATTGAAAGTCTTTCCTAGACACAAATTAAGATTCTACAACAATTAAAATTTAACATGAACAACAGCAACTCAAAATATAATCATTCACTATCCAAGTGATATATATAATAAATATGGAGGATATTCAAAACTAAAAGCAATGAAGGTTAAATTTTCTAAAATGCAAAATCCATCCAAACTAAAACGGAGTACGAAAATGAAATTGAGCGAAATAAAACTCAGATCTAATGTAAATTATATTTAAAGTTCTGACATTTTTCCTTGTAATTCTTTAGGGCTTTTTTTTTTTGCAGCCAAATAATACCGTCACTAGGGCTTTTCATTTTTGCAGCCAAATAATACCGTCAGAAATATAAGTCGATGAAATTTATCAAAACACATATCTCAAAACTATTAAAAACGAAAATAATAATAAAACAGACGCCATTGCACAGCCTCTCCCTCCAGTGCAGCAGACCCAGCTAGACAGAGGTCAAAGCAGTAGGTCCATTTCACGCCGTTGATTTTGTCACGGATGGATATCTTTTTGGGTGCACAGAAGCATGGCTTCTGAAGTTAATTAGAAACAAGACTGACAACTTTTGATTGGCTGAAAGGCGAGCACGGTGACTGTGGTGGGAAGTAAGACCAGAGTGAAAAGCACGTGGCCCATAAGGAGAGACGAAACATGCGTATTTCTACGCCAAGATACATTCATTTATTTTTTCCCCGGCTCGTGTGCCATCTAAACAGCGTCCCTAGATGGGAAACATTAGTATGAGCACATCTCTAGTCTATGTGTGCAGATCAGACGCGAGAGAAGCAGGGAGGAATGAATCCGTCAGTCGAGGAATTAATGAAATAATATAATTTTCAATCAGCTATTTTACCCTTTGGAGAAAAAATGTCCGGCAATTTAAAATCTGATGCTGAGAGCAGTTTGCTAGAACATTTCCCTGCGTAGCGTCTTGGGCAGCAATTCGTTCCTACTGGGCCCGAATACGGATGGCCTGGTTGAAAGGCTCCCGGCAGGCAGGGCAGATTCGCTTGTCTTCAGTCATATCCTGCAGATGGCTGGCACACTGCATGCAGAAGAGGTTATGCCCGCAAGGGACTAACGCTGCCACTACCATGCGTTCAGAGCAAACCATGCACCTTCTGTCAGACTTGTGCTCATCACCAGAACCTTCCCCGCTGCTCAGCAGCTCCAGGGTGTCACTGAGAGACAGCCCGACAAAGTCGATGGGTGTAGGAGATGCGTTGTGGTCAGAACGAGTAGAGGACAGTTTGGGTGTGGCTGTGCACGTGATCGAAGCAGACGAAAAGGCGCAAAATGCAGACGAGGAAGATGCCAACCCATTAAACGTTGCCTGCAGGCCAGACGCCAGAGGGTCATTGCGCAAACGACGTGCAGATTGGTGCTGTTCGCCCAGAGGTGACTCGGAACCCGCCTCCACCTGTCCGGCTGCTGAGAACCCATGGGTTGGCGATGTCGTTTCGTTCAAGGGTGGCGT
Source organism: Sinotaia quadrata (assembly GCA_028829895.1). Lineage (NCBI taxonomy): Eukaryota > Metazoa > Mollusca > Gastropoda > Architaenioglossa > Viviparidae > Sinotaia > Sinotaia quadrata. The sequence goes on along the minus strand of CM054177.1, from coordinate 142,404,899 downwards.
GCTTGAGCCATTTACCAGATCGCTCAATAATGATGGAGAAAAGCGTGCTGCTGAGGGTGCAGAGTTGATGCTACCACCAACTGAACTAACATCTCCATCCTGGCTGAAATTACTACCTGGGACACTAGCGAAACTGTTGGAGCGTCGGTGCAAAATGCTCGCACCTGAGGTAGTACCCCCATTGCAGCTGGTTGTGTGGCTGTTAAAAAGAGGTGTCATTGAAGTGCTTGTTACTGATCGAGATGACGAAAACGAGGATGGTCGCGCGTTCCCGTTCCTATACCAAGCTGGTGGGGAGGGTAAAAGTGGTTCAATACTTGTAAGGCAGCTCTCGTCTACTACATTTACACCGCCATCAAACCCATTTGTTGTCTGTAGTAGCTGACCATTCTGCTGAAGGAAGCCATTGAGCATGGAAAATTGGTCCTGCTGAGGAAACACGAATGCACTAGAATCTTGCGGTGGGACACCCACACCACTGCTAGACATTCGACTGACGAGGTCGCCAGTTAAACCACCAACAAGGCCACTGTGACTGTTGCTGCTGGAAGTGGTGTAGCTGAAGTGGTTGCTGGAACCAGGCTCTGGCCGCCCAAACATATATAAGCCATTGTGAAAGCCAAGAGGGTCGTGGACATGACCCACACCATTTAAGGAACCACTGATGTCGTTGAAGACAGAATCATGGCCATTGTTGAGAAATTCTTCTGCAAACGCCCCACCATTCCGGCGAACATTGTCGTGATCCACAGAAAATCGGCTGAGTGGAGAAGTCTGAGAATGGCCATTCTGCAGAGGGAAGGTGCCATTCTGCGTGGCGTGGTGGCCATTTGGAGAGCTCTGGTGACCGTTTACAGTAGAAGTGTGGCCATTAACGGAGCAGCCATTGCTGAGCTGCTGGGTGTGTTGTGGCTGCTGCTGATGTCCTGGCAAGTTGGTCGTGTCCACGAGGCCTCCCGTCCTGGCCGCGATGTGCGCTTCTATTTCTTTCTTGGCCGCTTCGACGTTTTCGGGAGTGCCAGTTACTTCGAACACAGGGTCCTTGTCACGTGATGGTGTGACAATGTACGTGTGTGTCTGTTGCTGGATACGTTTGATGGTCGCCCCTTTGGGGCCTACAACCAGCCCCACCACCTTGTAGGGGACCGGTACGTGAATTGTCGTCTGACCGGGGCCAAGTGGGCTGGGCGGTCCTACGCTGCCGTTGCTGCCAAAGCTGGAGTTGCTAGAGCCGCGCCTCGAGGCTCGGATCTGGGTAAAGTGAGCAGCCGCCGAAAGAATTTCACGCTTTGCTGCACACACATCTTCTCGCCGGCCCGTGACCACAAAGACAGGCTCCTCACCACGCACGGGTGTTTTAATATAAGTGTTGGTCTTTGCACGGAGAGCTTTGATCTTGCAGCCTGTAACACAGTAGAGACGCAGGTGAACTTTTGTAACATAGTAAATAAGCAGATGTACAGCGTGTAACATAGTTATGATATGAACAGGCTGTAACATAATAAAGATAAAGATGAACAGCCTCTTGTAACATAGTAAAGATACGGGTGAACAACCTGTTATAACAGTAAAGATCTGAACTGCCTGTAACATGATAAAGATATGAATACCCTGTAAGATAATGAAGATAGGAATAACCCGTTAACATAATAAAGATAGGAACACAGCAAAGACGGAAATGAAAATATGCAACACAATACATATGGAGATGACAAGCGAACGGTTTTAAGTTCTTCAGTTAAAACATTACAAAGTAACGATAATGCAGATATATAAGCAATTAAAAGCTGCAGAGCAGTGTACAAAACAGTTACGAAAAGGGAACGGTCTAGCTTGGTTACGATAGCTAAAATACCTCGAAAGAGAAAAAAAAAAGCTTCCTCTGTCGAATTAAGAATGGGAACAATGTACGTAGCGCAATCTCGGTGAGGAAAGCAATCTGTAGCACACGTAAGAATGAGGCTGGGAGAGCAGTTTACGTCAGCTAACTGCTCAAATGAAACAACAGCTTGTACTACATTCATGTAAAAAAAAAAACAAAACGGTGCCATCCTTGTATCAGAAAGACGGGGGGGGGGGGGGCGATGTCTGCTACTAATGCGACTAATGTTTTAAAAAGATTTTTAAAAAAAACATACATGGTTCACTTTATAAATGACTGATCCAAGTTCCAAACTGAAATATTCGGCATGTGAGTCCTTGCAACATTGTTTTATGCAAGTGTGTGATATTATACACTTTTCGAGACTTTACTCTTGTCAGCGTGATTACAGTTCTCGTCCTTCTGGGTCACTGTTTGTCCAAACTGTACATTTGTGAATCCATTTTATTTTATTTAGTTTTCTTTGTAATTACCGTTATCTGTTGCATATTGCCATCTTGTATATAGGTTCGTTCTGTTTTGCTTATTTGTTATATACTGCCATCTTGCATGTAGGATCGTTCTGCTTTCGTTATTTCAACTTTACTTTTCTAAAAAAGTAAACGTAGATTGTTCGTGGTGAAGTTGCTGTAAGTCGTTCCGAGTTTTTATAAGTTTCAGATGTTTATTAAGTCTTCTGGTGTTTAAGTTTCAGATGTTTATTAAGTCTTCTGGTGTTTAAGTTTCAGATGTTTATTAAGTCTTCTGGTGTTGTTATTTTGTTATTATTGCCTGCTGATCACAATTAAAAACAGCAAAATTGATACTGCACAGACAGAGAAGTGGGAGAAACTAAAAATATTGGTAAAAACTACCAGAAGACAGAGAAGTGGGAGAAAGTAAAAATATTAGTAAAAACTACCAGAAGACAGAAATCCTCATGAAATAATGAGAACGAACAAGATAATGTAGCAATTAGGCCTGAACCAAACACTTTTTATCCCCCCCCCCCCCCTTGGAAAGTGGAGTGGCTGGATTGATATCATGAACACGCGAGTTGTACGACTCTTCCTCGCCTACTGGTACTGAGAGAATGTGAATCAATCATCCAGACTGCACAGGCATGGCCAAACGTGTCCATGCACGAGCTATATCAGAACACACGTGCGTGTGTGTTACGAACTACAAACGTGTGTGAACTGAAAATTTGTCGTTTACATCCCTGTAGTTCATTTACCTCCGTATCAATTGCATCTCTGTTATTTACGGTCATTTTACACCCCACTATTTACGTTCATTTTACATCCCGTTATTTACGTTCGTTTTACACCCCACTATTTACGTTCATTTTACACCCCACTATTTACGTTCATTTTACACCCCACTGTTTACTTTCACATCCCTGTCATTTAAAGTCGCCTAGCAAATGCATTCGAGGAAGAGCAGACAACTGAAAAAGGATGCGAAACAAAGGGTATAGGGATGGGGTCGGGGAAGTATTAGAATATGGCGGACACCACATTCTATACAATTCTTTATATATTCCAAAAATTACTTAAACGAAATAAAAACACAATACGACGTGCAACTAACTATATGCATCATTTCATAGCCGTCCAAAGCAGCCAATGTTAGGAAATAGCTACAAGAAATCAAAACATCAAATGGCAAGCAAGTACATATGACAAGCTTAATGTCTGGTTGAACCAAACTTGAATTGTGGCCCGAAATGACAAACATACTCTATAGCACCATGTATGCCCTTATATGGCAAGCGCTGCTCTTCATTCCTACCCAATCCCAATCAATCACATTTGTTGTATTTGGAGGACTGGCTCATCATCATGTGCTCAGTAAAGGGCGGGAACTAACTGACTATAACATTTCTCATATATCATTACATTCCACTCGCAAAGACAACAGCTCAAGATAAGAATCTTTAAAAAAAAAAAATTCCTCTAGTGGTGATTAGTATTCCCTCAGCTTACCATGATAAATTTCTTTCTCACTGTGAAGAAACTCCTCAAGATTAAAAATATTGGAGCTAGAAGTATCAAGGACTAAGTCTGCCATTTCCCCAGTCCTCCTCATATGCTGTTCATTTTTCATCATGCGTTCACTGTCCCAGATTCCAGCCGTAAATAAATGTATGATTTCACAAATGCGTACATTCACTGACACATGCGTTCACTGTCAGGTTCCAGACCTAAATACCTGATCTCACACGCATTCACTGTCAGGTTCCCTGATCTCGCTTATCTTCTGCAGACGCGCGCGTTTTCTACCTTTCGAAAACAAATTATTCGTCGTAAGGTCAACGTCCATATCTCTTATCGGGATAGGGGCGGAGGGTTGTGTGAAGGATGGAGGGGTCCAGCTACTTTCAATGTGCCGCCTTTTGGAATGAGACACACACAGACCCTGATCTTAATCATTTTCAAGGGCAGTTTTTACCGCGTCACTATTCCAAACTGTATGCTTGTAAATCCATTTTATGTACATGTCCCTCTTTTTAAAAGAAAATAAATAAATATAACGCAATACATATATATATATATATATCTTTACATGAGAATTCCTTCCTTATTGCATGTACTTTTATTTTTCATGTGTTTAATGACCTTTTATTTATTGAGTTAATTAAAGCAATCAAAGCTATTATATAGTTTTACTTTTAGCAGTTTATTTTAATTTTGTTTTAGTAATTATTTGGTATGATTAAGCAAAACAATATGCTGGTTTACCAAATGAAATTGAAGTTGATAGTGTAATCAACTAGAGTAAAATGTAGTGGGTTTTTCAGCTGAAGTTCCAAATAACTGAGAGACAAGGCTGGGTTGTCGATTAATGTCAATATTACTACGAAGCAAAGAATAAATGAATTGGGTTTATCAAAGAAGAGAAACATGAATGGGTATGTGAGTTAAAGGACAAAAATGAATGGGTATGGCTGGATTATCATTAGAGGAACACCACTACTACTAGTAAATTAAAAGCTAAGCTGGTTTGTCAGTCAGTAAAAGGTCAAATACAGAGTGCCCTATCATAGAACTAGCCCGCAATCTTCCAGTTTTTAAAGAAAGGCCGACATTAATGGATCTGGTATTCCCAGTGATTAAATGTTCTGATTTCCTGAAGTAACCGAAGCCAACATCACTCGACAACTCGAGTGCGTTATTACTCCGTGAAATAAAGTTCTTTAAAAGAAACGAAAAAGGAAGACCAGCAAGCTGCCTAGCACCAATGAGGGGAAAATGATAACACGACGCGAAACGGCAAGCTCCATCCATTATTTCGGTCACTTCTGACTTGTCTGGCAACAAGATCCATTAAACGAGGGAGGAATCCAAACACGTCCAATGCTTCCACCAAGTAACGCGTAGGGTAGCTCAAAGCCTGCACACACACACACACACACGGAAGGATAAATGCGTTGAGGAAGGAAAAGAGGGGCTTAACTGACGATTTCTACCATACCACCCCCCGCCTAGTGAACACACTTTTGCTGACGAAATTATTTCCTGGAGGTCTGAGCTTAATGTGATCGTTTTGGTTTTCTTGTGAATATATTACATCCGCGGTCGACGTGAGCGTAACGCTGAACACCAAGCAGAAACGTATGGCGCCTCGAGATATAGTGCACGTCTTCCCTTTAAGAGAAAAATATATTATTTGCTTTTATTCAAAATCCGATCGTGCTCGCTGAACCGATTACAGGTACTATACATTCAAAAGCGTGCCATGTATACATCAATATATGAACAGTAACAACAGTATATTGTGTATGCGTTGTCCAAATCTTGCAGTTTGGTCACAATGACCTTCAGGATTCGTTAGAAACTACACCGCACAAAGGAAAACCTCCGTAACGTCCGTTGTCCACCACAGAGCCTATTACCAATCTAGAAATAATCATCAAACTGTTGAGGACATTGACCATTCGTTCCTTAGTAAACGAAAACACTGAATGACAATGAAAATGAATAACAAAAACTGAGCAAAACAAAAAAGAATTAAAAACCAGAACAGTGCAAAGTGTCGAAGAAAAATCAATAAGACAAATTTTTCAACACTAGAAGAAAACAAACTGAAGCACAAGAGGATCTAAGACAGAATGCCGCTGAAAGATCAACAAAAATTTGTGGGGCGGATATAGAATACTAAAGAGGAGTTAAACAGTCTTGGACTTAGAGAATGAAAATAATCTTCAAAAACAGAAAGCTGAAATCTTGGCTAAATAAAAGATGAACCATCTACTATAAGTATAAAGAGAAAATTTTAAAATCCTGCATGTAGGCTATTTACAGTTTATATTTCCAACCAACCAATGCTCACCACATTAAAGACGTCACCCATCGTGTCGTCGCTTTCTCTGAATCCACTGTTACAGCTGATAATGACTCTTTCTTTCTTTCTCTCCTAACATCACTCCTCCACCACCTCTACTCTGAAACAATGCACTCTGACCGCGGAGCGATGCCAGAAGGCTGATGCAGACAAATCCCCCACTTCCGAATATTGATCACGACTCTCGGCTCCTCGTATCCACGTGTAAAGTAGTCAAGGCAGTGAGGTACTACAACACAACCGGGCCAATATGTCACATATTTCATCCACGTGTAAAGTAGTCAAGGCAGTGAGGTACTACAACACAACCGGGCCAATATGTCACATATTTCATCTGACTTGGATGCCAGGGGCAGTCATCAGCCACGATGAGAAAGATAAAAGACCGGTTGGTGCAGTTCAAGCATGAAAGAAAAAGAAAGTTTCCTTTTCCTGTGACAGTGTACATCGTTCGCCACTAGCCGGCCTCGAGAACAAAAAAAATCAACTAAAGGCGAGTATAGGTGTATAAAACATACGCATAATAATGCAAAGTAATATTAAATTATTGAAGACACAGTATCCCTAAGAAGTTTGGAGATTTTTGAGGAAGCATTTCCTTGCCCTGTCTCCACTCACAAGTATGAACCTGAAAACCACTGGCGCATCACATGGGTTATGCACACCTGCCTATCCGCCCCCCCCCCCCCCTCCTCAGCAGACCGTAAGATCAATGATAAAAAAACAGAAAACTTTTAAGAAAAGCAGTAGATTGTACGCAAAATCGGCAATTTAATAAAAAATAAATGTAATAACAAATAATTCTATTTTTTGAATATGAACTTACCAATAATGTAATGATTTATGTAAAGCACAACATTTGTCTATGATTTGTCAAAGTTTCCATCCCGATGTTTTATTTTAGACTAATTTTTGTCATGCACACCAAGTGTTAGGCAGTTTTATTTAGAAATACATTGGCCAATGTATTTCTTTAGACTTCATTTGAAAAGGATCTTCGCATTTCAGAATAATAACATACCTGCCTACCTTCCGCTTTTAGCGGAAGAATCTCCCGCTTTTACCTCGAATCTCCCGCTCTTCCGCTTCCAAAAGAAATCTTCCGCTTTCATTTTCATTTTCAATTTTTTTTTTCACGATCGATTATGACAGGACGAAAAACTTACCGTGCGTTCAAGAGAGCTAACGGCGGCGTAACTCTAACTGCTTCTCTGTCGTCTGCTATGAGCTCTTCAGCATACGAGTCCTTTTCTAACACTTCCGGAATCTTATTCGTCGGCCGTTATTAATTTTAGTTGACAAAACAGAATTTCGCTCGTGAAATAAACATTTTCTTTAATATTTATAATAATAAATATTTTTTATGTTGAGAAGTCAGAGCTTAGCGGGATAAGCAAATTCGGTTCATAACGTTTTTACTGCCCGTTCGACCGATAGACGAAGTTCGCTTTTTCAAAATGGCGGCCACGTAGCGATAGTATATGCGTGACAATTACGAAATATTTACTTTAATAAATAACATTCAACTTACATGTAAGACAGTCTATGCAGTTTTCTTCAGAAATTATCCGTCCAAAACGAGCTACTTTGACGAATTATATTGCAATGCTAGGAAAAAGATTGGCGTTTTCAATAACGGTAGGCCTTTGTTTGAAACCGCATTGAGGTTCAAATAATCATTTTTCTAGAATCCGTTGTAATTATTCTTATATAATATGTAAGGCTTCAAAATTTATTTTTTTTAAAAAAGTGACAAGTTTTAAAAAAGATCATCGGCGATAAAGAAATGATCCTGAGTCAAATTTGTTTGAAAGTAATTTACGGAATTGTGAACATTTTGATTTAGTTGAATTTTTTATTTTAATCATTTCTGCTAAAAAAAATAATAAAAAATTAGAAATATATATCATTTAATATAGGCCTATATATATACATGTATTTGTAAATTAGCCGTTGATATTTTGTGATTACGCAGTACACACATTATTATAATAGAATTTTAGAAGGCATGATAATAAATACACATACATTGAAGACAAAAGAAATGCATAAAACATTAAAAATAATAATATTAATCATATCCAATTCGTAATTAACAAAGCATGCTTATTGAAGAATAATGTCTTTTTAATAACATTTTAAATGTTACAGGAAGACTTTCATTGTTTTTTCTCTAGTCTACTCTAATGGACATGTAAATTTAGAAAAATACAGGTGTTTTATATATTTAAATCATTTATAAATTAAAATCTGAACCAGATATTCTAAAACTAATAACTGGTATTGCTTTCTCATAACAAAGACAACATATATTCCAAATTTTATTAATGTGGATTGATAAATATATATTTTTTTAAATTTCTTTGCAATATTCTGGTTCTATGTAGTATTAGAAATAAATGACTGTACACTGAGGATGTAAAGGATAGTATTAGTATTAATAGTAATATATAGTATTAGTATATTTAATTCTGAGAGAGCTAAATGACTAAGAGCAGTCCAATGTAGTATGGATAGGGTATATTTATTTTAAAAAAATAAACCACTTGAACACTTTTAAAGTTCTGTAGTCTTTATTTTACTTTAAATGTGTTTTTCTCAAAATGACTTTTTTCCTCTGTTGAACTAAATGCTAAGACACCTTTTGAATAGTTGTAATTATTCCATGTCCCCGAAATTTGGTATACTAGTTTCTCATACATAAAATTAAAAGGTTGTGCATGGATGAAAGCCTATATCACTATATGCTTTAGGTTTAAATAAATTTTATTTTTTTAAATTCTACATGTTCTCCCAAAATATATATTTTAGATGGGTACAATAAAAAAAATCATAACTTTTTTCTTAAAATTTTTCAATAGACACATGTTCCTTTTTGTGGCTTGTACATTAGATAATAAAAAATTAAATATATATTTTTTTAAAAATCCATTTATGAAATATTTAATGAATTTCTGTAAAAGTGAAAATCATGATGCGGTACTTCAATGGCCCATTATTCTGAAATGTGAAGATCCTTCTTCAAATGAAGTCTAAAGAAATATCTAAATAAAACTGCCTAACACTTGGTGTGCTTGACAAAAATTCATCTAAAATAAACAGTGGAATGGAGACTAGACAAAATGTAGACAAATTGTTGTGCTTTGCATTAATCATTACATTATTGGTAAGTTTATTTACAAATATTAACATTATTTTTTTTATTTTGCATTTATTTTATATTATTGGTATTTCTATTAAAAAGCCAGACTCCGCATAAAATCTTCTGGTTTCCATTCAAAATCTTCTGGTTTTGGACCAGTGATCTTCTGGTTTCCTAAGGTGGGGGGTAGGCAGGTCTGTAATAAGCCATTTAAGTACTGCATCATCATCTTCACTTTTACAGGAATACAGGAAAGTTTATTTTCCTTATACCTACAAGAAGATATGGTGTACATCGAGCCAAGTTTAACAATATCAATACAAATAAAATGACATACTTTACATGAAAACAAAACTATACATTATTCACACACCGTTGTTATGGTAGTTCTTACAATCTTAGGTTCTTCAAGCTGTTGGCATATGCAGACTTTAAGTTCTACAATGCCCCCTTTTCCATCATATCAACATCTGGAACAGGGTGTTCACCATTCAGTAAAAGGAGACTTTCAAGTGTTCTGTGATTCAAAGAAGCACACTGATCAGTCTTGATTTTCTTACACATGAGAAGATCCTTTCACAGTGTTTTGTGATTCAAAGAAGCACACTGATCAGTCTTGATTTTCTTACACATGAGAAGATCCTTTCACAGTGTTCTGTGATTCAAAGAAGCATGCTGATCAGTCTTGATTTTCTTACACATGAGAAGATCCTTTCACAGTGTGCAGAACAAAATGTACAGCGGAGACACGTCGATGTGTTGTATACAGAAAAAAGGCTGGTTATCATATTCTCAAGCATCGATAAAATGAATTCAATTCAATGACAAAATGTCAACACAATATTCTCAAACGGCGGAAAAACTCGTGATCACTTTAAAGATGGTACTTCTGTTTCCTTGAGAAACATCTCAAAGAAAACTTCAATGTGTTATTTGTGGTTGTGGCTTTTCTCGTTCACTTTTGTTTTGGGTTTTGCTTTTTCAATAAATGATCCAAAAACACAATGGTTGTTGGTGAATTTTATAATCCAAACAAAAGACTGTTGGGGTTTTCTGTGAGTCAAAGCAGGGCATGGCGTTTTCTTTCATGAGCTAAAGCAACGATTGCAGATGTTAATTGGTTCCTAAAAACCGAAACATCGACTATTGTGTTTGTTTCCTATGAGCCAAAATATCGACTATTGTGTTTGTTTCCTATGAGCCAAAATATCGACTATTGTGTTTGTTTCCTATGAGCCAAAACATTGATTGTTAACAATTAGGTAGGACGACTTTCAAGCGAAAAAAAATCTCATTCTAGAAATCGCAATTAACAGTCCAAATTATTCATCTACTGTGGCAATTCATATAAGATAATAGTGTACTGATGTATCTACCGTATACGCTTGCAAAAATATTTTTAAAATAGCAGTAGTAATCTTGTTCTGTGGACGTTCTCATTATCAAGTTTCTGTCCCCATTTCTGGCTATAATTAGTCTCTGAAATTTAGTGAATAGTTTCATAGCATGCCATGGACACACCAGTGATGTAGAGATCAAAGGCAACAGTAGTCATTCGTTGGCCGTAGTTTATCTCTCCTCCTGAAATATACGGGGAGTGCCTTAATTCTATATCATTAACACTGGATGTAGTTTATCTCTCCTCTGAAATATACGGGTATAAGTGCCTTAATTCTAATTTCTATATCATTAAAACTGGATGATTTAGTAAAATACAAATAAAAACTAAAAATACAAAAATGCTGCTATGATATAGGTTGGTTATGTCTTAATTAGCCAATCAATATATAAGAAATATGTGACAGTATACTTGCCTCTCCATATTATTAAATTTAAATTATTATATAAATTGCCAGAGTAACCCAACCTTGGGCATTCCTTATGGTGTTGTTTTTGAAAGTGTCTGAGTTGAAGTAAATAGCTCAGGGTGAGAATATTCTAGATTGCTGACATAAATGAGTAGTAAACTGAATGAGTAGTATTCTATTATCCAATGATCATGATTTACGAGAATAACACCAGCCAATGGGCAGAGATTAAAGAAATTTCTTCTCTCTGCTCACTTTGAATTTGGATGGGGAAGCAGAAGTCTGGCTTTCAAAGGCAGTCATTAGCTTGATTTGAACAAGTAGCCTTTTGACTTCTGACTGTTCAAATTTCAAGTTCTCAGTTACCCTTCACATGTTCAGAAGTTGGAAACTTGAATGACTGGGAAGGTGCGGGAAGCCTATTACGGTATATAAGCGTATGGTGTATGCTGTACACTTTGATCTATATGCTGGATACATCGGGAGAATTCTAGTACATTGAAGTTATCAGAATTACTGTAATCATCATATTCTGCTTGAAGGAATTGATATGGTGAGGAGAGCGCTGAAGTTCGTCTGAGAATATAACAGTGCATCACTGTTTTCCAAGCATGCGGTGGGGGACCGTGTTGACACACAAAAGCGAGTGATGGCTGTTGAAGCAACTTTAATCTAGGTATATGTAAAAAAAAAAAAAATAAAAAGACTTTAAATTACCTACCTCTAGTAATTCCGTTTCTATTATCTGATAGGGCTAACATGTAATTTGAATTGACTCTATTGTTGAATTGTAATTATATTTTTATATCTAAGACTGTGAAACGTATATATTATCTTAACATGGGTTCATGGAATATTGATGTCAAGTAAACTATTTATTTCATTGTAATTGTCATATGTATATTTCATTATGTATTTGTTATATTTATTGACCTTTATGTATATTGATAATCTTATGTTGGAGAAAAAAGTGGGTGGATGGGGGCTCACTAAATGTGGATTAAAAGTAGGATTTGTCTTCTTTAGTATAAAGATTTTCACTTACGGAACAATTATGTGAATATAAATGTTTAGGTTGCGGAATAGAGAAAACGTCTACAGCGCCAAATATCTACCAAGTGAGAGATGAGTGGTGTCTGTTGGAGGATCATTAATAAAATAAATTAAGATTCTCATCTATTGTAATTAGTTATGGAAGATTAATTATAATAATAATAATTTTCATTCACTAAGTGGCGTGCCCGTCATAAAATGTTCTTATCAAAGAACTCGGTAGTGGATATTTATGTTTTCATTCACCTAACAGATCTCAAATGTTGTCGCACTGGCAACTTTCGATTTCGAATGTCACCGATATATATACATTTGTCAGCGTATCTTCAGTCACAGAATCCTCAAAGAGGCAACAAGGGAAGTAAATCTTTAGAAAGCAAAGAGGCAACAAGGGAAGTAAATCATTACAAAACAATTCAAAGCATTACAAAGTATTCTAAAAACACACATACGCAAGAAACCGCTGTTCAGTACAAAATGGACAAAAGCACATTTATACATGAAAAGTAGAAAAATCAAAAAAAAATTTTTTTTTTTTTTTACAGTATTACTCAGTGAAATTTTACACCTTGCCTGGTGGGATCGATTGAAAACTTTTCTCAAAGGTGAAACTGAACATGGCCTTCAGTCGCTATTCTTTCATTCAACACAAAAGGTCGTAATTTTTAAACAGTAGTGTCACCAGTTTATTCTGTCACGCAAATGAACAAGTCTTATTTTAAACCAGTCACTATTCTTTCATTCTAAAAAAAAAAACAAGTCATATTTTAAACCAATCACTATTCTGTCACCCTAAAGAACAAGTCATATTTAATCCAATCGTCATTCTGTCATCCGAAAAAAACGGGTAATATTTTAGATTTAAGTGTCACTAATCTGTCATCCGAAAGAACCAGAAGATAGCGTTTTAAACAATATCACCACTTTCCAACACTATCATCCAAAACGAAAAGACAGTCACCATGCATGAGATCTCGCAAACACACACACACACACACGCACGCACGCACACACACCGTGCTAAGGTTGTGATTAAACAAATTACCATATTTATATATATATAATTTTTGCGTGATTGGCAATACTATGGAGGCAAAAACAAAACGATTGCAGCATAAAGCTCCTTTAAAGTAGTATACGTTTTCCATCCTGCCATAAACACACTGCCGCACTTTCAACGTACAATGATGTTTATCACACCTCCCCTTTCATCACATTATATTTGTCATGGGACTACTCATCACATTACCTTATAACATGCGCAGTGCACACAGAGATAAAACACGAATCTAAGAAAGGTCAAAACGAATGACGTCAGAAAAAGTTGTTTATTGTTTTCTTAATCTTATTTATTTATTTTTTTTAGTGGTGGCGGAGCAAAGAAAGACAAACCAACACATAAATGATAAAAAAAGGATTTGCCATGGAAACGCTACAGGACAAAAAACAGGGGTTTTTACTCGCCTTTATTGCAATATTTCTTATCCACTTCCGGTATTGCTTGACACACTTAAAAATTTCTGGCGTAGTGAGAGCTTAAATGACAACGCCTGTGTTGTTAACAACATTTGATGAAAATCAGTGGCGCGCAGGAAAGCAACGCCCACTTTTTAAAGTTCGAACTGAAGATCTGATTTATGTACAGGCGTGCAAGGGAACAAAAGATTAAAAGTAGAATAGTCCAGTTAATTTCGGTCTCAGGGCCTGAGGTGGACTTCCGGGCACCTCTTGACAAACAGCAAAAGGAGACAAATATAATCTTGTCAACCAATAAGTATAATTGTCAAGTCTAAGAAGATATATACTTCTGTCAACTAATGAATTACATCATATCTAAAGAGATTATTATACTTCTGTCAAACTAATCCAAGGGATATATATTTCTGTCAAATTGGTGTATTAAAGAGTCAAGTCCAAGAAGATATACTTCTGCCGAACTAATGAATGAAAAAAGTGAAACCAAAGTGGTTAAACTTGTGTCAAACTAATGAATGAAAAAAGTCAAACCAAAGTGGTTAAACTTGTGTCAAACTAATGAATGAAAAAAGTCAAACCAAAGTGGTCAAAATTGTGTCAAATTAATGAATTAAAACGTCCAAAGAGATATATACTTTTCTCAATCCACTGAACTAGTACTTCTCTCAAACAGACTACACAAACTCATATTATCACATTTGGACTATTTTTACACACAATTGTCTAAATTATTTTGTATTTCAACAAGCACTTATATTATCAGATCTAATTCAGGGTGTTCAAATAGAAACGCAGTCCATATATAACGTATACACATATTACTGAAACTGTCTATTGTTATTAAAAATATTAATCATACTATCCAACACATTTCTCAAGGACTCATTTTGATATTTATTGAGAAATGTGTTGGATAGAATGATTCATTGATAACATTTATGTGCGCGGCATGATGGCTAACATTTTAACAGTGTCTGTAATTTACTATAAACATGCATTGCCCGCGCATTGCGTTCCTCTTTGAACACCCTGTAGCAGAAAGACAACAAATGGAATTTACTTTCTAGCAACAGAAATAGATAGTTTTAGAACTGTAGAGAGCTTACTAGAATTTACTGAAATTCTGGCTGTTCGAAAATCACTTGAAATTACTGAAATGTAGGTTGTTTAAAAACTACTAGAATTGATTGTAATGCTGGTCATAAAACCACTAAAAGCTACCGCATGTGTCATAGTTGGAGGGGGGGGAGTGAATAAAAAATATATTCAATGACCATGCTCGTGGTTTTGGTAGTTATGTGTATTAATACTTGCTCAACTTTTAAGAACTTTTAAGAAATGTTACATTTTGCTGTAAACTTTTTATTACACGTACAACAACTGTGAGGGTAATCTAATATGTCTTGCTTTTTTTATGACACTGTCCGCTGTTTAACAAGTATAAGAAAAGTCACAAAAGCCACCACCTGTATACCTGTTTGCCTGATTCAATATTTTCCTATAACAAAAACGTTGTAAACATACGTCAAATAAATTCATAATGACTTTACGATTGCGTCCAAAGCCAAGAATTGGCTGTAGTGATATGAACAAGTTAAAAACAATGGTTTCCATCCCCAAACTTTTGGAGAAAATAATTCCTGCGATACAATTTTCAAAACTGAACTATTTTTTTTTCCAAAACAAGAAAACCCCACCATATATTCAGACGGGAAATTAAAATGTTTAGTCCTAAAATAAAAAGTAACCACATGCGATATACATGACCAAATCGACAACACTGGAATCATGCGCATGTACATCTATCGCCATGGGTCTTCAAAGTGCATGGAACAAGCAGATAGGTATTCTATGTGTGGTGCTATTTCTTACTTTCCTGACAGCTTGCTGCGGACAGGCACCAGTCCACAACCATCACTCGGAGAACCATTCTTCTATCTCCTATCGGACCGTCACTCTGAGAACCAACGTTCTAACGTGTGCCTTCCATCGGACCATCGCGTTAAAAGCAATCTGACTGTCTTTTGCCTTCTATTTTCTAGCATAAATGGCGTTAAAAGCAATGATCTATCTTTTGCCTTCTATTTTCTAGCGTAAATGGCGTTGAAAGTAATAATCTAACCAGTTCTAGTTCTCAGTACATCTTTTGTTAAAATATTAGCAATTCTTTTTATCTAAAAAGAAAAAAAAATCAAATTTCTTTCAGTGACTTATGTAGCCTAACTAGGCAATGATAAAAATGACAAAAAGACGTATTTTCTTAGCTAAATATTAAGTAAACTAAAACGTATTAGTGGTACAAGCAAGAAGACTTACTTATACTCTACCTCCGAGAACTCTTCTCTCAGAAGGCCTTCAGGTCATCACGACGGATAAAATTTTGTTTTCGCGTTCAAAAGACATAATACAAAACTAATAATAAACTAATTTTAATTAATTTCCACATCTTCAGACAGGGGCAAAGATTTTAAATCACCTGTTAAAGTTTTTAAATCTCACCACTTTCTGTTTCCACTTAAAAGCAGTTTAATTATCACTCCGCTACCCTGTCCAATTCATTTTACTCCACCATCCTGTCCAATTCATCTTACTCCACCATCCTGTCCAATTCATCTTACTCCGCCACTCTGTCCAATTCATCTTACTCCACCATCCTGTCCAATTCATCTTACTCCACCATCCTGTCCAATTCATCTTACTCCACCATCCTGTCCAATTCATTTTACTCCACCATCCTGTCCAATTCATCTTACTCCACCATCCTGTCCAATTCATCTTACTCCACCACCCTGTCCAATTCATTTTACTTTCCATTCAAACAGAAAAATATCCATAACGACTCAGACACGTAACTGCCCTGTCTATCACATCCTGTCCAATGATTCAGTTGTGTAAGCACATAAGCGTGTTTTTTGTTCCCACGTTATTACGAGAAGATTCAGAGGATCAAAAACAATTTTAATGCTGTTAAGAGTTCCGAACACTGACTGTCTTCATATTGCTGTCAATTATCGTACACTTTTTTCAAACAGAACCAATATTTATATCGAAAAGAATTTAAGCTATTAGATAAAATCTATATTTTGTGCCCAATTATCTATGTAATTTATATAATAATCAACATACACTAACCCTCTATTCTGTCAAGATAGTGAAATTGCTACAAGCTCAACGTCGTCTCATAGTTAAAGTCGCCTTAAATCATTCCAGGTAGTCTTACATTTATATAATGTTAATCAGCCAACTTACTCTCTCCATCAAGTCAGTTAAAGTCGCCTTAAATCATTCCAGGTAGTCTTACATTTATATGATGTTAATCAGCCAACTTACTCTCTCCATCAAGTCAGTTAATCTTGACTTCAAGTCATCAACAACATGGCTTCTGTCCATTAATCTGACACCGGGTTCCAGTTCTCAATATATTTTACGGGCACATACTCAATCACTAAGTAAACAATTCTTTAATAATAACAGTTTACCATTCGTCATGATATGCGAATTAGCAGCAACGCCAAAAGCACACATAAGTATGTACATGCACTGCAAACCAAACGGTGCGTTATATGTTTAGTAATCTAACAATATTGTCTCGTGTTCAAACATACACATGGGAAGATCATAGGTAACATATTTAAAGACATGTCTCGTAGTCCTCTATGTTGCTGGTAACTGGTCACAAGATATAGTGTATAAATTAAAACTCAGTAAACAAGGATCATTATTCCACTACACTCAGAATCCCTATGGAAGAGAACATTACGCTAATATTAAGTTACATTTACAGTGGTAATAATAAATTTACATATAGTTCGACCTGCACTGATTTCGATCCTGAATTAAGTGCAGAAATTGTGCTTACATGCAGGAATTGATTTTATTTAACAGTCGTAAAGAGTAAATACTATACCAAGGTTTCTCAAACACTGAACAAAAATACACACACGTAATATATATATATATAGAGAGAGAGAGAGAGAAACAGACAGACAGGGAGACAATTGTAGTCAAAGAGACTTGCTTGGATATTACACGCAGGAGCGCCACACACAAAAGCAAGGCCGACAATCTTATTCAGAATGGGATTTATCACTTCTTGCCCACGTGCTCTCGTTTCGTTACTAAGTAATGCTGGCGACGTTCCAACACCTATAGGGCTTAGATTTCAACAGATTGAGTAAAGGGAGTTACCTCCCTTTACTCAATTACAAGGACATCCCACCAAGTCCGCTGTCTCACACCGATGGGTCTGGGAAGGTAGTTGAGAAATTGAGAAATGAGCTCATTAAGAAAGAGAGTTCAAGACAGAATTGTCTTCGATATAACCCAACTACTGTGAGAAAGTACACAAACCTGCCGTGGAACGTACTTTCAAGAAAGAACTCTAATTCGAGGTAAATATACAGGAATGTCTAAGATTAGGTCTAAGTGAGGAAGTAGTTATAATGAAAGTGTGCATGTAACTAACAGATTGTAACAAATTGCGTACTATGGGTAAACAAGAATAATAACTTTTAATTTTAAAAAATAATCGGACTGAGAACATTTTGCAAGTCCAACTGACAATGGCCACGAGTCCTATTGTGAAAGCTACACGATGGAATGACCGCACGGAATAGGCATTCTTCACAGTACCTACATATACAATGACTGCTGAGTAATAGGCATTCTTCACAGTACCTACATACACAATGACTGCTGGGTAATAGGCATTCTTCACAGTACCTACATATACAATGACTGCTGGGTAATAGGCATTCTTCACAGTACCTACATATACAATGACTGCTGGGTAAAAAAAACAAAACAAAAACTAACTGCATTTCTCTGGCGTCTGCAGTGCAGAACAGTACAGACAAAGAACCAAAGACAGTGCTTAACTTGAAAAACTACCATCATGACAACACGCAGCAACCAGAGATACTGATGATTATGATCCCACGCGCATGTACAGCATCATACAGATTCCTGTTGTAGCCTCACAGGCTCTTTGGGAACTCTTAAGACACTCGTTACGCCTCAAGGCGGTAAACTTCACTCCACAGCAGTGATGATCTCAATATCCTGCTGTGTCAACAAACCGTAGGGTCTTCTACGTACTTTTGATCTCAAGTCAGCAATAGTTAATGACCCCGCAGGCCTTGTGACTATCGACCTGTTGTGAAAGAGGAGGAGTGTGCATTTTCCACTGGTTGAGACACCTGAGTGAAACCAGTTCATCAGTGAGAAAGCATAAGAGTATTATACACTAGAAATTAACACTACAGCAGGTAAAGAAACATGCACACGACAAACGACTTGTATGACGTTATAATAAATAGCTCACCACTTGACAAAGTTACTGATAGTACTTTGCATAAGTTTGCTGTACAAAGAATCTTTACTTGCTGTTTGCATTAAGGCATGATTTGTGATAAATGCGCGATACATGTGGGCAGATATAACGAAGTTGCGTTTTGAAATGAACGTTTTCTATTATTAGTTATCACATTATTATGTTGCTCGAGAGTATGGCTAATATTGATTTCTATGTCATACAGATTGTCAAACAAATGGCAAAGCTAGCTGTTGTCATAGAGATTGCCAAACTTAGCTGTTGTCATACAGATTGTCAAAAATGACGATGTAGCTGTCGGCACGTCTACGCACCCACTCCAAGAGACAAGTCCAATGCAAATCACCACAAATGGATGGCCTACGTACACACAAGATTTCATATACTACACTAAAAGGCAATGTAGTTATATTAAAACAATAACGCACACTCACAGTGGGAAGACAACCTACTACAACACATTAGAAGATAAGTAATAAAGCCCTGAGTTGCCCCCGACCAAACACACACACAAATCATAGGTACCAACGAGAACAATCAAAACCCCGTACTGAAAAACAATATGTCCATAAGTACAAGTGTAAGCCTACTTGTACGACTATAAGTACAAACGCGTGCACATGACCATAGTACAAGCAAACATATACATGACCATAAGTACAAACGCGTACATATGACCTTAGTACAAGCAAACATATGCCTGACCATAAGTACAAACACACGCGTACGACATATACAAGCACACACTTAAGACGCATAAAAGGATGTACACCAGATGTACATGAACGGCTTCGAGGTCACAGTAAAAGTCAAGAGTGTCTCAGGTTAAGTTAAAGTTCAAGCCACACGCAGCTGCACACGAGTATTAGTAAGAGCGGTTACTGGTGTATAATATTTTTTTTAAGGAAATGCAATGCTATATTTACATACTTATTATTCCCACGACACAACGCGGCAGGCGTATACTATTTTATTCCCACGACACACACGGCAGGCGTATATTTTATTCCCACGACACACGCGGTAGACTTATACCCTCTACAGTATACTTACTTTATTCTCACGACACGCGATAGGCCTATACTATTTTATTCCCACGACACACGGCAAGTATCTATTCATTCATACGACACCAATAAATCTCACAGCACAACACTAATTATTTGTGAAAGACGGTCAGGACAGTGGCGAGAAACAAATCTGTAGTAGTGAAGGGCATGTGGGGGGGGGGGGGCGTGAAATAGCGTAAACGACGAGGAGAGGCCAACCACAACTGTAGGGTAGCAGGTACATATGTAGGGACATTCTTCGTCCAGAAGGGCATGTAGGGGGTAGGTAACACAGACAGTACACACCTTATACTGCGGAGCGGAAGAGGGGTGCCTCTAGCAGACGATAGCAGGAAATAGGAAGGGTTTTACGTACTCAAATTTCTGCCCGGTGGCGCGAGGTAAAAGAGGGGTAGAAGTAAGGAACATTTGTCGACCTTGAAAATAGATTTACACCGTGTACGACTATAAAGAAGGGCCAGTCTTCTCACCTGTAAGGGTTCGAGCTCATCTTAATTTTCGAAATCTTGCTTATTATTTTGGATCCTAATCGAAAAGAAATAAAAAAAAAAAAGTAAAAAAGCAAAACTTGGGGTCATAAAGCATTGACTACGCTTATTAAATCAAAAGTACACCAGCCCGCACACAAATAGAAGTGGGTTATAGTTAAACACATCCCGGCGTCCAAACAAAGCTGGTAGGATTTTGTTTAAATGGTCGACTTTTAATGTGCTCTACTATTCAGAGGGGGAAAAAATATTTAACTCAAGACTATAGTCATTATTTAAATGAATTGTACAACCCATTGTACAACCTCGTTTCACTGGTTACACTATGACTGTACAGGTCACACCTTCCGGCAAACTTAGCTTTACTGGTGCTTTACTGGTGCTAACTTCTTGAGAGGGTCAAGAGGGCAGGCAAGGTCAAGAGAATAGGGAGTGGAGGGGCTCAAGAAAGATGAGGGCGGTGGGTTGGCATGAAATTATTGCGAAACATATATTAACGAAAATTATTAACGTTTGCTTTTCAAGAAATTTTATTGTTTACAATCGATTAAAAACTTTAGAGAAGGTTGTTGCTTTTAAAAAAAAAATCGTCCATTAAATTAAACTGGTTGATTATTTCGCAAATATTACAAACAGCTTAAGGCACGGTAAAGTGTTCATCACCACCAAAATTGCGTCCATACTGTAAAATGTTCAGCAGCACTCAAGATTGCTTCCATACTGTAAAGTGTTCATCACCACTCAAGATTGCGTCCATACTGTAAAGTGTTCAGCAGCACTCACTACTTCACAAAAGCTGCAAAAGGCTTCAAGGCACATCCTAATTTTCCAAATCTTAGTCTTATACACTAATCTGCCTTGACTATAAAACGTTTAGCAATAAATTTGCCCATAGCGCGAAAGCAGCGGAAGCGGAAAGCGCCCCCTACATTAATAATTAATTTGCCCAAAAACTAAAATATTTAGTAACACTAATCAACCCAGATTGTAAAATGTTTAGCAACAAATATTAATTCGCCCAAACTGCAAAATATTTAGATATATATATCAATCCTTTTTTAATTAAAAAAAAAGAAACTTCCATTAAGGGCTGACGATAACAGTATTTTTTTTTAGCAACGAGGTGTTTCGGACCTCTGGTGAATGGACGTTTTAAGTTGAAAAGTTGAACGCTTCTAATTCGCAACACACACACACACACACAAAGGAAACGGAAGGACAGAAAACGAAAAAGAAAAGAAAAAGAAACCAAACACCCTCCAAGTTACAATCGGTCCTGACAGACACCTTCAATTAATTTTATATTTAAACACTTAGCAAGTGGAAGGTGGCTAGAGGTTGAAGATCTTGCCTGCACCACAGACAGACGTTTTTACGCAGAGCTTAAAGGCGGTTAACAGCGCTCCCTAGTTCAGACAAAGCATGGCGGGATGGTAAGACGCAGATAACTGGCGAGAGTACACAGAGTCAAGAAGTTCAGCCATAATGGAAAAGGAAAACGTAAACTAGGTCATGACCTTCCGCGGAATGCAGTTCCTATCTCGCAGCAGCCGAAAAGGAGTTGTGGGTGTGTGAATGGGGGGTGATAGGGATGTTCGTTAAAAGGCATGTAAGGAATGTATTTAATGATGCCAGACAGTACACTTACTATCCCAGCGGACGATTCAAAGCAATCCGGGCGCGGTCCTTGTACAATCACAGACTGACAAGACTGATGTAGGAGGATGTACCATACATGACCACACCTCTTTGTTTCTACCCCCACTCTCGTCTCTATCTTCCCCAACTCCCCGATCGACGTTATTATTGATTTAATCAGCACATTTGCACGATATAATTTAGTGATATATTAAAGTAAAATAATTCAAGCTAGCAATTTAAGGTAAAGTTCGTTCCTCATGTATAAGGTTCCAACCTTGACTCAATCGAACATGATCCAATACAAACAAGTCTAGAGTGACCAATCAACACGCAAATTATAAGGGCACCAGTCCTGTATTTTATTTTGAGCCGAAAATGCAATGTGTGCACGAATCTTTTCAACGTTAAGTTCACAGGAACTAATGATTTTGAAACACTAAACTGCCAAACATTCCCCACATATAAATAAACTTCGTATTCATTTAGTGGCGCGTGCGCGTGTATTAAAAGATGAGGAACGTCTTTGAAAAAAAAGATGTATCTTTTCCCTGGAAAATCTACCGCATCTCAGCATCTGTCAAATCAGCAACCAAATTCCGGGTATTATGCTTGTGCTTGGAGGGCATAACGAACAGGCTGGAATGCCTGTCTAACAACAAAAACACACAGTGAGTAGATAGGGAAATGATAAAATGGAAGCCAAAGATGGGGTTTGGAGCGGGTGCGAGTCGTTACAACATTAGAATCCCCTGATCTCACATCCCTGTCCCGGGGTTCATATCGCGGATAAGTGCACGAGGCCCACACGGCCCAGTGAACATTCCAACACACGCAGAGCGCAAGCGTGTTTGCGATTGTGCTATTTATTAAATGTCGCCCTGTCACAAAGGTCGACAACTCCGAAAGCTGCGATAATTGGACAACACACAGAGGGGATGTACAGTATGATTTTCCGGTCTCTGTCAAGCCATCGTACAAAGAAAACAAACCTAAAAATTGGGTTCGGTCTCCTGCAGACAGTTTGCTAGCTAGTCGTGCTACTAAAACTGAATTTGACCGACCTGACGACCCCGTATCAAAGAACCTGATAGACTAATACAAACTAAGTTTGTTGACCAATTGTTGCTGAACCTGATAGATTAATACAAACTACTAAGTGTGTTGGCCTATTGTTGCTGAACCTGATAGTTGTGACCAATAGCTGGTGAACCTGATACACTAATACAAACTAAGTTTGTTGACCAATTGTTTCTGAACGCAAACTCTGTAAATTAACGTGCCCACTAAAATGGAACCGATCTGCTATTAATGAATCCACCCCCACGTAATAGTTGGTTCGAAATAGTATTTCCGAATAATACCCACCTGTCACTAACTAAACCTGATCCACATAACTGAACCCGACCTGCTGTAACTGAACCGACGCCCTTAAAATGAATCAGAATTATTTACTAGATCCAAATACCTTAACCCGATTACTCAAGACTGAACCAAATCTACTATATAACTGAAACTAATCCGCAATAATGTACAAATTAGTCTAAACCAATTTAAATGTTTTAGAGTGTTATACGTTCCTTTTAATTGTCAAACGGGCTTAAAAGTAATTTTATCCCTAAGCGAATCTAACGAGAAAAGCACAAGTGTAATATTCAGGCAAAATCAATGCAAATTATAAACATAAGGGCATTATGACTATGATTTTGTTTTTAAAGTTACAATAGCTACACTTTCCGACGCTGGGTATGAACGTTAACGTTTAGAAATACAAAGTTCTCATGATAAATATATTATTTAACAAAACACAGACACACAAATTCCGAAATGGAAATGTGACAATATATTATTTAGCAACAGATCAACACACAAAGCCTGACATTAGAAATGTATAATTCCAACATGTTTCAAAGGTCAAGGTTGCAGTCATGATGCAAGGAAAGCATCGTACTGGTTGAGTGATATTCGCTGATTTCATAGACAAATGCATTCCCACTTCATAATAATTTTTGGAATTTTCAAAGTGATGAGAACAAAATGAGAATGAATTAGAGAGAAAAAAATTTCATGGCAAACAACTAATGCTTTATTCAAAATTCTTTTCTTAACCGACAATTCCGTGTGTTCACAGTTTGGATGGCAGCAGCAATACTGTGTTCACATGTTGGATGGCAGCAGCAATACTGTGTTCACAGTCTGGATGGCAGCAACAATACCGTGTTCATCTTTTGGTAGGCAAGGGCAGAAGCAAATTGAGAAATTTGTCCCCAGATCGATCTTGAGGCCACGAGCGGAAAGAAAGAAAAACTGGAACCAGTACATCTCGCAAACATCTGCACGACTCTATTACCAGTGCTCCTTGCAGAGTGCAAAGAGAAAGCAAAGGAGCACTAGCTGCTAATCCGAAAGCTAAATGGGCAGAAGCGATATTCAGAAAAATCGACCCTACTAACTACAAACTCTGTACAAGATATTTTATGTTCGCACTCATTAAATGAAGGTACCCGGCTAGATAAAGGCCAGACAAAACAGTAGGCGACTTACAAGAAAGTTATGTGGCTTCAGTTGCATTGAAAAGTTATGAGACGTTGTAGCACTTAGGAACGAGACGGGTGACACTTAAGAACGAGACGTAACACTTAAGAACGAGTCGTAACACTTAAGAACGAGTCGTAACACTTAAAAACAAGACGTAACACTTAAGAATGAGTCGTAACACTTAAGAACGAGACGTAACACTTAAGAACAAGACGTAACACCTCGGAATACAAGGGAAAGAAGCAAGCAACACAAGAAATGAAAAAGAATTAAGCGTGCAGAACTTCAGAGCCAAAAGTGTGACGCTAAGGAATGAAAATGAATGAAGCGTACAAACTACAATACTTAGAAATTAAAGACAGTGTAGGATAGGAATTTTAAAAAAAATGAAACGTTTAACAATTAGGAATTAAAAAGGAATAAAACGTGAAACATTAGGGAATTACAAAGGAATGACACGATATAACATTTAGGACTGCAGCACGTAAGATTCACGTGATTAAACGGAATAAAACGTGGTATCACATCTTCAGCGTTTCCGCATCGTGGGTTCCGCTGTCTGCTGGTGTGGCGAGAAATTGCATAAGTTGTATATAAATTGTCGGCACCAGGTCTAATATACTGCTGAACCTCTCTGGCACACATCCGCTTCTGGTTCGGTTCGCGACCTCAAGGCGGCGTGGACCCGCATTCCTGTCTTTAGAATGCGCCAAGAGCTTCGCGCACCTGCAGACAGCTGGCATCGATATTGGTGGTAATTTAAAAGGATGTCGGCTACAATGACTGATGGTTACAATTGCTAACGAAAGCAACCAAATATGTCAATTACAACCCCTTAATGGCAACAGCCATAGATTTCTAACGACTGCTAGTTGTAACCGCCAATGGATACACAACAAATGTGTCGACTACAGCATCCCATTTCTCTATCGACTGATGAATGTTTAATTCTAAAAACAACAAAATTTACAGGGAAGTTCTTTCTATATTTAATATCAGTTCGCTCTCACGGTGTAAAAAAAAATAATAATATCCCACCCAACTGAAAGCAAAAAAAAGCCTTTCTGCCAAACCACACCATCATCAATAATTAAGTAAAAAGTGTACCCAAGTAATGCCCCTCAAGACCGCGAAACAATTCCATAAATGTATTCGTTTTCATAATAAGGGGAGGTGTCTGCAGTACAACATATCTTTCAAACTCCACGAAACGGCATGAAGACCAAGAAAATATTTCAGTATCATAACGAGAGAGGAAATGGAAATGGAAATGAATCTAGACGGCAGGGCGAATCCAAATTATTAAGACCTATACTGAGAAAATGAGGTTTGATCTAACATGAGCTTTGTGTGTGACTTGATTATATCTCAAATCAAGGTGGTCTTTTTCAGTCACATTTTTCCCCGTACGGGGGAACTAGATAAAAAGCGTGACAGAAGCGAGAGTGTTTTTGAGAAGAGTTGAGAGAAGGTGGATAAAACAATAAACATGAACAAACTACATCGTGCATCATACGTGTGTGTGTGTGTGTGTGTGTGTGTGTGTGTGTGTGTGTGTGTGTGTGTGTGTGAAGGGAGAGGGAAGCGTACTGGTGTACAAGAATCTACATTAGTTTCGCATTCCAATTCTCAGTGTTGGCACATGCTAAGCAGAAGGTGTGGTGAATAGAAAAGTAGGGGAGGGAAGTACGAAAGGGGAGAGAAATAACTCTTTATCTGCCCAGGGAAGGGAAAAAGCCCAGCCAGTTCCAACGCCTCTGGTTTAGTCTACAGATTATGAGGTTTTGCTTTCGTCGTAAAAACAAGGAAATGCAAGGAAATGTTGAGAGTGCAGAGCGACCTTGCTGGCTCTTACACAATCATGTTTGTTTTCATATCATGACAAACATGATGCGTTCATGCAACACATGAAGTATCTAAGTCACCCCTTGTTTTTACTCTCTCGCAAGCGCACACAGAGAAAGAGGAGTATAATAACCCTCTATCAGCAGTTTCCCTCTGCTCACAATAAACATTCAAATTTTAAAAAAGACAATAACTATTATTCTGCTTTTCTCACATCACAACAATCAATCGTTCACACTCACACATAAAATAAATATAAAATTAGGTTATTCCTATTATTCCAAATCCGGTGATATTGCACTTTGCCTTACCAGAAAGATCGTCGCGAGGTGAAAATATATACTTAAAATAACGTTAATCAGCCTATCCCCTGAACAGGTGTCACTTTCACCTCGTACGCCAGAAACCCACCACCACCACCATAAACACACACAAAAAAGAAAATAAAAACAAAACCAGTAACAAAAGTATTCATTGTCTAGATTACGATTTTTTTTTTCTTGTTTTCCGTTGGAAATCGGTTACAAGCATGACTGAAGCAAAGTGCGAAAGCGGACAATCAATCGATTTTATGGACTGGGAGAGAATGAGAAGGGGGGAAAGGGGGACAATTATTCCCTTAACAAGAAAGCAATTGTTGACAATTTCAGGTATCTTGCTGTTTACAAATAACACACGCTGTCCACACAGCAGTCATTCATTCAAAAACAATTTGTTAATATAACCAGAAAGACTGTCACATCTAAAATCAGTTATACATGAGTTTGCGCGACCAAATGGGCGGAGGTGATCCAAGGCACAGGGAGGGAGGGTCCAAAAGAACTTGATTAGAAGATCTTCTATAGAACATTAGAAGATCGAGAAGTGCCGATGAATTTTATACCAGCGACAAGAAAGCTGACGGCAGGCAGGCGGTTTATTTTTAATTGGGATGGACTCACACAAAGTTGTATACGATATTGCAAGATGCCTCTTACATGTACAGCAAACTGGAGTGACTTAAGTGTTTGTGCAAATGACCACACTGCAAAAGCCGTGATTGCCCAATTAGCTACATTAGCCTGAGAGATAAAGTCAATGGTTTCAAAATAATCTAACAAACATTTTCGCCTGTTTTCTTTCGATTACCTAAAGAAGTAAAAACTGTTGTATAAGGGAAAATCACATGAAATGTGATAACGATAAATCTCAAACCCGTGCCTACGTTTAAAAAAAAATGATTTTCGGGAAAACCATTTAGTATGATCTTGGCAGAAACGATATTCAATGACACAGAAGTACAGATGTTCAGAGAATTGACATCTCGGACCGATGACAGTTAAATAAAAAGTCAGGACAAAGTTGATCCCCGACACCAAACACACCTTGTAAGTCCTTATCAAGACAGCTCTAAGTTACTCAAATCGAAAAGTCAATAGACACGTGCTTTTCATTCTGAAGCTCAGCGTTACCACAGCGTCGAGGCCACTCAGTGATCGATGTCGACATTTCCTGAAAACTGTCAGTTCGCGCACTCAAGCATGTACTCTCTCTCGTGAGCTGGCTGCAAACTGAGGGGAGGGGGGGGGAATAAAAGATAAGCATTAAAGCAAAGCTCTCTTCTTACTACTGTTACTTTTGTGACACATTGTTTAAGAGAGTGGTTAGATTAAGGATTAATTTCAGTCATGTTCCGACGGATCGTTGACACGGACAGTCTCCAACTGAGACGTTATTGTCAGTTTCAGTGGCGGCGCTGTTACTCGCACAAGCAAGGCTGTGCTGAGAATACCATGCAGAGGTCAATAAGCCTGGCCAAGGCCAAGGCCAAAGAAACGGGGAAAGCCAGGAAAGGCAACCTGGAAGGAACAAAGGAGAGCAGGCCTGCTACCGACACCCGCCCGCCCCAGAATAAACACAACAGTCCGCCATTTTAGTTATAACTGACAACTACAGCCAGGAGGACAGTTTTCAATTGAAATCCCGTGGGGTGAAAGTTAGGAGGGCCAATCTCCGTGCAATCCGTCTGACGTACCTACCGTTTTGTGTATCTAGGATATGTATGAAGAAAATTGGCGAAAATAAAAACGAACACCATAAACAACCCTCGGCAATACTACCAAACCAATTACGGGACATAAAACTAGACATATAATCTCGGATAACTGAAGTAAGCCGCGAACAGTTCGTGGACACACAGGATTACCTGCCGTACAAAACTGAATTCGCGCGCGGGGTCTCCATGTACCGACATTATCAACGACACAGTTCAAACTCAAAGAAAATATTATACCTGGAGACAACCTCACATTTACCTACCCCCACCCACCCAAGAACGCTCTTCGTTCTTCTTTCGATGTCGCCTGGCATGACAACGCCGCCATTTTTTTTTCTAAAGGCATTCGATATCAATTGGCACAACAGCGCAACCATCTTGT
Source organism: Sinotaia quadrata (assembly GCA_028829895.1). Lineage (NCBI taxonomy): Eukaryota > Metazoa > Mollusca > Gastropoda > Architaenioglossa > Viviparidae > Sinotaia > Sinotaia quadrata. The sequence goes on along the minus strand of CM054177.1, from coordinate 142,375,884 downwards.
AAAAGACATTATCAACCGCCATGAAAGTGTTAGTATCATTTGTCATGAAAGCGGTGTCAGCATCATTTAAGTGGCACAGTCTTTTAAGTGCCATGAACGTATGAAATGTTGCAAATACCGCCGCCGATTCAGCAAACCCCCAATAAAAGGACCACTTGGTCACGTGAATTCATTATGCAGTAAGCCTACGTGCTATAGGAATTAATTATTACACTATAGGAAATGTTATGAACAAAACATTGTGGCTTTCAGTAGTGCATGAAGGTCAATTGTAGATTTGTCTTGGGCCAGTAAGATTCATTGTTCACGCGTGTTTTAACGATTGTAATCAATTTACAAAGCACACACTCACCCACATAACACACATATATATATATAGTAATATAGTAACTCTTTCAACACGATTGACAGAAACACTCAAACCATGATAATTAAGTCCTCTGCACAGCGCTGGTCTAGCAACAATCTTATGATATTTTCTTTGTACAATCCAGGTCAATCAAAAATCCCATCATGATAAGTAATTTCTCTGTACAGCTCAAGTCAAACCACCACAAGTTATCTGTACAGCTCAAGTCAAACTTCCACAAGTTCTATGTACAGTTGAAGTCAAACCAACACAAGTTCTCTGTACAGCTCAAGTCAAACAACCATAAGTTCTCTGTACAGCTCAAGTAAAATTTCCACAAGTTTCTGTACAGTTCAAGTCAATCCCATTACGATACATTATCTTTACAGCTCAGGTCTAGCAACAATCTCATCACGATAATTTCTCTGTACAGAGCAGGTCTAGCCACAATCCCAGCACGACAAGTTCTCTGTACATCGCAGATGTGTCTGTCGATGTTACAAGCGCCTAAACTATGCACCTGTTTATCTCCTTAGGAGAGCCATCTCTTGTGCAGCAACAATTCTCTACCGGTGGCAACTTTCCTACAGATTCCTTGCACCAATTTCTTCTTATTCCAACACTATGAAAGACCAGATCCATAGAAATAGGGACTCGATATTTAACGTATTGTCTTAGTAAAGCCATGAGCAAATGCTCTAAACATCCCCCACACACCGTCCCCGGATTGCACTCAGAGGTCCGAATGAATATATTTATATTCCACTAGTCTAGAAGTACTGCTTTCAAGCAGTAGGCTGAATGATAAAAATATTTACTCTTCAAGAAGTACTGCTCTCAAGCATTCACTAATCAAAGCACTACACTCGTAGTTCTGCTCCACAGTGTAAAAAAATAAAACTACATGCAATGCCGAAGTCCTACTTTATAAACTTCATGTATAGAGTGTAAATATAAACTGTGTGTACTGATTAAGTTCTTCATAAACTTGTCAGTCAGTGATTTTAAGCAATTCTACAATCGTGCAAGTCTTATTACTGTATGAACAGTTCCCGGAAGTACTGCGTTTAGTGGTACTGAGATCATACAGGTCTTACTATATTTAAGTATAAACTTTCCATTGATGTACTGTAACCATGCAGATTATACTTTAAGTATAGTAAGACCTGTATGATCTGCATGGTTACAGTACATCAATGGAAAGTTTATACTTTCCATTGATGTACTGTAAGCATGCAGACTTGACGTTACATTCATTATTTCCAGTAATAGTGTACTGTGTCACTTTACTCGAAACAGATTTACTCTAAACTGTAGACTGCGTGTATCAAAGCTATCACTCTTCATTTCCTAGAAATACTGTACTATGTAACTTTACACTAAAGCTATCAGTAGCTTAATTACGCTTTTGCCATTAAGTACTGTAAAATTGCACCATCTACAAAGGTATGTAATCTTTAATAATATATAGTTATACAAAACAGCCATTAATACGTCATTTCTAATAATAAATCGTGACACAAAGCTGTAATGTAACCAATACTGGTACTCTCTTGTTTAAATAATACATCGTAGAATGCGATTTATATATCTTTAATTAAGAATAATTCTTGTCGAACGGGACAAAAACCAGTTTATACTAGGACGAACTAATAACAATGTTATTTATCATGACAGAAACAATTACTACGAAGGGGGTTGGGATGAATTAATAATAATGTTATTTATCACGACAGAAACAATTACTACGAGGGGGTTTGGGATGAATTAAGAATGTCATTTATCGTGGCAAAAATAATTTCTACGAGGGAGTTAGGGTTGCAACACACCGTGATATCTATGATATTCAAAAACTTCCGCATATCCAAACTTCGGCTGTTATTATTACGAACTATTTTCTATTCCATAGGTTCCAAACACTCTCAGAGGGTAGCGAATAAAGTTTGGATGGGGGTATTTCTTTTTTATTTTAAATCAAATGACAGCCCCCCGAAATAAAAGCATTAAAGAAGGAAAGGTAATGACATTAACTAGTACACCAAAATGAAGCACATCTACTATTTGTTTCACTTCAGCGCAGGCCCTTGACAAAGGGGCGTGTTGGCGTTACCAAGGACGACGGCAAATGAGTCCCAACGGCTGGTCACTTGGCAAAGCAAGAGCAGAAGGTCACATGTCAGCGGGTCTATGCAGATAAAGTGACACTGCTCCCAATGTCCTGCCTCTGACTAACTTGTGTCAACGCGGGGGGGGGGAGGAAGGGAGAAAAATTATTGCACGTTTGATGAGTGTCAAAGCCAGAGGCGGGCACCGAAACCAAAATAGCCATTAAAAGTCGGAAGTGAGTTATTGTCAAAGGCCTTCTCACTGACGGACACCACGAAGCCTGCGTCTCGGTGTTGGACACTTATCTGAGCAACATTACCACATCCTCAACCAGAGAAAGTCTACAGAGCCTTACAATTAAAAATACCGCGGTGAAATACTACACGCATCTCTTGCGACATTTCTAGGAAACCTACCGCAAACGCATTCTGCCCTCGGGGTGGTAAGGTCTGTCAAACCGGGTATCCACTCAAATCCAATGTTTGCCGGCACTCCTGCGCGCGCATCATGGAATGGGTTCGTTTCTATCGATTGATCACAGCACGACCCTGTGTGGATGTCGCCTGCAGCTGCAGCTGACCAAGAAGGACGACAAATGACCGCAAAAGGTCAATATTCATTATGGAATTCGCGCACCGCGGTCGTATGCATACAACACGACCAGTTCAGTTCTCATTAAGAGAATACAGCATTAACCGTGCACACAGACTAATCAATACAAACAGGCCGCGACCCGCAGACGCCCTGACTTGCATCGACACCAAGCAACAGTACAACCGAGTGACCTTAATGGCGCGTGTGTGCGCGGAGGGGGGGGGGGAGAGAGATGGTGGACCATTTTCTTTTTTAAGTCGTGGAATTATTTTTAGCAACAGTATTCGTAGAAGTCGTAATTGTGTGCTGAAGTCAGATTATGTGAACGGCTTAGCGTTTGCAGAAAAGCCGTAACTAATAATTTTTTAAAAGCCTTTTCAGTAGAGAGAACGATAAAAAATAGAGAGAGGGAGAGAAAGAAGGAAGTAGGTGAAGGTAAGGGGCTGTTTCGCTCAAGCAGGCAGCCTGTCTTTGGTTTATGAAAGTCGCCAAAATCAAAGTCCTAGTTTGGGGAGATGATTAGCTCCTAACAGGGAATCGCCTCATCGATCAACGATGTCTGCGGCAGTAATTTTCTTGTTTGCAAACGCAAGCAAACAGAAACTTCACTAATGGCGGCCAAAGGAAGGAAGCATGCAAGCGCTGTTCTCGTCACTTCCTGTGCTAGAGGCTGCTTTCCGTCTATCGTCTGCTCAAATGTCCACATATACTGGGAATCTATTTTCACTAATGAGAATTTTGTAAGTCTTGCCTAATTTTAACGTGGCGGTAGATGGCATTTTGAAATCAATTATAAACAGCCGTTCTTCATGGAACACTAAGGGTAAACAAAGTGCATTTGGCAATTCACAAATAAGAAGTAGAATAAACACTGAGACAATGTTACTAAATGAAACGGTTTAAGGAATACGTTAAAGATGTACACTTCAGCACAACAAGAACGACATTAACAAAACAAAGAGCAGGCTCTTGATATCAATGCAACACATTAAAAATGTTTACGAATGGAAGTGTGATAAACGAACGTTGTTCTTTTACAAACCATACACTAAGCAACAATTATTGGGGGGGGGGGAGACGTCTTTTTTTCTGCTGACGATTTAAGAAAACACATCATTCCGCAAAAACCACTTCTCGATTCGAGCACCAATAGTTAGAGTGCAAGTGACTAAGACCTCTACGTACATGAAGGACACATTTAGTACAAGTGTGTCAAAGACACTATGTTATTGAAGGTCACAATAGTACAAGTGTCAAAAGCCACATATAAATCATCTTATCGCAGATAACGTCTAGAATTTATTTACAAATTTCACGAAACCCATGTGGGCGTAGCATGTTTTGGGTCTACTGTCTTGCAATGTCCCACGTTCTAAATATAACAAAGCGATTAATTTGGGCATTAGATGTATTTGTAATATTTTTTCAAAATTATATGTACACCAAAGTCATACGTTCTTGAAATGAAGATCGTGTTTTCGGGCGTCGATGGTGAACTATAAAGAAGAAAACTACCACAATGAAAAGCAAGGGAATACTCTCTAAGCATTATAGTAGGCTAGTCGAAATCGTATCTCTAATTCGAAGGAAATAGCTCTTTTGAGTTAACACCAAGTGGTAATATCTTAAATCAATGGTGACCGCTAAGAATACATCTGAAGTACTACCCAAAGTTCGATTCAAATATCTGCGATGCCCCCAAATACTAATTTAACAGACAAAGCTCTACGTTGCATAACTTGCGTCCCCAAACGATAACGAGCGTCCCCTTACCATAACTTGCCACCCCTTACAGTTACACGACACCATGCGTCGCCTTACCATAACTTGCCACCCCTTACAGTTACACGACACCATGCGTCGCTGAAGATGGTAAGGGATTAAATTCGCGTGCATTTCGTGACCGCTATACAAGCGCTCACTTTCAAATGAAGTGTAGGATAGGCTATTATTTTGCCCGATGGATTACTTGTATGTTCAGTCACTTGTCGCAGTTTTTGGTACTGCTGTCCACCATCCACAATCCCTAAACTCCAGACAGCTCATGTAAGGCAGTCGACCGCCACAGTCCACAAACAGTTCGGATAAAGCTTTTGACCGGCCGCAAACATACTGTCAAGGTGGATAAGTAAGTAGATGACATAAAAGATTACTGCTGTGCTGGCGTATCTGATGTGCAGCCAATCAATGCCAAAAAGCGCACTCCGCCAAAGGTTTTGTTCCGCCAGCCAAGTGAGACACATTTGCGCGTGTTCCGCCCTTCAAGTGAGACACATCCACATCTGTTCCGTTTGTCAAGTGGTTTGCTTATATACAAACTTCCGCATCACTGACGAGCTCTAACCCACACGACTGGGGGTGGGTGGGGAGGGGTGATTTCAGTTTCTAATACGAACAACGACAAAATGCAACCATTCTAGTTCACCCACTTGACCTAGCACATCAAAAAGACGACAACCTCCACATGACGGCATTGAATGTATGGGCAGGCACACACAATTAAGTGCATCTGTGCTAAAAACTGACCGGCTCTCCAAAGAAGACAGACCTGTTTTAACTTCTGACCAAAAAAAAAATCGTTAATTAAACTTCTTTGTACTGGGATAATGACATGAAAATAATGCTGAAGATGCAGGAAGATGTAATAGAGGTTGTCAGCCTTGCGTGACGTGACAGACTGTTAGCCTAGTGTGAAACATAGGTTGTTAGGTTAACGTGACGTAACAGTGGTTGTTAGCCCAATGTGACAGACTGTCAACATCGGGTGACGTAACAGAGGTTATCAGCCCAACGTGATGTGACAGATCACAAACACAAGGCACTCTCAAAGAACATTCATAAAAACCGGAACCCAGGACGGCTGATGTAAGGCACCAAGCTAGGAAGCAATGAAGTACAAAAATGCAATGTTTATCCTCTTTATAACTTATTTTTAAAAATGCCTTTTTACCGACGATCGACGCAATTCCAGGCCACTTGTCCTGATGAACAAGAATCAATCGTAATCATTTAAATACTTTTCCTGCCTGAAGTTTTGTAAATTAATTAATCAGACTTAAAACAAAACTATCAAAACTAATTAATCAAATAATAAAACAATCAAGCACACCCCGCTATTAAGTGTCGAAATGAGAACAAAAACAAAGTTTTTAAATACAAGAAAAATCAAACCATCCCTTTCATTCTTTGATGAAAATCTACCCTTAAGACAGTGATGATGGTGTGACGATGGGTTTCGTAAAAACATGTGCCCAACGACACGCGCCGGTTTCAGAAATGGATCGCCCACTGTAATCTTGGTATTTCTGGCAGTCAAACATTATTAGCGGTAGAAGAAGTGGCAGAGCAAGTCGTGAAAACTGAGGGTTACAAGCAATTAAAATGAGGTCAAAGGTAGCAAGAGGTGTTCCATACACCAGCAAAGCGGGGACCTTTAAATGGTGTTTTTCTTTTCAAACACATTCTCCAATGTACTAAGTCGCAATGAAATCAACTGTTGCGCATGCCTAAGGAAGAACTATAATTAGAGATGGTTGGCAGTGTCTTTCATTTTGGGAACTCAATGATTTTTTTTTTTAAAGGGAAAAAATTGCAAACCAAAAGATAATGATTGTGTATAGGCTACTTGCTTACACAAGCTCCACACTGCAGTGTGTAGTATTTAATTTAATTACCTGCAAATCTACACAGGCCAACACACTTAGTGGTCGTACATTTAAGATGATGCTAACAGGCAAGATGCTATTTGTTGCGGCGACACACCACACTGTAAGACGCCGCCTCTTGCAACTAGACCTTGTTAAATACTTCCGTCAACCAGTATAACTATAATTACTAACACCACTCATGGCGCAAACAAACATGTACAAAAACCAAATCAGTCATTCGGCAAACCCAAGAACCGAGACTCGAACAACGATAAAGATATAAAGAAAGTATTCCGTGTTCCGGTAATAGATTAAACTGGTCATTCCAATCAACGTTACCTGACGGGGTTAGCTGGTTACTCTTGACCTATTCATTGTCTACGACAATTCATTGCCTATCGATACGCCAAGTCGGCCAACCTCCCCGCCCCCTGCTCCCAAGTCTGTTCACCTCCCATCGCTCAAACATTTTTAAAATAGTGAGAGTTCAAAAAAATGTTGTACTTCCCGGTTACTCACTAATATATCCAATTACTCATCAATACATCCGTTTAGTCACCAATCTATGATGTCGCCATATCCACTCTTGGTAACAAGATCTGCTGCCTCCAGACAATTAATGATTCATCAGGACCGCCAACTTTTTTTTTTTTGTTTGTGCCAGAATGACTGATTCACTCCCCGGACAATGGAGTACTCCTCACGCGGGTAGCTGTCACGCTCTTGCAGAATAACCTTGCGCGTTAAGTCAGTGTCGAAAGGATACTTTTTAAAAAAAATAATGGGATGGATGGGTTACGAGAGATTTCTGAACACATTGGCAAAACGCGAGAAACACATTTGAAATGAGCGTATGTTTACTACAACAAATACTTGCTGCCGATCTCTTCTACAATATTAACAATAAGTGAAGTAGACCAGACAGAAGTAGCCCCATCCTCCTACGAACGGGGACAATAAACCAAAAGACGTAGCCACATCTTTCTACAAACAACAAAATAGAGGCGATGGAAAGCAACAATAAAAAGTATTCGACAACTGAACATCCTTACTTCAAAAGTGACGTCAAGCAGAATTGCAATTAATAATAAAATTAAAATAAATAATAAAGATTCAGTAACAAAGCATGATCTTAACCTATACAGTAGTTTGTGCAAGCTGCTTAAACACAAAAGAAATTTTGAAGATAAAATTAAAAACATACAATGAATGCAAAACGACAATGCTTTTGTGCGAAAACGAAAATAAAATAAATAAAAATCTGAATACTGAACAACATAGTAGTGCTACATTTTTTTTACCCCCTCCTCAAACAAAATCTTCCAAGACAAGTATCAGTCTCACACACGCACGCATAAATCGTCGTCAATACATATAAGACTTTGAACGCAATCTATTCACAATGAGTCAGTCTGCTTTCGAAGACTAAAAGTTGTTAAAAGGTACATAAGTTTATGTACATCTTGTCGAACCATGCAAAAACATCAAACGTCAGAATGCAACATGTTTCATTGTAGCGTGTGAAAACAGCAAAATGAGAGGACAGAGAGACTGAAACGTATTTTTCCAAAGTATTTCGATTAAGTACACGGAACAGGAAGTCTTGTATCCGTCTTCGGAAAAATTGCATGCAATATAGATTCAAGTACATGCAGAGTGCAATCAGCACACGACACAAGACTTCACACCTCGAGATGCTACGACCGAAACCAAAATTTTAAACCCAATATAAACAGATGACTATGCGACCAAAACTAAAGTTTTAAACACAATAAAAACATTTAAAGAGATCACAATGCGACGCGACGTCAACACAGAGAGACAGTGAGAGACTAAAACAACAAAGCTTACTGTATAAAAAAAAACAACAAAGCTTACTGTATAAAAAAGCAACAACAAAGCTTACTGTATAAAAAAAACAACAGGAAAATATATAGGCGCAAACAAGAATTAAAAAGGGGGGTGGGTGGGGACACAATGAAGGGTATTTTAGTTTTAAAATCTTAAAATAAACGGGGAAGGAGGAGGGAATACAAAACAGCAGAAAAATGAAATTAAGAGGACAAATAAACTCACTCCAGATTAATTACAAACTTAGACGCTCTCAGTCTTATCTACAAATGCCTTCCTTGCTGCAACCCTTGAAACTAAAACCGCCATTGCCCAGAAATCAAACTCCGGAACGCTGAGAACAATGACAGAAATAATATATCGATTTGGGGCACTTCACCAATCAATTATTTTCATATTTAAGAATAATTAACGAATTAGAAATTACCGTTTTTACTACAGAGCGAGGAATATCCAATGGCTGCAGAAGAACAAGGAATGATCCGCGAAATCAACGAACGTTGGGGGTGGGCGAGAGCAGATATAAAAAATAGTCAGTCTAGATTAACCAGATTTGAATCTACATTCGCTTCATGATAGTTTAGAAGTGTAATGTGCTTGAAATGATTACTGAGGACCTTTCTTTCAAAGAGGATATGGTGTCAAATGAAAAATACGCACGCCTAACTCTAGTCATTCTAATGGAACCCGACTGAGTTTACTCGAAAGCCAGTTATGAAACATTTTGCTGACGAAAACCATTTTTTTTCTTTTTTAAGTGACAGACAACACGACATCCATCAACAAGCATCCCATTTACTGACACAAACATGCAAAATTCTTATCAAGGTCACGTGTACAAACTGCTCCTATTCTGGTAAAATATTGACCCCGACACGGCAGCGAGCTTCGTGATGCTTAAACTATTTTTCTGGAAACGTATCCAACGCTTGTACCCTGTGAATTTCGGTACTTTTCTACGGTTGCATTGTCGATATATTATTTTTATGGAATCATACTTTGCACTGCAGTAGGAATCAACTATCAATGCAAATGTTCTGTGTAGACAAGTTCTATAGTCAACATCTGTCTATGGAAATGTGCGGTGTAGACAAGATCTATTTTTAAATAGAGTCCATTTAAGATCGTGTACCAAAGGCTTCAACTGTGGAGACTTATTACTTTAAATGAAATTTTCTGATTGCTCGTTAGTGTGAACTGGTCGTTTTAATGTTGATAAGTACCGAATAGCCACTGTGTGAACTAGTTATTTTAGTGTTGATAAGTACCGAATAGCCACTGTGTGAACTAGTTATTTTAATGTTGATAAGTACCGAATAGCCACTGTGTGAACTAGTTATTTTAATGTTGATAAGTACCGAATAGCCACTGTGTGAACTAGTTATTTTATAATGTTGATAAGTACCGAATAGCCACTGTGTGAACTAGTTATTTCAGCGCATGATTATATCCGAATGTTCGATGTGCGGGGAGCAGGTATTACAATGTCAGATCAGTGCTGGAAAGTACCTTTTAATTGATTACCGCGTGCCTTAGAAGACACCAAGTACAACTGTAGATTTTCGGCCTAAAAATCGCACATTATGAACAAGAGACGACAAGAGACTTACTTCTTTCCTAAGAAGAATTGAAAAATCCTTCCTGTACGCCAGACAGGAATGCCTGAAGTAGTTTCCAGAAACAAGTGAGGGAGGGGGGGGGAGAGCATGGTTCATGATTCATTCGTACTAGTTCACCTGGGCGAACACCAGAGTAACAAACCAAGCCTTTAGAAAAAGCGAATGGCAGTCGTGCCCCCCTCCACAGCAATGTAAATTCCCAATTGTCCAAAGTACAGCAAAATGAGAAAATCTTCACACATAACTTGAACACATTTACCTAGTACTAGTAATCAAAACAATGCTTTCAGCATGATTTGCAAGAAAGCAATCACCAAGACAATTAGAATTCAGGCTGTTCTCGCACGCTGCCAGCGCTCCTCCCCTCCCCTGCCAAAGTTGTGTGCGTCAGTACCCCCCACTCCCATTCCTGTGAAAAATGTACGCGTTGGTTGCTGTCAGTGACATGTGTGTAGTTGGAGCAGACGTCTTCTATCACAATGATGGCCGCCGGCTACACAATTATAGAAAAGAAATGTTTACAACGGAGACAGAAAGAAATGAAATGATTTGGTGTGTAAACACCAGTAGGCAATAAAGAATCAATGGTACAGACTTGCGTACACTTACAAAGCACACTGCACATTAAACTGCAATATAAAGTTCGTAAACACAAAAACTTTACAGTACAAGTGACCGGAACAGTCACAAATAGGTAAACACAAAAACTTTACAGTACAAGTGACCGGAACAGTCACAAATAGGACATAGGAAATCTGTCAACGGTCCCTGATTTCGCGGCTGGCGACAAGCAAATGACGCAGTCCGATAAGGCTCGGTCATTCTTACAGCCAGCATAAATGACACTCATGTAACCTGATCAAACGTTCTAAAATAAACAAGAGGCAGGGTGGATGGATGTAGGACTGTATCTTGAAGGCGCGCATGACTGACTTACAAGCTAAGCACAACAGCCGCCCTGGTACGGTGCCCACATTCGTCACGTCCAGCACCTTGCGATTGTGTTAGTTGGTTTAGCAGGAGCTCAGAAAAATAAAACACACACACAACCAGACGTTTGCGTAATCGGATTAATCTCCTTCCAACGTCAGCAGATTTTTGCAGGCGGTCTGATCAGAAGTCAGGGCAACGCAAAACCCTGATGCCAACGCTAGTCCTGATTCGACACGCATCGCTGGACACAGGAACAACTACACCGCCAGTAGAGCGATTAGCAGGTGGAAATTTGGAAGTGAAAACTGTCGTGCGGGCAAGTGACCACGTACAGTTAAGTCCTCGTTACACTTCAAACAAAACAGCAGGAAACCCACCATAAAGCCCACACCGCAAACTCATCGTAAAAGCAATTACCTAAGCCCTGCCTTGACCTTGGGGCTTAGCGCGTGCAATTGCAAACGGGTGGAGGAGCACCGTGGATAATAGATGACGCTGCGAGAAACGAGATAAAGGCTCTCTCTCTTTCTCTCTCCCCCTCCCCCCATCCCAGCATGAGACACACGAAGTGAAACAAAGAAAGCAAACTTTCCCGCCAGCACACAAAAGACCATGCAATGAAAGGTCACCGTGCCCCAAACGCCACGATAATGACCACCGACAAAATCTGTGCTTTCAATTACTCCCCCCCCCCTCCCACAATTCCTGTCTGTGAGGGTTGACAGAAAGGAAGGCTAGTCACTGACACGACATAGTGAAGACAAAGCCTTTCCTCGTTCCCCACCCTCTACTGCAACTAACAAACAACAGTGTGTCGCGAACCCACCCCAGCAGCTATCCCGAACCAAATCTAAGAGCGGGGATCGAAACATCGTGCAGCAGTTTTCTGTTAGTAAACAACAGCGAGTAAAAGTGTTTATATACATAAGATTTCTGTTAGTAAACAAAAGAAAGTAAATTCGTCTGTGTGCAGCGAATTTTTGTTACAACACAAAATGTTTTCTATTAGTAAACAACACAAAATAAAAGTGCTAATAGGCCTGTATAGAACAGTCTTATTTCAATATCGGGCAGAATAAGGCTTGTAAAGAAGAGCGAACATACGATTTCGAAAACAAAGGGGCAAAGAACGAACCGTCGAACACGTACCGGTGACAGGACTTCTAAACTCTGCGGTGACAACAGTGAGACGATCCCCTCAGCTTACGCGATAAGGACCGCGCTTACCACCTCATTCAGACCGCGGATGTGATGGCCATACACCTAAGACAGTGACTGGAAAAACTATACTGACGGGCGTGACCATAGGCCCTCACCCTTGGCCTGGGGAGGGGACCTAAGGAACGGGGCGAAATGGACAAATTTGAAATTTAGGCCTAAGTATGTACGTCAACATGAAAATGAAAAATCTTACAACTATCTGTATTGTACCTCCATCTTGTACACAAATAAATGTGCTAAGCTGTACTGAATAAATGGCATAATTATTCAAGTGATATAAATGTGAATGACAATTTATGTATAAGGCCTAAAGTCGTGTCAGTGAGAATTGGAACGCTTTGAAAACCCATTTACAACCGAAACCAGTAGGGCCCGTAGGTCGTATTTATCTGCGTGCACTTCCAATACGTTCGGCGTTATATATCTCATACAAACAAGTCTGCCTCATCAATCTACTGAAACATGTAGCTATCTCATCAATCTACTGAAACATGTAGCTATCTCATCAATCTACTGAAACATGTAGCTATCTCATCAATCTACTGACACATGTAGCTATCTCATCAGTCTACTGAAACATGTAGCTATCTCTTCAATCTACTGAAACATGTAGCTACCTCATCAATCTACTGAAACGTAGCTATCTCATCAATCTACTGAAACATGTAGCTATCTCTTCAATCTACTGAAACATGTAGCTACCTCATCAATCTACTGAAACATGTAGCTATCTCTTCAATCTACTGAAACATGTAGCTACCTCATCAATCTACTGAAACATGTAGCTATCTCTTCAATCTACTGAAACATGTAGCTACCTCATCAATCTACTGAAACATGTAGCTATCTCTTCAATCTACTGAAACATGTAGCTACCTCTTCAATCTACTGAAACATGTAGCTACCTCATCAATCTACTGAAACATGTAGCTATCTCTTCAATCTACTGAAACATGTAGCTACCTCATCAATCTACTGAAACATGTAGCTATCTCTTCAATCTACTGAAACATGTAGCTATCTCTTCAATCTACTGAAACATGTAGCTATCTCTTCCATATCAATGAAAGAAATCTGTCGCGCAACTCATTACAATCTTCTCATCCATACAGGTCAGGAATATCTCTCCAAACAATTAGTTGACAGCCTTTTCTGGGCAGTCGGTTAAACAGGAGACCACCTCACATCGCCCACGTGGAAAAAAATATCACCTCACCACCAGTCAAGGCCATTCCTCTTTCAGTTAACCCACCCCACTCCGTCAAATGTAAAAAGCAACTTCTTCATGCAGTATTGTGGTCCGAGCTGAATCACGAATCTATACGAGACAAACGCCTTCACACCTAGTAACCTGGGGTTTTCTTCCCAACTATGTCGCACAATTATTTGCTATATTTCATTTAATGACAGAAGTATATTTCATTTTGTGTCGGTAGTATATTCCATTTAGTGGCATTAGTATATTTAAACAGAAGTAAAGGCCTATTTTATTTAGTGGCAATAGTATATTTCATTTAATGGCAGTAGTAGGCCTATATTTCATTTAAACTGAAATAATACACTTAACTGAAGTAGTGTATTTCGATGCAGTGTCAAAACACACTACGACGATTTCATGTTTTCTTTAAAAGAGAAAAGGAATTCAAGGGATGGATGGGTAATATAATTTCGAGTTTGATGATGGGAGCCAAACTGTAAACCACTATGACGTAAGTTGGATTGTCTAGTATTACATCCCTTAGGTCAGAATAATATGAGTCTTATGGCCATTAGAAACAATATCATTAGAACTAAATTCAGGAACAATAAAAAGCCCACTGTGACAACAATTGGAGAGAGAAGGGGGGGGGAGAGCATACAAGAGAAGACTGACTAACCCAAATAAAAAAAGATTTAAAAAAAAATTACAATGGGACTTCCTAGTCTACTCCATTTCTCTTGCGGAGCCGAACGCTTCAATGAGGACAGCACAAAGAAATAATACGCGCGCATGACAACCAAGAACTAATTTAAATATTTTTTTCTGAAAATGATGAAAACCGAAAAAGTTGACCTCTTACCTTGTCTGCCAACGATCTCGGCCACGTGCTCGGAACTTGGTACTCCAACACATTCCGTCATATTGGCACTTCGTCTAGTCCGTATGTTGTCATCAAATGGTCCGGCGGCCAGTCCTGAAGCCGCGGTAGTACCGTTGACGCTCAAATTGTGCTGTTGCTGTTGCTGCTGCTGCTGTGGAACAGGGCCGTAAGCCAAAGCTAGATTCTCCACGTTGTCTCGACAGTCTGTTCCGTTGCTGACCACGGCCCCTGTAGTAGAAAGCAACGATAATTTGTAGGCCACATGCCCAAAGTGATCGTCTTCTAAACCGTTAGTGCTGCTGTTGCTACTACTGCTGCTGCCGTTGGTGATGTTGCCAACCGAGTTGGCGGCATGCATCTCCGCGAACGGTAAGGCAGGCATTGCCCGCATGCTATACTACTTGGGAGCAAGAGGCGAGAAAAAGACACAAGGGAGGGGGGGATGGGTTAGAGAGGATTAGATCAAGACGAACCGTAAGCATCCAACTCTACACCACGACTAGTCAGTCACTCGAACGAATGAACAAGAAGTGTCGAGAAAAACTGGTTTGTCGTGTGGCTCTCTCAGCCTCCTTTGTTGCCGCACCGCGCCATGCAGCAGCTGCCGTCTGCTAGCGCGGGACTTAGAAATAACGCTCCCCACTTTCTACGCACAATGCACAAAAGCATGGCCAGGGTGACGTCATATTTTCCCCAGGATTCCGCGAGGAGCACAGCCAGCGAAAGGGAGAAAACCACGACGCGATCTTATTGGGGAGACCGGTAGTTACTGGGCGGGGCTACCCAAGACCAGCCGCGCGCGGAGTTGGTTTCAAAACAAGATTTCCTCACGCTTAGCCATAGTAGTTTATATCGGTTGATGCCTTGATGACTATTGAAACACCAGACGATAGTCGATAAAGCAAGGGAAGATTTAAACTTTCACAGATTTAATTTTAGTTTACGGAGAAAAAAGATTAGAGCAATTATCCAAGTTATGTTTTACGCACCCGTTCTAATGTCGTCTGCTCGACTCGCGTGGCTCTAAATTTAGTACCGACTGACGTGTTTTCTGTTGCGCATTCTTTCTACGCAGTATAGTAAGAGGGAAGGCACGCATGAGTAACGAAAAGTACGCGAGATCTGACGCCGCGAGAGCCATCTGGGGGTTAATTAGAATGGAAGGGGTAGGGTGGGAGTGACTATGGAGACTTGCGACAAGATAAATGGCAACAAAATATTGGAAAGCGAGAGAGAAAGAATCAAATACAAATTCAGAAACGTGTACAGTTACACTTCACTCTTTCTTTGCATGCGCAGATTCTTTCCTCAGTCGCATAGCAACGAGTACTTTGCACTGTCTGGTATAAATGAGATCAGTATGACAATTGTATTTTTCATTATTCCAGGGTTTTTTTAAATTTTAGTCAGTAGCAGCTTGGAACACAGACGTGTCGGCAATGAAAGTGGTGATATAAAATTATTTACGTAAGTCAAAGCTCGGATTGAAAGGAAGGAACTTTCAGCAGTGTAAATCAACGTACGAAATGCGTGTATCGAGTTAATAAAACTCTTTCGGTCAGCCGTTCGTTAACGTTAGTAGCCAGTCATCTTAAGTTTGTGAATAAACTAGTTTTTGCCAATGAAGGAGTAAAAAGGTTATTTTTTAATGTCAGACGTATATGCTATTGTGTATGCGTGCGCGTGTGGGTAGGTGTGAATATGTGTGTGATTATGTGTGTACATTCACAGTCAAACACTTTAAACGCACCAAAGCGTGATGATGTTTGGGCATTTTATCTCAGCATCTCACTTACGGAATTTTTGTGAAGGGAGGTCTCCATTCATAACGAGTTTCTAGAGTCTAGACAATCAGGAGATATACTTTAGCAATCAAACAGACTTTCAAACCCGGGCGTCCCGTCCATTAGAGAGAGTGTTTGTGTGTTGTGTATGTCTGTGAAAGAGGAAGAGCAGTTGTTGCAGCAGGCAACCGTTGCCGTTGGAATCGCCGATGACTACAGTTGTTGGCGCTGAATGAGTGTCAGTCCAACCCATCCCTAACTTCACGATGTTAGTTGTACAAATTTATGAGTGTCAGTCCAAGCCATCCCTAACTTCACGAAGTTAGTTGTACAAATTTATGAGTGTCAGTCCAACCCATCCCTAACTTCACGAAGTTAGTTGTACAAATTTATGAGTGTCAGTCCAATCCATCCCTAACTTTACGATGTTAGTTGTACAAATTTATGAGTGTCAGTCCAACCCATCCCTAACTTCACGAAGTTAGTTGTACAAATTTATGAGTGTCAGTCCAACCCATCCCTAACTTCACGATGTTAGTTGTACAAATTTATGAATAAGACTAAAGTTTCGCGAATTTAACTACACGGTTTGTCGCGTAATTCGCGTACTCCCTAAGGAACTTTTTATAGTGGCGGTACGCTTGACCCATGCGCAACAGATCAATTATTTGTTATCTCTAGTGTGAAAACCCCCAGAACAGATATATATACTCTTGTCTGCAAAGACATTAATGCTCCTGAAACACATCACTAAGGATACAACACAGATAAAAGAGATAATCACCGGTACTTTAAAGCCATCTGTTTTAAACAATTCATGTCTGCATTAAATACATTCAAGTAAACGGAAACAGAGGCATGGTCCATGTAAATATTTCTCATCTTTATGTTATATACTTTAACCATTTAAACAATAAACTGCGTTAATTTGAGGCACGGTATATCTAAGGTCGGTATCAACTGGTGCATGCTGTAAATATTTATGTTTATTTCACCGAGTAAACAGAAACACTTTTTGAGGCAAAGTTCACAAGAAACAACTACACACACACGCACACACACACTTTAAACTGTGTGTGTAACAAACCTAAGTATGCACAATGGGAAAGCAACAGTTCTCCAGAGGTCTGAAACCGGCCTTAATTTTCCTGGTTCATTGTATGTAGAGTTCAACTTGAAAAGTGTGCTGCACTTTGTGTGCACTAGCTTTTAACGTCATGAACAACTCAACAAAATCCCAGAATCAGATTAATTATTCTGGGACTGAAAGTCATAAGGCAGACAGACAAATCGATTTATATTCTCCTCTTGTCGTATGTAGTGTGTAGCTCGTAGACGGCACGGTTAACTAATCAATCGCACTAATCATCACCTAGCCAGCACCGCTTCACACGTCTGCATCACTCAGCCCCTTTTATTAAAGACGCCGTCGCCACGAAGAGAACGTGTGAGTGTAGTAATTAGTTGTGAAAAGAGTGTGTACGTAATGATAACTATTGCGTGCTTACGCGTTTATATTTATTAGTATCTAAAATTATATTTATTTGGTTTCTCTCGAAAGTTTCCAAACTGTCTGCCCCACCCCACTCCCCGCTGATCTACACATGGAACCGTACTTAAGACATAGTGACACCCGTGTCCGTATTGGACGTTTATGTCGTTAGATTGTACTGGGGTTGTTGCGGTCTCGGGGGGACACAACTCTCGGTCATGCTGCTAATGCATTACTTTAACATTCGAGTTTGAATAGTCAGTCTGATCGAAGCGAGAATTTTACTTCTACCTGGATTGTTTAGTAAGTGTTTTGTGTGGATGTAATCTCAGAATAATGGCCTATTATATAGTATTGTGTCTTTAACACAGTGCGGTATTCCCAAGGTAAAATAAATGTGTCTTTTAGCTTGCTGGTATTTTCAATGAAAATAAGTGAGGTACTTGAGACTCTGCGTTACGAAAGATTAATTATTCGACTATTTTTGCTACATTATTTTTCAGTGTCAACTCCTAGATATTTTTTTGACACCATTATCAAATGGCGTGTTAAGAGATAGGCTGATGTCGGTTAATGTCACTGGTGAACATGTGATTCGTTATGAGCTAGGTTGATGTCAGTCAATGTCACTGATGAACATGTGACGTGTTATGAGCTAGGTTGATGTCAATTAATGTCAATAATGAACATGTGACGTGTTAAGAACTAGGCTGGGGTCAGTTAAAGTCACTGGTAAACAAGTGACATGCTATGAGCTCGGCGGAGGCCAGTTAATGTCGGTGTTGAACATGTAACGCTTTAAGCGTAAAAATGACGTCAGTTAACATCAGTGAGTAGCATAGTGACGCGATAAGGGCTGGTATGAAGTCAGTTAACATCAGTGAGTATCATAGTGAAGCAATAAGGGCTGGTATGAAGTCCGTTAACATCAGTGAGTATCATAGTGACGCAATATTGGCTGAGATACGTCGGACCTTACGACCTGGTTCAGTGCTTATGCTAGACTAAGAATACGTCAGTAACGAACATATATGTTTCTGTTCAAGGCTGAAAAAATGTCAGTGGTGTGTATAGGACTTGTTAAATATGAGGCTGAAAAAAATGTCAGTGATGAGTATATGACTTGTGAAATGGAGGCTGAAAAATTGCCAATGGTGAGTATAAGACTTGTTAAATACGAGGCTGAAAAACGCCAGTGGTAAGTACTGTGTATATGACTTGTGAAATCGAGGCTGAAAAATTTGCCAGCGGTGAGTATAGGACTTGTTAGATACGGGGCTGAACAATGCAAGTGGTGAGTATAAGACTTGTTAAATATAAGGCTGAGGGGACATAAGTGACAGTGGACGTGAAATAATGAAGTACATACAACACATTATATTTGTAAATATTTTCTTTTAAATGCTATAAATTAATATTTTCTTGAATATTGAAACACATTCATTCTAACTATGTCAGGTATCACGCCTGATTTTGCCTGACCTTAATCCACTTCCTGAAACTTAAAGCAAGTTTTGTTGTTGCTTCTAACAATTGGTAAACCAGCATTGAATTCAAATCGCACAGGGACAGGAAAAGCTTATACTCCTGTATAAAAAGAAAATGCAGTTTAGAATTAACTTTTGTTAAGTTTTGATAATTCGAGGAGATCACAAATGTTTGCTTGTGAGTATACATTCGCATTTGCAAATTTAGAATGATAAAAACCCACATGTGTGAAACAATATAAATATTTTGCTTTGAATTAAATTATAAATTTAAGAAGAAATATGTGACGTGCACTTATGAACATGTTCAACTTCGAAATTGTTTATTTCAATAATTACACACGCGCAAACACAACACACACTCAAACACAGCGTAACTACTGTTTGCAGCCTGAAATCTCAGCGATATGTAGGTAAAGGGAGCAAACTTCTGACTGCTAGCGAGGTCCAACACATCGACCTTGGCGATGCAAAATTCTTGTAAAATATTCAACATTGCTCAGTTAAAAAAACAAATTGTGTGTCCATTATTTTCAGATGTTAAGAACATTTCAAAATGGTGTTTCCATACTTAAATGCATTCCTGCCCAAGTCTCCTGGAAGGCTTCAAGTGCGAGTGACAGTGACGTTAGGTTTCGGGTCGAATCCCGAACAGCGACAAGATGGAAGGCAAATTCTGCATGTCTCAACACCATTATCTGCATGTCTCAACACCATTATCTGCGTGTCTCAACACCATTATCTGCATGTCTCAACACCATTATCTGCATGTCTCAACACCATTATCTGCATGTCTCAACACCATTATCTGCGTGGTAATAGTGGGTAATTTGATATTAAACTTTGTATTAATGCACGATGTGCATTTAGCCGATCGCAAAATAGTCCAGGTGTTCACACGAGAACAAGCCGTTCACATCTTTGTATACACTTAGAATATGTTGGAACTCCAGTGTACATCATGTAAAATTTCAAAGAAAGATTCCAATTGAACTCTAGCTCACACCTTGAATTTCATAGCCCAAAGAAAGACTGAACTCTAGCTCACACCTTGAATTTCATAGCCCAAAGAAAGATTCCAATTGAACTCTAGCTCAGACCTTGAATTTCATAGCCTAAAGAAAGACTGATTGAACTCTAGCTAACACCTTGAATTTCATAGCCTAAAGAAAGACTGATTGAACTCTAGCTCACACCTTGAATTTCATAGCCTAAAGAAAGACTGAACTCTAGCTCAGACCATGAATTTCATAGCCTAAAGAAAGACTGAACTCTAGCTCAGACCTTGAATTTCATAGCCCAAAGAAAGACTGATAAAACTCAAGCACAAGTCAGTATTTCATTGCCCCAAGACTATGCTTAACTCAAGTATTGATCAACAAGTATTTCATATCCCTGAGAAAGACTAGGTTGAACTCCAGCTCAGACCCTGAATTTCATAGCCCAAAGAAAGACTTTTCAAATAAATAAAATATTCCAGAGCCCCTAGACAAATTATTATTTAACTCAAAATGTAGATACAATATTTCAGAGCACCTAAACAAATTATTATTTAATAATATTATTAATATTATTATATTATTATTAAATATTATTATTTAACTCAAAATGTAGATACAATATTCCAGACAAATTATTATTTAACTCAAAATGTAGATAACAATATTCTAGAGCCCCTAAACAAATTAGTATTTAACTCAAAATGTAGATAACAATATTCTAGAGCCCCTAAACAAATTAGTATTTAACTCAAAATGTAGAGCTAGTACACCAAGTAAGAGCGAGATTATTTTTCCCCTTGTGCAGATCAAGTACTTCATAGCCCAAGAAAGAAAATTTTCAACTCTAGTACACATCAAAACATCAGGCCTAGTTAAAGAATTCCAGACAGTGTTTTACAAGCTGTGAAATTTGTCAACTCTAGTGCACATCAAAACATCAGGCCTAGTTAAAGAATTCCAGACAATGTTTTACAAGCTGTGACAGACTACCTTTTCAAAGCTGAGGCTAAATGAAGATTATTCCATGATCCCTCAGACAAGATTACCTTTTCAAAGCTGAGTCGAAAATATAATTACTTCAAGAACTCTCAGACAAGACTACCTTTTCAAAGCTGAGTCGAAAATATAATTACTTCAATATCCCTCAGACAAGACTATCTTTTAAAAGCTAAGTCGAAACTAAAATTACTTCAAGAGCACTCAGACAAGACGAGGCCAGACTAAAATTATTTAATAACCCTCATACAAGACTACCTTTTAAAAGCTCATTCGAAACCATAATTTTCACTACTCATGATCAACAAGTACTAGTCAGATGTTCTAATAAGTAAACTGCTTAACTTGAAAAGCAGCAAGAGAAAGGGTAGATGAGAGGAAAGAGATTGATGGAAAGGGAGAAAACTCGCCGTGCAGGGAAATAGGCATGGCCATTTACTGCACTGTCCAGGTGGCCTGGCACTGGCAACACTTGACCAGAGGGACTCGGGAGATAAGAGGGAAGAGAGATGTCTGACTGGCATTTGATGGACGATGCAGTCAGTCTGCGAGAGCATGGAACTTTCATGGAATTGAAGAAACGAGGATACCCCAGATGTGCCTGCACTGTGGAAACAACCTATTGACAATAGGAAACGAATCTTTGGGGACTATGAAATTGTCCATGATACTGTGACTAAGAGATGGTGTCAGGATTTATCTTTTAATATAATTAATATATTTCCACGTCGGTCTGTAACCGTCGTTATTTGTTTTAATTTTTTCAACTGTCAGAACTTGGTTGCCTTAGGACTGAAGAGAATGAATTGTTCTGGCTTTGCTTTTTTTTTTTTTTTTTTTTGTTGAAAACCCATGAATTATTATCTTATTGCATTAGAAGACAGAAAGACGTCATTTGAATGTTTGAAAATTTCAAAGAGTGAGTGTTTGCAGCAAGCAGCCTTAGAACACAGAAAGACATCATTTCAATGAGTGAGTATTTGCAGCAAGCAGCCGTAGAAGAACTGCCCAGAAGAACACTATATTCGTTAACTGTCCTTGAGTATGGCTATTTCTTTTCCACTCAACTTGCAACATTTTTTAGACGCTTGCACCCGTCGTAAAATCCGCAAAAGATGGAAGCAGTCATAACATTGTAACCAAAGAAACTAAAGTAAAAGCCATAGTCGACTCTTTGGTACACAATTTCACTGGTGAGCGGAAAACAGCAAAAGAAGTTAATAACTGTGAAAAATAATGCGCTTGAAGACGGGATAAACGCATCGTTTTTCATCATTAGTACACGACTTTTTTTTCTCCACGGCCAACCTCGGAGTTATCTTACCTGGAATTCGTATACTTGGAGTTATCTAACTTTGCTGCGATTTCAGTGGCAAGACGTCACGCTGCGACGCACTGGGATCCGCAAGGTGATTGGTCATGTTGCTACATTTTCAACTCATGCACGCCTAGAGTGACGTGCAGTCTGCTGCCAGAGTGTAACAGAGTAATGAGTCACACTCCTGTTGAAAGTATGCAAAGATTTTACTCCACCTATTCTTACCGGAAATGAGTTTCATGTGTTTGTTAAGTTTACTTATTTACTCACTCACTTTTATTGAAGAAATGCGGTGTTGTATACGTCTGGTTTAAAAAGACGGCAGGACTGATTGCGTTGTGTAGTATGATCAGATATGTTAAACTATTACAAACAATTTATTAAAAAAATTAATTTAAAAGTATAATTTTAACTAACATAACTCATTAATGTAGTTCTAAATAAATTATTCTACTTACAGATTGTTACTTCTATACTTATGGCTCAACCTGTTCATTTAATAGAGTTCTGTCCCTCTAAAACAGATTATTCAAACTACAATTCCGGATAAATATGAGGTATTCCAGTGTACTAATTTCAAGACAGACTGATATGCCTACTCAGGATAATTAGCATTTCAGTACTTTTTACTATCTGAATAGTCTAATGACTGTCACTATGTCATGAGTGATTACTATCTGAATAGCCTAATGACTGTCACTTTGTCCTGAGTGATTACTATCTGAATAGCCTAATGACTCTCACTATGTCCTGAGTGATTACTATCTGAATAGCCTAATGACTGTCACTATGTCCTGAGTGATTACTATCTGAATAGCCTAATAACTGTCACTATTTCCTGAGAACTTACTTTCTTAGTACTTACTAAATGAGTACTTACACTAAATCAATTCTTGTTACATGAGTACTTACTAAATCAATTCTTGTTACATGAGTACTTACTAAATCAATTCTTGTTACATGAGTACTTACTAAATCAATTCTTGTTACATGAGTACTTACTAAATCAATTCTTGTTACATGAGTACTTACTGTTTCAATGCTTTCTATCTCTGTACATACAGAGTATCTACTGTCTCACTATTTAAATCTCGATATCAGAGGATTTATTGTCACGATATTTACTGTCAAAGTTATTTTCTGTCACGGTATTGCCTGTCACGATGATTACTGTTGCGGTATTTACTGTCATGATATTTAATGTTACGGTATTTACTGTCAACTATTAACTGTCTGTCAGGATATTTACTGTTACGGTATTTACTGTCAACTATTAACTGTCTGTCAGGATATTTACTGTTACGGTATTTACTGTCAACTATTAACTGTCTGTCAGGATATTTACTGTTACGGTATTTACTGTCAACTATTAACTGTCTGTCAGGATATTTACTGTTACGGTATTTACTGTCAACTATTAACTGTCTGTCAGGATATTTACTGTTAACTATTAACTGTCTGTCAGGATATTTACTGTTACGGTATTTACTGTTGTCACAAAACGGGATGGCTCGTTACAAGCCGACCCGAGCTGAAGTTAGAGATGCAAGGGGTGAAGTCTATTTTTGGCCTGCTCCGGTGCACCTCCAAAAAAGCCCGTGACGTGTGCCAGTACTACGTCGCGTCAAGTTGTTACATAGACACACATGACATACTCCATTGATGTTTGGGTGGGGCCCAGTTTATTAGTGTCATGCCAAGGAACGTTTTATTGGCGGTGTGTGTTGTGAGTGTGTATCATAAATGTGAATAAATGGACGAACAGACGAACGGTGCAAAACAATAGTACAAATTCTTTCGTCCCTCTCAAAAACTATGAATAACAAGAGAGTTGAAAGATGTTTAAATCAGGTTATTTATTTCCCGATTTAAAAGGGGCACTACTCTTTCGCACAGTGATTAATCATTCATTCAACTTTCCAATGTCATACACTCTGTGGGAAATAAGGGGAGATGAAAATGATGAAATTCAAAATATAAAATAAAGATTAATTACACAATTCTTATGCGGCAAATGGGGCCACTTTAACAATAGTTCACATGTAAAATAAGCATTACTTTTAACATTAGAGTTCTTATTTTGCAAACGATATAATAGTGTTCATTTTCTTAAGAGTCCTAGACTTAAGTATGTGCGCGTTAGCCGTGCTAATGATTACTCACTATTAATGTCAGAGTTCCAAGGAGATGACGTAATCTCACACGTCACTTATAAGCGGCACTTCAAAGTGAAGATCGACGCAATGGAGGCGTCGCATTACAGGTGAAGATTCTGCAGAATCTAGGCACCACTTTCAGATTATCACTGGGGAGAAATCTGAAATTTAGCTGACCGTTGTCAGCCTCGATAATTATCGTTGTACCGGTTGTCGTGGAAACGGACATCCCAACGACGTTTAGCATTATCGGGTAGAGTCGTCCAGTGGGATGTGTCGTCGCATTACATTGAGTGTAGAAATCCGGATTGTCTGTGAGAAAATCTCGGTGCTAGCCTCTCAATTTGCGGGATAGACTGCCAAACGAACTCAGACAGGGGGAGAACAAGTTGGTCCCTCGTGTCGTTAACTGCATACAACCAGCGTCGCATGCATCGGGTTTTTCTTTGACAGCGAACTTTCCACTTTGCCAAAAGTTATACTGAGTAATTTTGCCTCGTTACTCAATATATGGCATCAGACGGATGGAAAACGGATGGAAAGAGATTATTGCAGCTTTCCTTTATGAAATCTCTGTACATGAGATAATTCATACGTGAAGTTAGACTGGCTTCAGACGAATCGACGTTTTCAACATTGAGAATAAAGTCTTTCTTTGCCTCTTATATAGCTTCCACTGAAGGTTTCCAAAACTTCCAGAAGCTATGTCCTGTGACATGATTTTTGCCTTGGATATATAGTGGTAATCGTGATGCACGCTTTTCTGTGGTCAATGCTAATGCGCACTGGCCATTTCACTCGTCAACAACATGTGACGGTATTGCGCAGTTGTCCCAATTTATTTAATATACATATTCTTCATAAACTAATACATATATTCAATATGATATATTAACACACACTGCGTCACGAACGTCTGTCTACTAAAGAGATCTTAGGTGACCGTTACTGGAATTTACATGCTACATACGAAAAATAACAAAACTCGGGTGACTTCAACTAGTTTTGTTAGCGGTTTATTGAAATGAAATAAAATATAATTTCGGTCCCTCATTTCCTGTGACAACCCCCTTCTTAAAATTGATTGGAGCTCACAGAGTGGAAATCAAATAGGAACAAAAAAAATTTTATTTCACACGATAGTCTCCACAGGGATTATATGCGCATCTGTGGAGAGACTATCCTCTCTCTTGTTTATATCGCGGTTATGGCATGCCGGGATAATGCATCGGCACCCGAATTTTCTCGGCCCGCGATGTGTTCGACAACGAAGCTATACTCCTGTAGCAGGAGTGTCCATCTAGTTAGCCTAGCGTTATCATACATGCTAGTGCGCAGATATGTCAGCGGCTTATGATCGCACTGCAGGATGAATGGTTTAGAGTACAGATATGCACTAAATTTCTTGAGTGCCCATACGATTGCTAAGCACTCTTTTTCAATCGTAGAATACCGTGTCTCACGATCTAACAGTTTCTTAGACGCGTATGCTACCGGTAGGTATTCGTCATCTGTCTCTTGGAGAAGTATGGCACCGAGGCCTTCGTCCGATGCGTCGGTCCTGACAATAAATCTCTTGTCAAAGTCTGGTAACTGTAGGACGGGTTTACTGGTCAAGATGTCCTTCACTTTTTCGAGGGCGGTGCTACACTCTGCCGTCCATCGTATTTTCGTGGGTTGTTTGTTCCCAGTTAAGTCCGTCAGTGGTTTAAGAAGCGTACTGAAGTTTGGGACAAATTTTCGGTAGTACCCCACTAGCCCCAAAACTGCCCTGACCTGTTTCTTTGTAGTCGGTAAGGTCATGTCACGAATGGCTGCAGTTAAGTCTAGGTTTGGGCCTATTTGTCCGTCACTTATGATATGGCCAAGAAACTCAATCTCCCGAAAGCCCGCGCGTACTTTGGAAGGTTTCACGGTCAATCTATGGCGCTCGAGAATGTCAAGTAGACCACCCACTGAGGATAAATGTTGGTCCCATGTTCCTGTTGCTACCAGTATGTCATCAAAGAAATTCAATGCGTCAACGCTCTCTAACGGTAATTTTCGCATGAAGCGCGCGAATGTTGCGGGTGCGTTCGCTAGTCCGAACGGTAGTCGGCAAAACTGAAACAAGCCTAGCGGAGTTGGGAAGGCTGTTTTTGGTCTGTCGTCAATAGCAACTGACAGTTGCCAGTACCCTTTGCACATGTCAAACTTTGAAAAGTAATGTGCCTTGGTTAGTTTTGCGAATAATTCGTCCTGATTTGGAATGGGTTCCGCATCGAATTCAGTTATCTCATTTAACTGTCTGTAGTCCACACAAAAACGAAGCGTACCGTCTTTCTTTTTAACTAAGACGACCGGTGATGAATATGGGGAGATTGACTGTTCAATCACGCCCTGTTCTTGCATTTCATGCACCTGTTCTGCTATGTACTTTGTGCTCTCATATTTCTGTGGGTACTGTTTTAAGCGTATTGGTTTGTCACTTAAAAGTTTGATGCGGTGTTCAACCAAATCTGAGTGGCCCGGTTGGTCGGTGAATATGCGCGCGTGTCTGTGTAAGAGGTTTGACATTGCGTCGCGCTGTTCGACAGTTAAGTTCGAGTCAATCTCGACTTGATCGACTGTAACTGCGGGGTTAGGCGTGGTTTCGGCGGACATCATGTCTGTTCTGAAATTGGAGTCTTCCAATTGTATCAGTGCGACATTCACGTTTTGTATCTGTTCGTCGCTGCGTTCATAGTAACGCTTTAGCATATTTATGTGGTAGGTTTTCTGCTTATTTCCTATCTGTATGCTATAATCGTTCTGCTTCACACGCTTAATAACGCGGTAGGGTCCACGCCAGTGCATTTGCATGCGGTTGTTATGGGTGGGCCGCAAGAGTAGCACGAGCTGACCTGGTTCGAGGTTACGTTCCACAGCTGTACGGTCAAAATTTCGCTTGTATCGGGGTTGTTTTTCGCGAATGTTTTCCTGTGCTAAGTGACACGTTTCGGTCAGACGTTGACGTAGTTCGGCTACGTACGTGTGAACATCTTTACCATCGGTCACAGTGTCTCCCTTGACCCATGTTTCCTTAATTAGTTTAAGGGGACCACGAGGTTGCCTGCCGTATAGTAGTTGGAACGGTGAGTAGCCCGTACTCTCTTGTGGGAGTTCGCGATACGCGAAGAGTAATGGTGCTAGAAAACGCGGCCACTGGTCGGGTTGTTCCGAGGCCATTTTAATTAACATTTTCTTTATTGTACCGTTGAAACGTTCAACGGCACCATTAGACTGAGCGTGATATGGTGATGAGAACAACTGTTTACACGCCAGTAGACGCATTGTTTCAGCCATCATTGCTGAGGTGAATTGAGTGCCTTGGTCACTCAATATTTCTCGAGGTACACCCGTGCGAGAAAATACGTCTATTAAAGCGTCTGCGACTTCGATCGCTGTGATGCCCTTTAATGCGACTGCTTCTGGATATCGTGTTGCAAAATCCACGATTGTTAGGATATAGCGATATCCTCCTTCGGCCGCGGGAATGATTGGGCCAATAATGTCTACTGCGACTTTTAGGAATGGTTCCTCTACTGTTGGTACTATCTCGAGGGGAACTCGACTGACACGCCCTCGGTCAATATGTTGTTGACACTGCGTACATGTACGAACGTACGAGCGAACATCCCTACTCAGGCCTGGCCAAAAAAAGTCCTCGCGAATCCGTTGTTCAGTGCGACGTGCGCCCTGATGTCCGGACATGATTGAGTCGTGTGCAAAGCTTAGAATCAGCGGTCTGAGTGGTTTAGGGGTAAATAGACACGTGGTGCTTCTAGTATCATTTTCCTTAAAGTCGGTGTGCCGAAACGCTAGTCCGTCCTTCAGGAAATACGTAATTGTCGCGTACTTGCTGGACGTAATAGTGTTTTTCCGTGCCAGCTTTAGCATCGAGGACAAGCTTTTGTCCTCCTGCTGCAGGTGACTGAGTTGACTTGGGGTCAACTGTGGAAATGTATTCTCGACTATCTTTAGAGCCGGGGGTCCTTGTTTACTACGTTCCCGTTGTGCTCTAGTGGTTACGGGGAGAACAGGATAGATGCCATCAGTGTGTGTGTCACACTGCCCGGGCGATAGTATGAATCCGAACTGCATGTCTCTTATTACTGCGGCGGTGACTGTACCGGAAAATACGGGTGACGTAACATGTACAGTGGCTCTTGGACATGTACTAAGGTGTCCCATAACACATCGAATGCGGACACTACCTCTTAGATACTGTTCAGGGCGTACAAGTTCAGCATTTATGCAGCTTATGGACGCGCCTGTATCGACCAGTATTTTGACTCTTTTTCCGTTTACTGTAGCCTGTTGGGTCTTTAGAGTTGCACCTGTTTCAGTGCATACCTTTACATCACGTGGACTGGGACAGTTCTGAGAACTATGCCCCTTCCCTTTGCAAGTGTAACATGTCATAGGTGGGGAGTCACGTGTGTGGCGTCGTACGTCTTGTGACTTAGTATATGTCCGTTGTACCGGTTCGGGTTTTTCCGATTTCGTCATTGGTCGGTTCGATTTCGGTGTATACTTCTGCCGATTTGTAAGAGGAGGGCGTGGCGCACTCCTCGTAATTACCGGATCAGGGTAATCATTATACGTGTCTGCTAACTTCAACATATCACAGAAGTTAGTCGGGGGATTTCGCTGCAAATATGTCGTCATTGCAGGCGGAGCAATATGGAGAAATTGATCTCTTAATATCAAATCAAATAGGCCCTCATATGTCTTCCGGATGTCTGTCAAATCAATCCATCTATCAAGATAATGGCGTAGCCGGGTCCCGAAGGCTTGCATGGTGTCATTTGCTTTGGGTATGGCTCTTCTAAACATTTTTCGAAAGCCTTCTGCTGTACATTGAAAAGTACGCATCAAACCCGTTTTGAGATCTGCATAAGTAATAGCGGGATCGCGCGTTAGATCAGTAAATGCGCGCGAGCTTTCACCTTGGAGTATTTGACCGAGTTGTTGTTTCTTTTCAATGTCAGAGTAATTAAAGTTGGCAATGAAACTGTCAAAGCGTGTCAAAAACTCGTCAATCGTCTCGACTTCAGGGTTAAAGAAAGCTAGCCGTGTACGGGGTTTATTTAATTCGGCCTGTTGCTTAGCAGTCCCATCTAACAACTTCTCTCTAGCTGTTACCTCTTGCTTAGCTAATTCAAGCTGTTCCTGATGTGCTCTAGCTTTTAACTTAAGCTTTTTCTCTTCTACTTCCTGCCTTTTATCTTCTAAATCCCTAGCTGACTGAATCTTTAATAACTCTATTTCTCTCATATCTTGGATTTCTTTCTCTTTAAAATCTCTCGCCTCTTTCGCTCTTTTTTCCTCTAGCTCATTTTTTCTATCCTCTAGCTCTCTCAGGTTTTGCATCTCTAGCTGTTTAGCTAACTCTCTCTTATCTTCTAGCTCTATAGCCTCTTTCGATCTTTTTTCCTCTAGCTCTCTCAAAGTTCGCATCTCTAAGTCCTTAGCTACCTGTCTCTTTTCTTCTAGCTCTATAGCTTCTTTCGATCTTTTTTCCTCTAGCTCTCTCAAAGTTCGCATCTCTAAGTCCTTAGCTACCTGTCTCTTTTCTTCTAGCTCTATAGCTTCTTTCGATCTTTTTTCTTCTAGCTCTCTCAAAGTTTGCATCTCTAGCTGTTTAGCTAACTGTCTCTTATCTTCTAGCTCTCTCACCTCTTTCGCCTCATTTTCTTTCGCAACATACCATTTAGCTATCTCCTCATCCACGTATTTCTTTAACTCGGCTTTTTCATACCCGAATTCTCTACCCATAGCCATGAGTTCTTTCTTTATGTTTACTAGCTCGGCCATTTTTAAAATTGCTAGTTATCACGAGTATGGATAAAGTGACTTAGAATATTCGCGGGATTTTGACCTCTGTCGGTCACGAGTGGTGCAATGGTGTGCGTATGAACACCAGCTACCACGTGATTAGGATTATTACAAACACGAGTAAAAGAGATCCTAATCGCAAATTTGCAAAGTTAGCAAAACAACAGTTGCTAATGTAGCGTACAAAATATCGATCTATGTACGTCTAAACACGAGTCGGTACGCGTTAACGATAATAGCGTAAAGATAATAAAACTTATTTCAACACAATAATAAGTCTTATCAAAATCCAGTTCACCTAAGTCTCAATAGCAAAGCCCTAACATGCAATAAACAATGCATAATGGTGATGAGATAGAAAAGCAGGAAAGAGATGACACTTTCTTACAACAACACAATTTACCTTGTCAGATCACGGTCAGTGGTCACCAGATGTCACAAAACGGGATGGCTCGTTACAAGCCGACCCGAGCTGAAGTTAGAGATGCAAGGGGTGAAGTCTATTTTTGGCCTGCTCCGGTGCACCTCCAAAAAAGCCCGTGACGTGTGCCAGTACTACGTCGCGTCAAGTTGTTACATAGACACACATGACATACTCCATTGATGTTTGGGTGGGGCCCAGTTTATTAGTGTCATGCCAAGGAACGTTTTATTGGCGGTGTGTGTTGTGAGTGTGTATCATAAATGTGAATAAATGGACGAACAGACGAACGGTGCAAAACAATAGTACAAATTCTTTCGTCCCTCTCAAAAACTATGAATAACAAGAGAGTTGAAAGATGTTTAAATCAGGTTATTTATTTCCCGATTTAAAAGGGGCACTACTCTTTCGCACAGTGATTAATCATTCATTCAACTTTCCAATGTCATACACTCTGTGGGAAATAAGGGGAGATGAAAATGATGAAATTCAAAATATAAAATAAAGATTAATTACACAATTCTTATGCGGCAAATGGGGCCACTTTAACAATAGTTCACATGTAAAATAAGCATTACTTTTAACATTAGAGTTCTTATTTTGCAAACGATATAATAGTGTTCATTTTCTTAAGAGTCCTAGACTTAAGTATGTGCGCGTTAGCCGTGCTAATGATTACTCACTATTAATGTCAGAGTTCCAAGGAGATGACGTAATCTCACACGTCACTTATAAGCGGCACTTCAAAGTGAAGATCGACGCAATGGAGGCGTCGCATTACAGGTGAAGATTCTGCAGAATCTAGGCACCACTTTCAGATTATCACTGGGGAGAAATCTGAAATTTAGCTGACCGTTGTCAGCCTCGATAATTATCGTTGTACCGGTTGTCGTGGAAACGGACATCCCAACGACGTTTAGCATTATCGGGTAGAGTCGTCCAGTGGGATGTGTCGTCGCATTACATTGAGTGTAGAAATCCGGATTGTCTGTGAGAAAATCTCGGTGCTAGCCTCTCAATTTGCGGGATAGACTGCCAAACGAACTCAGACAGGGGGAGAACAAGTTGGTCCCTCGTGTCGTTAACTGCATACAACCAGCGTCGCATGCATCGGGTTTTTCTTTGACAGCGAACTTTCCACTTTGCCAAAAGTTATACTGAGTAATTTTGCCTCGTTACTCAATATATGGCATCAGACGGATGGAAAACGGATGGAAAGAGATTATTGCAGCTTTCCTTTATGAAATCTCTGTACATGAGATAATTCATACGTGAAGTTAGACTGGCTTCAGACGAATCGACGTTTTCAACATTGAGAATAAAGTCTTTCTTTGCCTCTTATATAGCTTCCACTGAAGGTTTCCAAAACTTCCAGAAGCTATGTCCTGTGACATGATTTTTGCCTTGGATATATAGTGGTAATCGTGATGCACGCTTTTCTGTGGTCAATGCTAATGCGCACTGGCCATTTCACTCGTCAACAACATGTGACGGTATTGCGCAGTTGTCCCAATTTATTTAATATACATATTCTTCATAAACTAATACATATATTCAATATGATATATTAACACACACTGCGTCACGAACGTCTGTCTACTAAAGAGATCTTAGGTGACCGTTACTGGAATTTACATGCTACATACGAAAAATAACAAAACTCGGGTGACTTCAACTAGTTTTGTTAGCGGTTTATTGAAATGAAATAAAATATAATTTCGGTCCCTCATTTCCTGTGACAACTGTCAACTATTAACTGTCTGTCAGGATATTTAATGTTACGGTATTTACTGTCAACTATTAACTGTCTGTCATGATATTTAATGTTACGGTATTTACTGTCAACTATTAACTGTCTGTCAGGATATTTACTGTTACGGTATTTACTGTCAACTATTACCTGTCTGTCAGGATATTTACTGTTAACTATTAACTGTCTGTCATGATATTTAATGTTACGGTATTTATTGTCAACTATTAACTGTCTGTCAGGATATTTACTGCCACGGTATTTACTGCCATGATATTTACTGTCGTGCCTGACAAAGTTACTTCTTTCCCTTTCTGTCAAATGCTTTCGTCACAAACGGGCATTAATGTACATGACGCAAGGAAAACTGTAAATGTGAGGTCTGCTAAAGATAGTGACATTATTATACATAATTCCCTCTCTGTTACTGACAATCAGTATATCACTTGTATGTTTCATTCAAGGGCAAAAATATGCAATTATATTTTGTGTAGGAAAAATTATTGTTGTGAAAGTGTTGTCTTCATATGCTAAACCTGCCATAACAATGCAGCAAAATGTTGTGGACGTTTTCCTATTTAAAAAAAAAATTTACAAAAACAACCCCAACAACAACAAATACTAAATGACAAAAAATGAACTCCATGTAGCTTTTAACATTTGGAAAGCATGAATTCTGAAAAGGAAAAATACTCAAACAATAACAGTATATTGTTTTGTTCTGAGAAGTAGAAAGGTACCCAAACTACTACCTTAAATAGCTTTATGATTTACAAAAAGAAGATGAAGTCAAATAACAAAGAGAGTAAAGAACATTAACTTCCAGTAAACAAAAAAGAGACAGGTTTCATATCATTAATAGAAAATGAAGAACATGTGATGAAAGTAAATTGGATTAAAAGAAGGTAAAGAATATTAAAAATAATTAACATGTTTTGTAAGTAAAGGTCACTTACTGACTGCAAAGAATCATTAACAGACAGTTAAGGTCATTCAATGAAAAGAAAGAATGTAATATAGCTGTATATATTAATATGTAATATAGCTGTAATGAAATAATAAATTATTAGCAAATATAGAATATTTGACTGACTTAAAAAATAGAAAGTAAAGAACATTGATACACACTGCAGAATGAAAAAGTAAAGAACATTGACAGGAAAAAAACTTAAGAAGAACATCCATTAAAGGAGAAAATCACTGACTGAGATTAAAACTATTAATAGAAAGTAAGACAAAAATAGAAAATAAACAATAAAACATTAGAAACTAAAGAACAGAGACCAGGGGAAAAGTTAGTAGTTAAAGAACATTTAGAGACTTCAAAAATAATTTACAATAAATTAAACAGATAACAAAGTTCTTTCACAAGTTAAAAAAAAAGGTTTTAAATTACACAATGACAGCACATAAAGAACTTGCTCTTAAATCCCATTGTTTCAAACCAACACAATGCAATCAAAGCTTTTAGATCTAACTAATCATCATATTCAAAATGCAACACCCATACTCGTCTTTCTAGTCAAGCTATCATTCAGAAGGCCAT
The DNA here is from genome assembly GCA_028829895.1 of Sinotaia quadrata. Taxonomy (NCBI): domain Eukaryota; kingdom Metazoa; phylum Mollusca; class Gastropoda; order Architaenioglossa; family Viviparidae; genus Sinotaia; species Sinotaia quadrata. Next base: position 142,341,673 of record CM054177.1, on the reverse strand, counting down.
ATTTACTTTCAAGCGCATTTCAAGGGTGTTTCCAACAACGGAGATAGGGCAGCCGAATGTGTAGCCATCACAGTCATGGACAGGACAAAATGCATTCCCACATTCACACCCACACACACAGACACGCACATACATGCTTATTTACCTAGCAGTGTTGATTACTGATAATATCATATCATACTGTGAAAGTACAAACAATTGATGAAAGGACAATGACTGAAGAATGCAATTTAAAGAACATTAGTTGAAAGTAAAGTACATACATATGTGTGTGTGTTTGTTTGTGTGTATGTTTGTGTGTGTGTGTGTATGTTTGTGTGTGTGTGTGTGTGTGTGTGTGTGTGTGTGTGTGTGTGTGTGTGTGTGTGTGTGTGTGTGTGTGTGTGTGTGTGTGTGAAAATGAAGAGCATTAGTGAAGAACAATAGCTGAAAGTAAAGAACATGCAATGAAACTAGAGAAAAATGAATAATATATCAAAGAAAAGTAATATTAACTGAAAGCAAAGACTGAAATTTGAATAATCATACCTAAAGAAACATAATAATAATATAAGAATTGAAAATGAAGACCATTAGTAAAGAGCATTACCTGAAAGTAACGACTGAAATTTGAAAAATCATAGCCAAAGATACACAATAATATAACATTTGAAAGTGAAATGTCAAATAATAACTTATGTAGCCCACACTCACCCTCTTCTAAAAACAGACTACACGCAAAATCTAGTTCTAGAACGGCTGACCCATATCCCTAGGCTAGAAAAATGCACGAGCTTCTACTAAGCAATGGAAGAGCAGCTCAACCATGCACAAACGAATGTACCAGAAGTCTACACGGATATTGTTAGTTGAATGCAACATGACCATAGAGGCGACACATATTTTGGCTCTCAGCCTTAATAAGTTATAATCAGAGTACTAAACCCTATTGCCGGTTATCAACACAGCAGGAAATCATCCTCTGTATATATTACTGTCGAAAGTCTGTGATATTGCTTGCCTAACTAATATTATATTCGTGCTTATCTCTTAACATTAACTATATTTTATATTGCTATATTTTGCTTATGATATTAAAATGTCTGATGACTATGAAAGAGTGTTCTGTCAGAGAAGAAATATTTTATGGCACTAATATTGAGACATTGATTTCGATGAGCGCCGAGCCGCAAAGCAACGCCAAAACAGAACCACATTATCTGAGACCTAACATTTTATGAGTGTTGAGCCATGAAGCAACGCTAAAACAGAACCACATTATCTGAGACCTAACATTTTATGAGTGCTGAGCTGTGAAGCAACGCCAAAACAGAACCACATTATCTGAAACCTAAAATGCAATGCGTGTTGAGCCGTGAAGCAACGCCAAAACAGAACCACGTTATCTGAGACCTAAAATGCAATGAGTGTTGAGCCGTGAAGCACGCCACAATGGACTCGCATTATCTTGGCTGTTGAATTTGTCGAGCATCGAGCCGCAAAGCAATGTCAGATGGAATGGCCCATAGGCCAGAGACACAGTTTCACAGACCACGTGTGCAACCACATATACATATATATATATATGCTCCAAGTATCCTAGACAACATGATAAGCTAAGTGATTTTAAAACTAAAAAGTTGAACAGCTTCAGTCAAGATTCGATCAAAACCAATCGAAATATAACTAATCAAACTTCAACCAAATTCAATCAAACTCTCTCAGACCTATTTCAGAGTTCACTCAGAAACATTCAGTATTCTCTTATAAACTCATTATTAATTCGTTCATATCAATGTACCAAATAACTTCTACAGTGCCAAGGACTCAAAATGAACATTCTCTTAGGACACAATATTGGTCGTGATTAAGAACTATAACCATTTATAAACTCTATAAATGTGTTGTTTCATAAATGTAACCATGCCTCTTATTTTATTTCTTGTTAAATACATTTAATATTGATACATGGACCACTTCTGTTAGCGTGACTCACATGTTATATGTTGTAGTCTGTCACATGTATTTACTTACTATCATGGCTGTATATATCAGTGGCTCGAGCTGTCTTATAGAACTATCACTCTTCTATTTTACAATAAATATCTTCCATTATTCTAACACGTGCGGCCAGCCAGGTGTGTTTGGGAGATTGGCCTATGGTTACGGGCGGCCCGGGTGATGGAAAATTAACATCTTGCCCATCTCCTAAGAAATCATCACAGCAAAGCATTAGTAAAGAACATTAACTGAAAGTAAAGACTGAAATTTAAAATAGCATACTTAAAGAAATATGTTATAATACAATAATTGAAAATGAAGAGCACTGGTGAAATAAACAAACTTAATAGAAAGGAAAGGACAGAGTGCCTGTAAAGAACACTGAATGACAGTTAAGATCACTCAATGACAGTCAATATCACTCAATGACAGTGAAGATCACTCAATGACAGTAAAAACCACTGAATGACATTTAAGATCACTGAATGACAGTTAAGATCACTGAATGACAGTTAAGACCATTGAATGACAGTTAAGATCACTGAATGACAATTAAGCTCACTGAATGACAGTTAAGATCACAAAATGACAGGTAAGACCACTGAATGACAGTGAAAATCACTGAATGGCAATTAAGATCACTAAATGACAGTGAAAATCACTGGATGACAATAAAGAGCATTCCATGTCAGTAAAGAAAAGCATAAAGATATAGGTTTTCACGTTCAATTAATAAGGAAAAAAATCACAATATTTGAGGAGTATGAAGGCGTGTTTTGGAAAGGGGGAGGGCGATAGGGATGAGCGGGGAATAGGTTAGACCGTTAGAGGAAAAATCTGACTAAAAGAAAAAAACAATGGAAAAAATCGTTACCTCGCATTGTTTTCGTAAGTAGTGCAAAGCTTCACATAGTAGCATTCGTCCTTACTCTCTACAACACAATCGCATTCGTCCTTACTCTCTACAACACAATCGCATAAGGGAAAATTTTTTTTGTTTGTCGGATTTTTTCGTTTTGAAAATTGTATTCTTTGTTTTTCCCCTTTATAAAAAAATAAGACAAGCTGTTTTATTAATAATAGCAATAAATACGATGAACAGAAAAGAAGAGGACTGAATGCAGCATTTAATCGGACAAAAACTCTCAGTGCTTGCAATAATAATGTGAACTACTAACAGTATTATGCAAACTATTTAAAGCGTAAAGGAACTAAAGATAACAAAACAAAATGGCACAGTGACATGCGAAATGACACTTATTAAATGTCATTTAATCTGCCTTGATCTGCAAGTACGTACTTCACCCAGATGCAGGCAAATATTAAGACGAGAAGTAGTTGTTTCGAGGGTTAAAAAAAAAAATCTCTTCTCCGTGTATCAAGGTCAAACATTATAAAGAATTGTGTCGACTACAAACTTATTACACTTTCAGCTCTTGGGGCTGATTTCACTTCGAATGTTCGATTAGGCGCATTGACTTGCCTTCGACATTGAAAAAAAAGAAATTTCTATTAAATAGTAAAAGTTAGCTTCTGGAATTACAAAACAATATCTTTCATTTACAGGCAAGCTGTAGTTTATTCTTTTCCAAACTTTGCAGAATATTTTAAAGATTAGAGACAAGTGACCTTGACCTCTAGGTGTACACCTACTGAACGCTTAGTAATTGCATTCTGTATGAGCTCCTTTCTCTGTGTGTACTAAACTTTACTCAGTATCACCATTGTGCAAACATATGCTCCAACCACAGACCATGATGTAGAAGTCCTTTATTTCTTCAAAGGACTTCTACATCCAAATGCAGGACGTCCTAGACTAGACACCACAAAGAAAGGCTTTCTTAAGGCGCAAGGAGACTGAAATGCTGAAATAAGCGAGGACGCCATTCAGAAACGGATAGGCACATTTGGACGCTACTGCAATACAGAGACAAAAAACAGATGCTTAAGACTCCTGGAATTTGCCAGCTCTAATGATCTGAAAGTGATGAACATGTTTGGTCCGCACAAAGCATCCAGAAGATGGACGTGGCTTAGCCAGAATGGAGAACACCATAACCAAATTGATTATATCGTGGTGAAGAGGCGTTTCCATACCAGTATAAACATTGCCAAGAAGCTTCCCAGGAGCAGACATTGTAAGTGACCATGAATTAGTGATGACGACCCTCCGACTATGTCTGAAGAAAGTCAACAAACACGTCCCCATAAGAATCAAGTTCAACATTGACAAGCTAAAAGACCCAGTCTGGTATCTGAAGCCTTCCAATTAAAGATAGGAGGAAAATTTGCACTGTTACTTCTTAGTGCAGAGAACACAAATGCAGACACATTGATTGACATATTTAACACCGCAGTGACACAAACAGCCAATGGCAGACATTGACGAGCAAAGAAACCTTGGGTTACATCTGACATCCTTGATCTGTGACAAGCGTCAAGAACTAACAAAAAAGAAGTAGGAGCAAAACAATACAGGAAAATCAACCAGATTATCAAGAAAAGCATTAAAAAAGTAAAGGAAACATGGATTGAAGACAGGTGTAAAGATATAAGAAAATAATCTAAAGAGGAATAATAGCAAAAATGCATACCAACTGGGGAAAGACCCGTCCAATGTAAAACAAGGATGCTCCTCCATCATTCACAATAGTGGAGGGAATTGTCTTACAGATCAAGACATTCTTAAGAGATGGACAGAATACTGCACAGACCTATACAACCACAGACATACAGGGGATCGACATTCTCAAGACCCCACCAGTGACCAACACTGACACTATCCATCCTCCAAGCAGAAGTAGTGACTGCAGTGAAATCATTGAAAAAAGGGAAGGCAGCAGAAGTAGAACAGCAGAACTAGTTCATGAAGGAGGAGAAGCCATGATAAGCACCCTACTAACAATCTGCAATATGATCTGACAGACAGGGGAATGGCCAACACCACAGACTCAGTCACTCATAATAACCCCCCAAAAAAAGGCAATTTGCAGTAATGCCAGAACTATCATATGATCGGTCTTATATGCCACCCAAGCAAATTCATGCTAAAGATCATATTAAAAAGACTGAAGGTGCAGGCAGAGGAAATCATAGCTTAACAACTGGCAGGCTTCGGACCAGGGTGAAGCACAACTTAACAGATCTTTACCTTGTGAAAAGTACCTCCAGCACCAACAAAACCTTTACCATGTCTTGGTAGATTTTAAGAAGGCATTTGACAGGGTGTGGCATGCAGCCCTTTGGTCCACCATGAAGCTGTACAACATCAATGCCAACCTTATCAAAGTCATAGAAAACCTTTTCAGCAAGGCCACCAACACAGTCTGCTTTAACGGCCAATAGGAGATTGGTTCAGGACAACAGTAGGAGTCAGACAAGGTGCTTGCTTTCACCTATTCTCTTCAAAATCTTCCTTTAAAGAATCATGACAGATGCTCTGGAAGACGATGAAGGAACCGTCAGTATTGGAGGCAGAATAATAGCAAACTTACGCATTGCTGATGACATCGATGGCCTTGAAGGAAATGAGGAGGAGCTACCTCATTTGGTAGCAAAAATGGACAGGACAGCTAGTGCTTTTGGTATGGAAATCAGTGCAGAGAAGATCAAATTGATGACCAACAACACCTGTGGCATCGGCACTGAAGTCATAGTTGGTGATCAGAAACTGGAAACAGTTAATAAATTCAAGTACTTATGAGCCATCGTGACAACGAGGGATCAAAACCAGAAATACTGTCCAGGATTGTGCTGACAATAAAAGCAATGGCAAGGCTGAAGACAGTTTGGAAAGACCTGTCAGTTCAAAGATCCGACTGATGCGCTCCTTGGCTGTATCTGTGTTTTTATATGCCTGTGAGTCATGGACCCTCACAGCGGATCTCGAAAGGAGGATTCAAGCTACCTAAATGAAATGCTTTTGAAGGTTGTTTGGCATTTCGTATAGAGATCATACCACGAATGACGAGGTGAGAAACAGAATTAGACAAGACATTGGGCTCTATGAAGAGCTATTGGCCATTGTGAAAAAATGCAAAATGAAATGATATGGGCATGTCACACGATCAACAGGGCTTACCAAGGCAATCATGCAAGGTATTGTGCAAGGAGAGTGAAGGAAAGGAAGACAGAAAAGATGGAAGGATAACATCTCAGAGTGGACAGGACTGAAGCTGAGCGATTATCAGAGAACAGAATGGAATGGAGGAAGCTGGTTGTCAGGTCATCAGTGGTGTCCCAACGGTCGGCATAGATAGATAGATAGACAGACAAACAGACACAGACAGATAGGCAGACAGACAGACAAACAGATAGATAGATAGATAGATAGATCCATGACGTGATGAATAGAAAGATCTTTTAAGCACAAGCCTTCTTGATGGATAATGCAACGATAAGACAAAGTTCGGAAAGGATTTATTCTTCTTTCAAAATAATCCATAGTGGTGCACATCAGTGGTAATCGTAAACAGCTTGTGAAGTGCATAGTAATTAGCGTCTGGTATGAATAAATTATAGATGTCCTCACCCTTTGTTCATCCTTTCATAGGCAATACTTTAAGTAACTCTTCTTTGATAGTGACGTCACTAAATACTATCCTCACCGTAATTGCCAACTGCTCTGTATTTGACATATCTGTCCATTCATTGAACTGCTCTGTATTTGACATATCTGTCCACTCATTGAACTGCTCTGTATTTGACATATCTGTCCACTCATTGAACTGCTCTGTATTTGACATATCTGTCCACTCGTTGAACTGCTCTTATTTGACATATCTGTCCACTCGTTGAACTGCAGTGAAAACCATTTGCATATTTCCACTCATCCCTCAACTGAGTTTGTGTGTCACTTGAAGTAGTATGTATCCTTTTCTTAACTGTTTTGTCTGATAACTTGCAAGTCTTGTATTGTCGACAAAATCTCTCGCTTGCTAGAAAATCTTTTAAACAAACATTCAGCACTAGTGAAAAATGCTTCTTTCAACAATTCGCCATTTTCAATTGGATTTTTCTTCTTTGCGAGCAGATGAGCAATCTTAAAAGAAGCAATAGTAGCACACTCAGACTTTATCATTTGTCTTGTCAAACTGATTGTTGGGCAGATAGGTTGGATTTGAGTTAATTAATTTTCTTCTTTCTCAACTCAGATGTAAGGGGATAGCTAATATCAACAAAAGAGATGTGATTAGTTTGGAAATGGCATTGGACAGTACCTCCACACAAAAAGCAAACACATTTCCCTTTATTGTCAATAAAACTGTAGGTTTCTTCCTACTCAGCGTTGATATGATATGTACGTTGCCTTTATTTGAAGCACTCATTTTCTGAGGAAAGTATTATAAAAATATGAGTCACAAAACATGAGGAAAGAAGCACTATTGATGCAGCGGATTAATACTCAAATAATATAATTATGGAAGCATAATGAACATCTTACTATGTGTACTATGTGTTTGTGCGCTTGCAAACTAAAGTGTGCTGATATGCTATAACTAACAAAGAAGTGATTCATTCATTCTCATGACACGCCCAAGAGATGGTGCCGATGGATTGGGGAGGGGGGTAACAACTATCAGCACTGGCAGGACTGACTTGGAGAGGGTCTTTTACTATTTCACTGGATGCTGATATATGATGCTCACGTTGGATAGGGCTTGAAAGAGAAAATAAAAACCACCACAGCAGAAGAGATTGAAGTTCACCAGTCTCTGTTCTGACACTTCAGTGTCCCACTCCCCCATTCTTACACAGCCCCCTGTCCCCGTTCTGCGTAATCTGGGAGCGCTACCCCACCCCTTTCCACTAAAACTGTAAATAGTAACAGTATACAATGCTGTGAGACAGGACAAGACGGTCTGTATCTGAACTACTTTTCACACCTCGTTACGGGCGCACATAAATGTCATGGGAACAATTGATCTAGACTAGAGCATTTCAGTTTATTTCAGTCTTCAGGTAACAATCTCAAGTGAAAGAACGAAAAGTTTTAATTTATCTTACTGCTTACGCTAAAAATAAAATATTTGCAATATATTTTTGGTTATTGATACTTTGACAGAATGTTTAAATAAGTGATTATATTCTTACAAACTGTGCTTCACATGGATTCCTGTTTACTTCATCTGAGCTGTGCAAACACTCCTCCAATTCAAGAGAGTTAAACTTCATCTGAGCTGTGCAAACACTCCTCCAAGGGAGCTAAACTTGTCTCTGCTCACAATTTGTGAGGTGAACGGGATAACAATCTATTGTTTTCAAATTATGGTTGTGGTCGTGGGGAACCTGTCTCTGTGCTTCTATTTAAGTCATCACTCAACCATTTTCTAATGAAGGAAGTAATCGGTCTTTGCACATATAAATACATCATATCACACACACACACACACACACACGCATACACACACGCGCGCGCGCGCGGTTCACGCTTGTGTTTACTTTCACAATGCTCATTCAGTTAAGATTAATATTAAAATTGACAGCTCTTTTAATGCATTTTTTTTTTGTTCCATGAAACCTGTACAGCTGATTGAAAGCTGATACGCAGAATACGAGTTGTCCCAGTACCAACACAAAATTCAAAAAGATATTTTTTACAGTTCGTTTTCTTTCAGTGCAATATATTTCTACTTTACACTGCACATACAGGCAATTTCAAATGTGGTGCACAATTTCAATGAGGGTAGATTTATATTTTGAAGCTTAACATATATTACAGATTAAATGATAGTTTCATATCAACAAGTATTCAGTTAATTTCGGTAGCCATGTATTGCCTAAACACAGTCTGTTGGTGCAGCAATGACATTTTCTTATGAGAGTATGAAATTTAAGAAGAATCACTGAGAAAGACTAAACGTTTAAAAATGTGTCCATCTGCGTGGTGACGTCATTTGCTATGTAACAAATGTGCTACATGTGCTATCTATGTAACAAATGTGCTACATGTTGTGCTAGCTATGTAACAAATGTGCTATATGTTGTGCTAGCTATGTAACACATGTGGTACATGTTGTGCTATCTCGTTATTGTAAACTTTATACAAGTTTGAATCAATCGGGATTTCACAAAGAAATATTTTCCATTTTTAAGTGCAGTGTCAAAATTAAATTGTTTTAAATCAAAACTTTTACTTTCCTCCCAATTATATTATTTTCATATTCCGACTTAATCCTCTCCAGTGTGCGTACGAAACTTTCCTGTGTGCGGACTGAATGAACCCTTTCTTATGCGAATTAAACAGGGGAGGGAACTAACTTCAACAAAAAATACTGTAAAGCGCGATAATTCGCTGCCACATCCATCGTGATCAGCATTAAATCCGCAATAAAAATGTCATTAGCAATAATGGCACACGTCATCAAGGAGAGAGTTCCTACTTAACTGTGCCTTGGTGGAGGAGGGATGCGTTGTTTAACCACAAATCCCTAAGGTCTCAAGACGGCAGACGCAAACAACCCTCCCCTCTACCTGGGAATGGAAGAGTCCATCACGAGAGAGGCGTCCGTACACTTGCTTTAGACTTTAGTGTTTAGAAGGTGGAGTGGGTGGGGTCCAGGTGCTAAAGCGAAACAGGTTGATTTATAGCTGAAAGCTTTCTTAATGACTTACAAGGTAGGGGATGGAAGGGGAAGGGGGAACATGGGGAAACACTAACTGTCTATTGTTTCAAAGTGTTGGCACTTTAAAGAGGTGGGTGCGACCAGGTTCACTGCTAAACAACAACTTTTCCGCCGGACATTAGGGAGGAGAAAGGACGCCTCTTTCAATCAATCCAGCGGCCACGATGTGGTTCAAGGTCAAGTCACACTATTACGATGATTCAACTTTCGCAGCAGACAGTAAACTACTTAGACTTGACCGTGAGAGAGACAACATTAAATTGTTTCCGCAAGCTCTCAATGGAAGAGAGCATCACTTTACACTTACAACAATGCTATTCAATGTGTTATTTTCTACAAAACACATGAAAGCTGCTATTGGCTAGCCACACACGGGTTTTCAATAGAGAAATAGGGGGTGGGGGTGGAGATAGACTAGAAGTTGAAAACGTAAACCAAAGAACCTGAAATAGAAACGAATTCTTTTACTCTGGGATGCATCTCATTAAAAGAAAATGTTTCCCCCATGTGTGTCATAAATAAGACAACAGTTGAATGAAATTTTACAGTAATATTATTATTTTGTTTTCTTTTCGATCTTGCTTTTTTATTTTCTTTTGACAGTCGACACTAACAATCGAGTACTGAGACCAGTCATCTCGTTCTGAACTTAAAAAAAAACAAACAAAAGTCGCACGCCCCATTTATAACTGCCCATGGAAGAACACACTAAAAAATAAATCTGCATTTGTTGTGATTGATGGTGTATTAGTGCAAATGTTCAGAAACTAAAGTCGAGAAGCGAGCTGCATTGTGGCGGAGGGGGGGGGGAATGCAGGGCGCCAGTTTATGGAAAAACCGAAAGGGAAAGAGATGGTTACTGGGCACACACAAATAGGAAGTTTTTCGAATGCTCTACAATGTGAGGGCCTAAAATTCTGATCTCATCCATGAAAAATGAGAGGCGCACATGTATTGTTGAAGGGAATATAAAGATCATTTGTGAACAGTAACACACTGACAACCTGAAACAATCTCACTCTAACACGCCACTACGAACAATCTCACAATATAATCATCAATCTCACAATAACACACCACTACAACCTACAGTCTCACTCTAACGTGCGATACCAACAATCTCATTACCTCACTACCAACAATCACACACCAGTACGTCACAACAATCCCACAATAACGCCACTACGAACAGTCTCACTAACACGCCGCTACCAAAAATCTCAAACTACCAACAGTCTCACTAACACGCCACTACCAAAAATCTCAAACTACCAACAGTCTCACTAACACGCCACTACCAAAAATCTTAAACTACCAACAGTCTTACTAACACGCCACTACCAAAAATCTCAAACTACCAACAGTCTTACTAACACGCCACTACCAAAAATCTCAAACTACCAACAGTCTCTCACTAACACGCCCCTACGAACAATCTATCACTACCAACAGTCTCACAGCACCCCATTACAATCATCAATCTCACACTAACACACCAATACAATCATCAATTTCACAATAGCATGTCACTATGAACAATCTATCACTACCAACAATAACATGACATTACAATCATTATTCTCACACTTACACGCCACTACCAACAATCTCTCACTACCAAGTCTCACACAAACACATCACTACAATCATCAATCTCACAAAAACATTCCACTATCAACAATCTCTCACTACCAACAGTCTCTCACTAAATGTCACCACAATCATCAGCCTCACAATAACACGCTACCATCAACAATCTCTCTCTACCAACAATCTAACGCTAAATGTCACCACAATCACCAATCTCACACTAACATTCCACTACCAACAATCTCTCACTACCAAGAGTCTCACACTAAACGCCACTACAATCAACAGTTTCACAGTAACACACCACTACAATCATCAATCTCAAGCTAATACGCCATTACAAACATCAATCACACTAACACGCCACTACCAACAATCTCACTCTAATACGCCACTACCAACACTTTCACACTTACACACCACTACTAACAATCTCAAACCAACACGCACTACTAACACTATCACACTAACAAGTCACTACCAACAATCTTTCGCTAACACTCAACTACAAACAGCAGTCTCATTACACGCAAATAACAATCTCACACTGACACTACCAATAATTTCACCTATAACTCCACTACCCAAAATCTCACACTTAACACGCCTCTACCAACAATTTCACATTAACACTCCACTATCAAAATTTCACACTAACTTCCAGCTACAATCAACAATCTCTCACTAATACATCACTACAATGTCAAACTGGTAATTCAATTTATACCTTTAAGTGGCTCGAAGAAATAAACTTTCTAATTATCTATTGAATGCTTGAATGGTCTACCGAATTTTAAATAAGCAGATCGGACCCTGATGTTACCTAAAACCCAATAAATTTAGTGTACTTTTAAAATATGCAAAGCAAACAAACACGACTTGTTTTAATAATGCACATATTAAAGAGAATTCATTCCAAGCTTCAGCATGTCAAAACATGCAATGATCCTATTTTCAAAATACCTAACAAATTGACTTTTATCAAAATGCTCACGCTAAAAATAGCTCTTAACTTATTTTATGTCTGGCCAGTTACCCTTCTCACCCTCACCCACGCATGTACTATCTTTCTAACTTTTATAAATGATGCTGCTCAGTTCAGTTTACGTAAACTTATCCACAAATATTAGTATCAACATAAAGTTCTTCAACAATTTTTTAGAAATATTCCTCTGTATTTTGCCTGCTCGTGTACAGAATCTAAAAATAAATTAGACACAGACATTTGTTGTCCTCATCACGTGCACTGCACGGCGTGGACCCTCATGCCCTGAAAACTTCTTCAGTGCTTTTCCACAATCATTATCTGTCAGGCAAGTTTGAAATACGTTGCATGCTATCAGAACGTATCTCCATCAAGTATGTGACTTTAAAAAAAAAAAAAAAAAACTTATACCAACAAAAGAAAAATAAATCTTAAAACCCTGAACACTGTTAACAAATCTCCACACTTCATTATCTGTCATTGCCTTGTCTGGCTAGTCATGGTTGTGGTCACTTCCACGTAATTACTTAAGGAAACAAACATTGTACAACATATACGGCAATAAGGACTACTAATACTTCAAAAATTATCTTCCCATTTCGATTATCTGTTTGCTACAGTTAGAAAAGTACGTGTAATGAGTAAATTAGTCTTTGCGTAGGCTACAATTTCAGAACGTCTGTTCGTAGGCTACAATTTCAGAACGTCTGTTCATAGGCTAAGCTTGAGAACGTATGTTGTTAGGGTAGACATGTGTAAACTTTAATTGAAAAATAGCGTTAATTTGCATGTAAAAGGTTGTAAACATGAACGAGGAAGGTGAAATGTCCCATACTACTAGTGTAAAAACTCAAACTCTGACAGTTATAATATCGTGCGTGTGCGTGAGTACACGTGCACTTGTTGGTGGTGAGACATTCAACAATAACAAAATTAAATAATTATACTCTAGGAATTATTTTTTAAAATATTTTATTTTAATTTTTCATAAAAGTATGTGTCATTTTTTATTACAATAATTTAAAATGTTATCCTGCATCATTGTTACTGAGTAGTTGTAGTGGTACGATATTATCTTGAGGCAATCGCAATGGTAGCGATACAATTAACGAATGTAGCAGTTGTGGCAGCCAGTGTTGATAGTGAAACTGAAGCTGTGATAGAAGAAGTGGTGGTAGAAGTTATTAGTGATGGTATTAGTGGATGAAGTAGTGATATAGGAAGTAGTTGTTCTAGGAGTAGGTAAAACAAGATAAAGTGATAATTGTTGAGATGTTGACGGTCTGAAGCAGAAGGTAGAAGTAGTGTTAGTAGAAGTAGTGATAATGGAAGTAATTGTCGTAGTAGTAGATAAAATAATGGGTAGCGGTTTCATGCGTCCCTCTGAAGTAGAACGTGGTAGTAGTAGTATTAGTAGTAGTAGAAAGTAGTGGTAATGAAGTAGTAGTCTTTGCAGTAGGCAAAGTGGTAGTGGTTGGTGATGGTACCAGTCAGAAGTTGGTAATAGTAGCAGAAGTAGTGATAGTGGACATACAAGTGTAGTTTTGGTAATGATGCTCTAATAGTAATACAGCTATTCGCTTTAGTTTTTCCATGCCAATACGCAAAAAAGCCTAGTAACGATGAAAAGTTCATTTCCGCCATTAGTCAGAGGGCTAATTCAATGGGTTCCTTGTATTTTATTAAAAATGTGCAATAAATCAGCCTAAACCTTTGAAAACAGTGAAATTGTCATTAACTTTCTTTCCGTCAAATCAGTACGTACAACTAAAATCGAAACAAATATTTGTGCTGTTTTACTTCTTCATTTAATTCGTTGCCATCTCTGTGTACGAAATGGATGACGATTTGTGACTGCATGGAACAAAGACTAACAAGCAGAATAAATACGAGTTTTAGTTGGATACAAAGCTGAAACTGCTGACATGAAATGCAATTTTAAAAAATATCTTTTGATCTTCTAAGCGGCAATGACAAAAGTTGTCTAAGAGTGTTCAGTCAGAAATATTTATTGATAAGAATAAGAGTGGTAAATGTTGGCATCCAATGAAAATAGTTCCCTCTAAGTTCTCTTACACGTCTTTAAGTTAGACGTACCACTCTTATGCTGGCAGCCAATGAAAATAGTTGTCTCAGAATGCTGAGACGTCTTGAATGTCATTGCACGCTAAAGTGTAAAATGTACGGCACTGGACGAAGGTCATCCCTTGAGACGGGCAGTGATTCATTATGCTAATTCAACAAGTGGTGTGTGCACTAATAAGTAATAATGTAATAATGGTGCATCTGGCTTAGGTTTACTGCAATCAAGTGATCGACTGTGTACTAGTAACTACTATAGTGACTATGCCGTCTGGTGTGGTACCACATAGAGTGCGCTAGTAAAGTTACCATGCCGTCTGGTGTCGTACCGCAATAGAAGTGCACTAATACAGTGACTATCCGCTTGGTGCAATACCATATAATTCAACTGAGACAGTACACTTGTACACACACACACACACACACACACACACACACACACACAAGAAAGGTGTGCTACTTAATGCTGACAAAACGTACTTTTGAAACCAACAAAGGTGTCATCAAATGCTGACTTTAAAATTAAGGTGTTATTCATACCCGAAGTCGTCATTTTAAATTGAATTGTTTGATCTATCACATACGTACGTTGATTATTTTGTACAAAATGCATCATGCAATGGATTTATTGATTTATTTATCAACTTTTTAATCCATGACCTTCCAGACCATGAGTCAGTTGACCTAGTTCCCTTACAGACCCACAGATCCGTGGGGTCTGTTTAGAGAACTCTAGAACAAAATTGCGCAATTTAAAATGTCTCACTTTCACAATTCACGAAATCACAATGTTTGTTGAAACTATCAGAGAATACAAGTGAATGTGCAACCCTCCCCCCCCCCCCCTTTATATATAGATAAGGATTAGAACACATCTCAGACTGACAGCTAATGAAATTAAATGTATTGTGTTCTAGAAGGCAGAAAGATTTACTTGCTAGTTTCTGAATAGGCTCTATAATCCTTTAAAGGAAAACGAACCGGAATAATTCTGGTGTTAAGATTCCTTACGGAACATTTGATTACATCTATGTTATTCTTTAAATGCACATTCACAGTACCGTCCACCACAGCACAGGTGACGTCAATGGTGGTATTATGTTCGAGGCGTACATTAGCGACAGCCAACAAAGTGAGAAAGGCGGTTTTATTCGTGCATTATTTCAAAACGGGTACTTAGGTGGTCATGAACGCGTATAGACATAGCATTAATATTTACCATTACAGTCATCCATCTCCTCAGATAAGCAGGTCGGCGGTTAACGCCGATTAAAAGTGACATTATGTTTACTGTTTCGCAGATGCAATAATCTTGGCTGGCTGAAAAAAGTCGATAAAAATGACATTATATTTGTTATTGAGGGAGGGATTACCGTTCTTGACTGGCCTTGTGAACGATAATTATAATTGGTTTGAATATTCACCACTACAGAGAGTAAGGCATCAGTGGTTCTGAAAGCCAGGATGGATAACTCAGCTTACCGTTTGATTTAAGGATCGGATATCTCTCTATGTGTTCACTAAAGTGAGTGCAATATAAACTTCCTGTCTGTGAGTTCCGGACAGAGGTCTGGCTGTAGGATTATACTTTGCATCTACTGGCCAGCGGACGTTATGTTACTACGCTTCGTCTAACAGTTAAAGTGCGCAACCTTCACATTTAATAAATGCATTTTTAGGTCATTGAAGGTATGCATCCTTCACGGCATTTAATATATGAATTTTTACGTCATTGAACGCACTAATTTTTCACGGTATTTAATTTATACATTATTACGTCATGGAACGTGTGCACTATTTACGGCATTGAATATATACATTTTTACGTCATTGAATGTCACATGCACGTTTACAGTATTTTAATGTATGTCCCTACATGTTGTCACATGCACGGTCTTTACAGTATTTTAATGTATGTTTCTACCGTTGTTTCATGTACGCACTTTTTCACTTAGTTTCAAGTAAGTTTTTCACATCATTGAATGTATGCATTTTTCTTACTTAATCAAAGTCCACTCTTTCCTGCCTACTTAAAGTGTGATAAGCTATGGCGTTGACGCGGCGTTAAACATAACAACATGTCACGAAGCGAGTCATTTTTACAAGACGAGGAGTGAAAACACTTCTAAAAAACGTAAATGCTGGATGGTGTGGGTGTCTTGATATCAAAAAGCATGTGCATTTTGGCAAATGTATTTTTAATTAAAGTACGAATCAAGCCAAGAAACAACAACAGCAGCGAAAACCCACAACAACAGATAAGCCTTATTCCGCGGTTCTAGAACTTCAAACAGTTTGCTTGGCCTTCGAGTACTGAAGATTCATCATCATCATTGTTTACATTATTATTGTCGTTATTATTAGCTCTCATTTCTTAACTAAGGAAGCAGAAACTCACGAACCATGATCAGGAAGGTTTTATTATTGCTAAGAGCAACAGAGAGGTCGGTGACCTGTACATCTCGTCAATCAGAAATCCCGTTACAAACAAAGAGCTCTCTACTGAAAGGAATGCAAGTGTGATGGCGTATAATTGCTTTTGACTTTTATTTTAGTCTCAGCTTCTATTTGTAGAGAGGTTACACCGCCTTCTAGCAAGGATGATCTTGTAACTTTCAAATCTTTAGAAACATATACAGTGTGAACAGAAAGTGTCTTTTTGGATACCCGCCTAGTTTTAACGACAAAATATTCCACTGATGTCATAAAACACTGCGCATTTCTTAACACACGACTCTTATAATAAACACATCAATTTTATAACACAACATCAGCCTTCTGATATAACACACGACTCTTATAATAAACACATCAATTTTATAACACAACACCAGCCTTCTGATATAACACACGACTCTTATAATGAACACATCAATTTTATAACACAACACCAGCCTTCTGATATAACACACGACTCTTATAATGAACACATCAATTTTATAACACAACATCAGCCTTCTGATATAACACACGACTCTTATAATAAACACATCAATTTTATAACACAACATCAGCCTTCTGATATAACACACGACTCTTATAATAAACACATCAATTTTATAACACAACATCAGCCTTCTGATATAACACACGACTCTTATAATAAACACATCAATTTTATAACACAACATCAGCCTTCTGATATAACACACGACTCTTATAATAAACACATCAATTTTATAACACAACATCAGCCTTCTGATATAACACACGACTCTTATAATAAACACATCAATTTTATAACACAACATCAGCCTTCTGATATAACACACGACTCTTATAATAAACACATCAATTTTATAACACAACATCAGCCTTCTGATATGACACACGACTCTTATAATAAACACATCAATTTTATAACACAACATCAGCCTTCTGATATAACACACGACTCTTATAATAAACACATCAATTTTATAACACAACATCAGCCTTCTGATATGACACACGACTCTTATAATAAACACATCAATTTTATAACACAACATCAGCCTTCTGATATAACACACGACTCTTATAATAAACACATCAATTTTATAACACAACATCAGCCTTCTGATATAACACACGACTCTTATAATAAACACATCAATTTTATAACACAACATCAGCCTTCTGATATAACACACGACTCTTATAATAAACACATCAATTTTATAACACAACATCAGCCTTCTGATATGACACACGACTCTTATAATAAACACATCAATTTTATAACACAACATCAGCCTTCTGATATAACACACGACTCTTATAATAAACACATCAATTTTATAACACAACATCAGCCTTCTGATATGACACACGACTCTTATAATAAACATCAATTTTATAACACAACATCAGCCTTCTGATATAACACACGACTCTTATAATAAACACATCAATTTTATAACACAACATCAGCCTTCTGATATAACACACGACTCTTATAATAAACACATCAATTTTATAACACAACATCAGCCTTCTGATATAACACACGACTCTTATAATAAACACATCAATTTTATAACACAACATCAGCCTTCTGATATAACACACGACTCTTATAATAAACACATCAATTTTATAACACAACATCAGCCTTCTGATATAACACACGACTCTTATAATAAACACATCAATTTTATAACACAACATCAGCCTTCTGATATAACACACGACTCTTATAATAAACACATCAATTTTATAACACAACATCAGCCTTCTGATATAACACACGACTCTTATAATAAACACATCAATTTTATAACACAACATCAGCCTTCTGATATAACACACGACTCTTATAATAAACACATCAATTTTATAACACAACATCAGCTTTCTGATATAACACACGACTCTTATAATAAACACATCAATTTTATAACACAACATCAGCCTTCTGATATGACACACGACTCTTATAATAAACACATCAATTTTATAACACAACATCAGCCTTCTGATATAACACACGACTCTTATAATAAACACATCAATTTTATAACACAACATCAGCCTTCTGATATAACACACGACTCTTATAATAAACACATCAATTTTATAACACAACATCAGCCTTCTGATATAACACACGACTCTTATAATAAACACATCAATTTTATAACACAACATCAGCCTTCTGATATAACACACGACTCTTATAATAAACACATCAATTTTATAACACAACATCAGCCTTCTGATATAACACACGACTCTTATAATAAACACATCAATTTTATAACACAACATCAGCTTTCTGATATAACACACGACTCTTATAATAAACACATCAATTTTATAACACAACATCAGCCTTCTGATATGACACACGACTCTTATAATAAACACATCAATTTTATAACACAACATCAGCCTTCTGATATAACACACGACTCTTATAATAAACACATCAATTTTATAACACAACATCAGCCTTCTGATATAACACACGACTCTTATAATAAACACATCAATTTTATAACACAACATCAGCCTTCTGATATAACACACGACTCTTATAATAAACACATCAATTTTATAACACAACATCAGCCTTCTGATATAACACACGACTCTTATAATAAACACATCAATTTTATAACACAACATCAGCCTTCTGATATAACACACGACTCTTAAACACATATAACAAACGCCATATAATAATCTCATGTTTTAAAACTGCACTAGCCTTACAATGCTACGCTTGCAATAATCACTCCCATTTTATAACATTACACCAGTTTTACAATGTTAAATTAATTTTAGAATGTCATACTGTTCTTATAATACTACACTATGCAGATTTTTAATAACACACTAGCATTAGAAAAATACCAGTCGTTCCATATGAAAACATTTTTTTATAAATCACACACTAGCATTAGAAAAATACCAGTCTTCAGTCATTTCATATTAAAACAGTCTTATAATAATAAGATAATCTTATCTTATTGTAAATTCTACAACACTACGCCCGTTTTTCTATAATATCACACCCGTGTTACTGCACAAGTATTAAGACTATCTTATAACACTACACCAAAAACCCAATGGCAAAATTGACAATACCTCACCTACTCTCTCACCAGACTCAATATTATTATTATTCCAAACACTGATATTGCCATACCACTCGCTTACATATGTGTGTGTGTGTGTGTGTGTGTGTGTGTGTGTGTGTATATATATATGTGTGTGTGTGTGTGTGTGTATATATATGTGTGTGTGTGTGTGTGTGTGTGTGTGTGTGTGTGTGTGTGTGTGTGTGTGGTAGTATAATTACACGTCAGTATTATATTCCAAGCGCTGCTATTGCTTGACAGTTTGCTTGTCTGCTTGTACACGGGTTCCATACTTGGTTTCACAGAACATCTGAGAATGCAAGCAATTTCAAGTCGCTGGCTGTTAATAATAAACAAAATCTCTATTTTTGTTTTAACTTACCCTGAAATCGGGCAGTGGTGGTCAAGCTTGAAAGCCGCTCATCCCACAGAGCTCGGATACCTAGCATTCTTTACTAATCTCACTGAGTCTTGGTCTAAAAATACACAAGCATACCCGTTACTGACGCAGCACTAACTTCTAACTTGAATAGTTTTGTATTTCCGCGGCTACACTGGCACGTACCTACAAGAGCCCGGGTACGCTGGGTAGGCCTCGTTACTCGGTACTTTTGTCTCGGCGTGCTGGCTTTCCCACTATACACGTACGTGTATCATATTAACAAATTAATGGCCGGAGGTCTCTCGACCGGAAGCAACAGTCACCTGGTATTAGTGGAGATTTAACCGGTTGTCAAAGCTGATAAGTGATGCAGGACAACAAAACTGAAAGGATGGGGTTCGGAATAGGAGTGCGGGTGGGTGGGAGAGAGAGAGAGAGAGAGAAACGGAGCGGAGAGGGGGAGGTCAACAAAATATCGAAACACTTCCACGTGCGAAGTGAAGATAACAACCACTTCGAACGGCGGATCACGGGGATTCTTGTGCAGGCATTACCCCACCCCTTACTGATTCCCATCCACCCCACCCTATGCTTTATTTCTTTTGCCAAGACGCCAGTTAAAATAGCACAAGAATCGTAGAATCTGATATAAAAAAAAAAAAAAGAAAAGAAACATTTTAAAAATTATAAATAAAACAATGAAGTGGTAAGGAAGCAGAAAGAGGAAAAGAGCTACAGCTTCACGCACACAAAGTGTATGTTGCAATACAAATCGAAGAGCAAGAATTCATCCATTTGATTGGATTATTTCGGAGAGGTCTCGGGGTGTCACCACGCAAGTCGCGTGCGCGAAAGAGGAAACAACTGTCATAAATAACCAATCAGAATTCATTTCTTTGATGCGTACTGTTTCACTTACTCCTTTGCTCTGAAATGAAGTGTTTTGTGGTCGCGTGACGTAGAGGTAACTGACCAAACGGGCAAATGGTTATTCAACTTTAAAACTCAGCAACAACTGGACCCGTTCTGTTTAGTTTGAAACTTCTTTGTCTGCATCTTTATCCCGCTCTCTTTTTCTCTCACTATCAGTCAGTCACTCGTTCTAATAAACAGTGCATAAAATAGACCAAATATCAAGGCGTAACTAATGTCCCTGAAGCCCGCACAGTGTTTAGGGGCCTTTTAACAAAAAAGGCCCATTATTTGTTCCTTCAAAAAAAAAAAATTGTGCTTGAAATTTGTAAAATATACACATGAATAAGTTTGCGCATGACGCACGGCCAGCTGAGTCTCTGTGGAGCAGAGTGCGTGCGTGCGTGTGTGTGTGTGCGCGCGCGCACGCTTCCGGCTTGCGTCGATTTCGCGCTGGGCGAAAGGGGTAAGGGTGGCGCCTCGTAGACGTGTTAGCTTTATGTGTGCAGATATTGAAAATGGGGGCGGAGGGGGGGGGGCATTGTTAGATTTTTTTCAGGGTTACTTTACTGACCAAATGGTTCGGATTTTCATTAGTTAAAAACAATCTTTGCCAAACTTTTTATTTTGTTTTGCTATTTCTTATGAAAACTGCACTAAGCACAGTATCCGGTGACATTCAAGCTAATTAGTAACAAAGAAGCATATAGTCATTATAGTGACTCTCACTACTGACCCAAACGCCCAGACAAAATCTAAACAAAATAGTTTTAAAGTTCCAAAGAGTTTTCACTACTGACCGAAAAGTGTCCTTGTTAACTGGCGGGAATTTATTCAAAGAAATCCAGTAAGAACAGAAAATGTATGTAATGCCAAATACTTGTAGATATTATAGAGCGCTCACGCCCGCACACATTCCTTGAAAAAGTGCACACGGCTAAAAGTGAGGTACTGTCACAGACACTTCCGGTCCTAGATTTTCTCTAGATAGATAGATAGATATATAGATCAGGCTCTTGAGTAAAAGTCTGTGTCTAGCCATCACTGAAGTAGGACGTTTGAGTGTAACCATCACTAGAACAAAAGTTTTGTGTATAACCATCACTGGACTAGAACTTCGATTTTCACCATCACTGGATTAGGGCTTGTATTCAAGCTATGACTGGACTACGACTCTGTGTCATTACTGGACTATGACTCTGTATAACCATCACTGGATTACGACTCTGTATAACCATCACTGAACTACGACTCTGTATAACCATCACTGGACTACGACTCTGTATAACCATCACTGGACTACGACTCTGTATAACCATCACTGGATTACGACTCTGTATAACCATCACTGGACTACGACTCTGTATAACCATCACACAAAGATTGCCGGATGAGCGACGTCAGAAGCGCATTGCTCTCACGTTCGGAGAACATTCTCGGAAACTCGACAACAACGACATATTCTATAATGAGCCAATAGTGCAGTGACGTATACTTATTCTATAATGAGCCAATAGCTGCGGTGATGTATACATATTCTATAATTGGCCAATAGTTGCAGTGACGTATACTTATTCTATAATGAGCCAATAGTGCAGTGACGTACGTATGCATATTCTATAATGAGCCAATAGTTGCAGTGACGTATACTTATTCTATAATGAGCCAATAGTGCAGTGACGTACGTATATTTATTCTATAATGAGCCAATAGTTGCAGTGACGTGTACTTATTCTATAATATGTCAATAGTTGCAGTGACGTATACATATATATAATTAACTAAAAGTGTAGCGACGTATACTTGCTCCGATCCCAAAACTTTTGTTTTTGTTAATCTCTTTCTCTTCTTCAATGTGGACTTAATTACCGTTGCGAGCTAACTGCCCGAAATATGTAATATTTTGCTAGACAAAAACATATCAGACACCGCTAACACGCAGATGATAAGGGAGAACTAAGGCAGTGATGTGTGATAAAGACATATCAGACACCGCTAACACGCAGATGATAAGGGAGAACTAAGGCAGTGATGTGTGATAAAGACATATCAGACACCGCTAACACGCAGATGATAAGGGAGAACTAAGGCAGTGATGTGTGACAAAGACATGTCAGACACCGCTAACACGCAGATGATAAGGGAGAACTAAGGCAGTGATGTGTGACCATGGTAACCACCACCACCACTTACTTATGACATTTTACGTCGCCACTGGAGCTTTCGTGGATCATTTCATCATAAGACGTTCTCTGATCCGTAGTGCTCCAATCGGACCACCACCACCACCCCCGCCCCCGCCCCCATCACGAGTATTCGGTGAGTGCTGGCGGTGGTGTTGGAAGTTGGCTGTCGAATATTGTTAATATTTTTCTTTTTCTTCCCTCCAATTTGTCTGTAGTGCGTCGGGTTGGTGTTTGACGTGTAAAGTTGAAATTTAGGGTGTTTAGAGACACCTTGTGTGTTTTATTGCTTATACCATGGGCACTAGACCAACAGATTTGAGACCTACAGGTCTTTGTTCCAGTGGATTCTGCCGCTCTCGATGTTTGGAGTCCCTAGTGAGAGTATTTCGTCGTGTTGTGATCATTGAAAAGTTTTCCGTCCTTGATTGACCGTAGCGGTGGTATACCATCTCGCCATGTGTGTTGTCACAGTCGGGTTGAGGCGTGAAGAATTTTATTGTGTCAACCATCGGTAGCCATTCTGGTGAACTGAAGTCTGTGTTGGAAGTTTGTTTGTTTGTTTGTTTGTTTGTTTGTTTTCTTTGTTGTTGGGATGTATGCCGCCATCGGAAACCTGTCTGACGATTTTAAAATCTACCCGAGGTTCACTATTTGCCTCCGAACAATCACCACGAGCGGGCGAAAAAATACGAAGCGTTTGGGTTAGTTGTTGTTCACGCGATGGGTGTGCGCTGAAACTTACGTGAAGTTTGTGCGTTTAATTGTAATGTTGACGGGTTGCTGTTGTTGTGAATTGAAGTCTTGTGTCTGTAGCTTGTAGTTTTCTTTGTTGATGCATGGTGAACAGACGCAAACTGTTCTTGAAGGCTATTGTAGATATCTCTCCTTTCCTCCACAGGCTTCAGGCCGGCGGTTTCAAACCGAACCGACCTTTGTGCCCATGGAGCAATGGCATGTAGAATTGAAGTCTGTGTTTGTTGTTTGTTGATTCCTTCTTGGTGTTCGTCTCTACTCTCGTTCGTAGCTCGCTACCAGCATCAGAAAACCGTAGCTTGGAAAAACTCGCCAAAAGCGTGCGTGCGTGCGAGTTGGATGACCGAAGAGGAATCCTGTGCTGTGACTCCTGGACAAGTAAGTTAAATAAAATCCTTTAATTTAACCTCTAAATAGCACACATTTCAATGCTGTTCTCATAACGTTCCACAACCCTCCCTCGAGCTGCAACCGCAACGCAGTCCAGACAGACAGTGATTTGTCAACTGCTCTTTGAACAGACATACGTACATACATTCAAAGACACAGCCACACTCAGTCACAACAGCAGTCATATATATAGTCACACGCACATGCTCACGGTAACAGTCACATGCACACACGCAATCGCTTGGACGCTACGTGTTCAGTTGCTGTTTTTTCTCTGGATTGGGGGGGGGGGAGAGAGAAATAAAAGTATGCCCTATGTAGTTGATCCCTAGTCATAGTGTTGGTTGGTTGATTAGAGACGTTTCCTGGAGACGAACTTGTGAATGGAGCAGTTATGAAAAGTGTATATATTTATGACAATTACTGGGGACTTTTTGGGGTGGAAGTTTTTAATTATTATTATCGATCGCCAGACATTCGCTTATTATTATTTTTAATTATTATTATCGAGAGCCAGACAAACTGCTGGCTCTCCCTGCTGATATACCCAGTGAACCGATCTGAGACACAATGACACCTTTTTATCTCTTAATAGCTTGTATCCGTTGTGGGTTTGAGAATCTCGTACACACACACACACACACACACACACACACACACACACACACACACACACACACATGCACGCAGACACACGCATATGATGGTGTGTATTGTGTTTGCATAAGTATTGTCTTGTATGTATAATTATTACTGTACAAGAAGTACACACACCTACTGGCGACTGAAACAAATACATATAAACCTAATTTGCCTTGCAAACATCAAACACTCATACATTCATACATGTAACATATTTTCAGCTTCGGACGGGAGGGCGGGGTGTCGGCTGAAGGTAATGGAACACAGATACGACTCACGAAGACATGATTGACGGTCGAACTCCACGCGTCAGATCTATTGCGCTTGAGCACGTGACTAGATCCTGTTTTCTTGGTCACGTGTCATCTTGCAGAATTCTACAGCATGGCTCAACGGATTCGTTGACCACTCTCATTCCTGGAGCAGATCACTCTTGTCCGAATAATGAGTGATCTACTCCGAGCAATAAGAGTGGTCTAATCCGAGTAATGAGTTATCTACTCCGAGCAGTGGGAGTGGTCTAATCCGAGTAGTGAGAATGATTTAGTCAGAATATGAGAATGATCTAGTCCGAGTAATAAGAGTATTCCTTTACTCGAACTAGACTTTCTATTACTTAGGCTAGACCATTCTCATTATGGGCTATATGTTTCACATTACTCGGATTATATCATTCCAGTACTCGGACTATATCATTCTATTACTTGGACTAGACTATTCTCATTATTCGAACTAGATCATTCTATTACTTGGAATAGATCATTCTATTACTCGATCTACTAGACCATTCTATTACTTGGACTAGACCATTCTCATTACACGGAGTAGAACATTCTCATTATGGGCTATATCTTTCACATTACTCGGACTAGACCATTCTCATTACTCGGATTATATCATTCTATTTTCGGATCATGCCGTTCTCATTAATCGAACTAGACCTTTCTAATGACTCAGGCTATTTCTCGATACTTAATCTACACCATATTCTTTATTCACTCTGAATTATTCTTGTTATTCATTCTAGGCATTTCTCGATACTTAATCTACACCATTTTCTTTATTCACTCGTTACCATTTTTACCAAAGTTACTGTGTTAGTGTGGCCATTTAATATCAGCATTTGATGATGTATTCGAAGTTGGGGGGGGGAGTACATGATGGGGGAAAGGGCAAATCCTTTCTCTATGGAGTTATGCTGTAACCTAATATTTTCGCTTTCTAAATTAATTGCCTTGGCTGAACCTCATCATTATTATCGTCATTCCCACGCCACTGATAAAGGATGCAAATGACGTCGATGATAATCGAGGGCAAATTTATGACACCTGCCCATTTCCGTCAAACACTGTACGGTCGTTATCAGAAGCATACACCTTTTTTTAAAAACTATCTGACTAATTTTTTTTCTTCTCTCCCTGCGCACTCCCGTTGACTCTTCTCCATCTATTTCTGTAGCAGTGATCCCACACTCCAATCATCAAATAATTAATCCTGTCTCTCCCCAACCTGCAGGTATTACGTTGCCACAGGCTTGCTTTGTGAGTCACGCGGCGCGCGACACGGACAGGTAATTGTTGGATCAGCCAGTGATCAAGGTGACGGTCATGCCTGGCTGCATTCACTTCGCATCGGCGTTCATCTGATTGCTCGCGAAGAATGGACTGGCACTCCCCGTCTTTTGCTACCACCACCACCAAGATCCGCTCTAACTCGATTACTGGCAGGGCGCTGTGACAATCAAAGGCCAACGACAGCCGAGATAAGGTCATTGTTCCAATTATATCATTTACATTTTCTGAAGACATGCCTTTCAATGGCATTAGGTCTATGTAAAATGGAAGTTTCCCTGTGTTTCATTGTCGAGCTGATTCTAATTTGACATCTACTTTATCGTGGATAAAATTAATAAATAATGATCTTTCATTTTTCAGAATGTTATTTGTTTTAGTTAAATAGTCAATCATTCCTTTCTTTGACTGAGTATATTAAACCAATTGCTAAATGGGTGTCCTTAATAACAATGAATGCACTATTTGGTCAGTCTGGAAAGTAACAACCTTGAAATTATTTTCCAACTCAGCTCCTTGTGAATTTGTTTTATTGCATCCCCATAGCCCATCACCCATACACACACACTGTCTTTAACTTCAACTGGAACAGCAGGGGGTGGCTAATTTAGGTACAGACCCACTACTCTTGTTCATTAGTTGTATAATTCAAGCGTAGTGTTCTTTTGGAATTATGTTCAATGCAAAACAAATACTTTTCAGATTACTTCTCACTTAAGCACTCTTCAGACTGCTTGTAACTGTGTGTGGCAGAGTACATTTGCCTTTCCCTATTTCTAGGCTTAATTGTTACATAAATTGTTAAATTGTCGAAGTGACCTGGTCTTGGGTACTTCTTATGATGGTATTTTTGTAAGTGAATTTTGCTATTGACATGTTACACTTGTGTTGTAAGTAGATATGTATTATGCAAGTAGAGTATTATTTCTACAAATTTTAAAACTAAGATGTTCATAAATAAGTTAAACACTTAACATTTTCTCTAGTGAACGAGCTCATAAAATTAATATGCTGTATTTATTATGCATGGGCGTATCAGGCTAATAAATACGTTTGCAGGAAACTGTAAGTTGAGACTTGAATATAAGAGAGAATGGAGTTAAGGATGAATAAACTGGAAATTTAGCATTTGTTCCCTGATGATATTTTCATGGAATAAGTAGCCTTTCTTTGTTTTACTTGCATCTCTTATAAATTATATAGTGATTATAAACCGCTACAATTGTGGTAGATGTAAAAAGTATCTACACTGTGTGTAAGTGTAAGGAATACACTGCAATTCGTTGATGTATGGTGGTAAAGTATGCTGACTAAATCATGGAATTTCTGGTAGAAGGAAGTTACTGGAAATTGAACAATTTTTGTTCTGACTGACGGAGCTACTCAGAATACAATGAAAAAGATTATTTGACATCAGTATTTCTAGAGAATAGCAGCTAGTCAGTTTTCTACAATGTGAGAAGGGAAACATGTTGAATTGACAGTAATAACATGAATAATAAACTTGTGACTTTGTTATGAAAAGACTATTGTATCTTTGCCAGACGATGTTACATACAAACTATTATTGCTTATCGCTAATAACTCTATTTCTGTTCTGATAAGAACTCTCCTGTGACTAGTATTAACAGTAATCTGTTGAATTGTATTTTAGGATATAAGACTGGATAGGTATTAAAATTATTTGAATAAGGTTTCATGGAAATACTGATGTCAAATAATCTTTTTCATTGTATTCGTTATGTGTATATTTCTTTGTTTAATACATTTATTGACCTTCTTCTACATATTGATAACCTTACGTTGGAGAAGAAAGTGGGTGGATGGGGTCTCACTAAATATAGATTAGAGGATGGATTTATCTTCTCCCTTAGTGAAAAGTTTTCCGCCTACTAAAATATTGTGTGACAGTAAAAGTTTGTCTTTAATGCTATGAAAGAGAGAAAACGTTTGAAGTTTCCACATATCTTGTTGAAGCAGGTCAAGTGGATTGTGCTTCATCCTCGCGTTAGTTGTGAAGTCATGTCATGTCATGTCATAGCCACCATTTAAAAAAGTATTTCACACGAAAATTAATCTACATATCTAGACATTTGTATTCATTAATTTACTAACGTAAACTGTATTTTTCATGCCATTTCACTGACTCTTATATGTCTGCATATTATATAAATAGGTAAGGAATAGAAATACAAACCAGTATATATTAGTATGAATGCAAGGCAGTGCCCCTTAATCATACTTGAAATATTGTTAATCTGTTCTTTATTAAATCTTTGTTACTATGTTTTCCATCTTGTATATCTGTTAGTGGTAGAGTAATACTATAGAATGGATACATTTTGCAACTACACTTGATGGTTATGCAACAAATGCTATACAATATGGATAAATATTAAAGTTCCACCATCTACTTGTAACGTCTGAAGCAAATTTTGGGAGACGGGTCACAAGAAATGGCCGCGCTAGAAATCAGTCAGACGTATCGATATTTAGAAGTCCACTTGTTTCTGGATGAGTGCACTGCAAAAACCATTCCCGCCAAAAGAAGTGCTACTCTAAAAACTGTCGATATATTGCGCACGTACTGTATCGCGGTCAACGTATAGATGGCGCATTGTCTAAACTTATCCATGTACTTTATAAAATTAAAACTTCTAACTTGACTTTTGAGAGGGAAAGAGAGTTTGGGCAAGAGCGATGCAGTAATTTCTTTGTATAATACATACATTGGTCTTTAAATAATTCTTACAGATATGTAAAAGTGCATGCTATAATCCTAGAAGTTAAATGTTACCTGTAATTGTAATGTACTATTAAGGTGGGCTTAATAGTTATCGCCTCCCATGAGAAACTGGTTTAGTGGAGAAAGCTCCGTTATTATAGCCTTACCATTACAGCAGGAAACAGAAGAGGGAATCATTAATGAAATATGAGGGAATATGATCTCAAATGTTAGCCATTCACACGTCAGCCTCCGTGTCTACAAGCAATATGGCTTTTAAGGTAAGTTGCACTTTAATAATTTTTGCTTCTTTGAACATCGATCGCATACCGTTCGGATTATGTTTCAATACATTTATCTGCTCTTGGAATGACTTAAGCGGACAAAACAATTACTGTTGAGATTTCATTCGAGATAAGCTGTCTAGGCTTACTGTTTACATACAGTTAATGCAAGTCGCGTACTTTTTACATTACGCTGAAAGTAACTGGCGTACTCTTCAGATTATGTTGAAGGTAAATGGTGTTAACTTTAGATTATGTTGACAATAAATGGTGTACTCTTTAGATTATGTTGACAATAAATGGTGTACTCTTTAGATTATGTTGACAATAAATGGTGTACTCTTTAGATTATGTTGACAATAAATGGTGTACTCTTTAAATTACGCAGACTGTAAATGGCACTCTGTTCAATTAATTTGAATGTAAATGGCATGGGCTTGAGAGTATATATTGAAGATAAATTACAATCTCTTTAGAATATGCTGAAGTTAAATAGCGTACTATTTAGAATATGTTGAAGATTAAATGGCGTACTCTTTAGAGTATTTTGAAGGTCAATAGCGTCATCTTAGAACATATGAAGACAAATTGCATACTCTATAGAGTATGTTGAAAGTAGATGACGTACTCTTTAGAACATGTTAAAGGTAAATGGCGTACTCTTTATGACATGTTGAAGGTAAATGGCGTACTCTTTAGAGTGTATTAAAGATAAATAGCGTACTCTTTATGACATGTTGAAGGTAAATGGCGTACTCTTTAGAGTGTATTAAAGATAAATAGCGTACTCTTTAGAGTGTATTAAAGATAAATAGCGTACTCTTTATGACATGTTGAAGGTAAATGGCGTACTCTTTAGAGTGTATTAAAGGTAAATGGCGTACTCTTTATGACATGTTGAAGGTAAATGGCGTACTCTTTAGAGTGTGTTAAAGGTAAATGGCATTCACTCTAGATGTTGAAAGTAAATTGCGGTCTACTCCGATTAGATTTAATGCAAAGCATGTAGTCTACGTGTTCAATTACCTTTTATTGCATATCGCGAAACGTATAATGCAAGGTGAGCTGTGGAAATCGAAAACTATTTAACAGATAATTCACGTGCTAAAAGCTAGTAAATATCTGGTTCGATTCTCTGCCAACCAAAATGTCAATCGCAGCTGTTATCTGTTATTTAGTTCATGGGTGTTAGTCGGGGCGATACTCTGTTTACTGGGTGTGAAGATAAAATCAGTTTTTCCATGTTTCGTGCTGCCGCGTTCCATTATGTTAAAGTTCCATTTACAGTTTGTTTCTTTTTTTCTCAACATGTCCCCCTTAAGTAATGCAAAAGCATTTGCTTGTTTCCAGCAAGCAATACTGGAACTCTGTCACAGACTGGCTAGCAACAAAAAAAAAAAAAAGACTAATCAATAACTCTCGCTACATCTACAACCATTCACACACACACACACACACACACACACACACACACACACACACACACACACACACACACACACACACACACACACACACACATACACACACACACACACACACACTTTTAAAGCACGCGTATATATTGATACACTTAGAAGCTGAAATATGTAATAACACAGATACAATGACGCGCGCACACCGACACAATGACATGCACACACACAACATGTACAGAAGACACTCAGGCAAGCGGTAAACACACTGGTGAACCATGAACATCTCTGCTTAATAAGAAGCATTTGGACATCTTCAAAAATAAACTGCATTCTCCGGTCACTGGCATCCTTTCTTCGTTCAATCTTCATAAACAATCCCCACCACACCACCAACGTCTCGACTCTTAATTAATTTGCCATTGCTAAAGTTCAAAAAAGGAAGAAATTAATAATTACTGACAAGACTTTGCATTCAACAATAGCAACAATTACAACATTAAAACTAGTATTTTAAATATATGTCTTTATATTAAAACTTTAATAAAATTTTTTTAATAATTTTGGCCGTTGAATCCCAGAGGAAATAAATGTAATCTATGATGGACGGCAGTAAAAACAGAAAACAGCAAAACATCGATAATGGCGATGAAAGGGGTGTCGGGGATGGAAGGAAAGAGAAGTGATTATGTGGCAGTGTACGTCAAAATGGAAGACGAACAAAGGGTTTCAACAATCATAGGTTAGACTTAAAATTTGCGCCCCAGTTGTATTCCGTACCATCCATCTGCATATCTCTCCATAATGTAAAGCAACGCGACTCGATTCGATATAAACATGGCGCCATTATATAGGTTACCAAGGGAGCATATTATTTAATTTAATTTAATTAGTTAATTATTAGCTTATTTAATTTAAATAGATTTTAAACACTAAACAAAATGTACAGTTTGTTGAAATGCACCCCAAGGAGCTTACGCCCTAGGAGACCTCCTAGGTTCGCCTATAGGACGGACGGGCTGGCCCTGACAATACAATAGATAAAGTGTAGAGATTTTAGAACAATACAATAGATAAAGTGTAGAGATTTTAGAACAATACAATAGATAAAGTGTAGAGATATTCAGGACAATACAATAGAAAAGTGTAGAGATGTGCAAGACGATACAGTAGACAAAGAGTAGAGATGGGCAGGACAATGCAATAGATAAAGTGTAGAGATTTTAGAACAATACAATAGATCAAGTGTAGAGATATTCAGGACAATACAATAGAAAAAGTGTAGAGATGTGCAAGACGATACAGTACACAAAGAGTAGAGATGGGCAGAACAATGCAATAGATAAAGTGTAGAGATGTGAGCGTGACTTGGGGTAGCTTCCTCATAATTAATTTATCTGACAGTTTAAGGGAGCAACCCACTAACGAATTCAATGACTTGTGTCTTGATTCTTTTCACTAGAGTACAGCTATGTATGCACGTCCAAGGCTCAGTCTTGTGTCTTGATTCTTTTCACTAGAGTACAGCTATGTATGTACGTCCAAGACTCAGTCCTAATTTTTTTTTCCACAGTGATTGTGGCCGGCATACATAGAAGTTAGTCAAGCTACCGTAGGCCAAGTGATAATACTTAGCCGAATATTCAGCCCACTGACCATGTGACTAGCTGACCAACTGGGACCGATCTGCGAACGCACGCACTGGCGTGCCAAAATTGCGCCCACACAAGGCAGTCGTTTTCCCTGTCATGGAAACCATATGTTTTGAAACTTGTTCTCAGACAAAAGCTGGTAAAAAGGGTGATAGTTCAACAGACAGAAACCCTACCTCGAATTCTTGTCGAGAAAGCTCAGTCAGATATAGCCGATTTAAATCATTTAATAATAATAATAATTAACGAAACAGCAACTGTCATTGATGTTGTTTCAAGTGCAAGAAACAAAAACAAAAGAAAGAGAAAAAAAGAAAAATACCAGGCTCTCAGATTGGAAATCCAGAGACTGTGGACAGTAAAAGCAGAAGTGATGTCTGGAGTGAAACGTTTGAGTAGGAAGTCTATGAAAATACTACCTGGAAACCAGATACACGCCCCACTACTAAAAGCAGCGCTAATCGGAAGATATGTCCGAACAAGACGGCGACAGTTGTGGTCGACATCAAGATCGTGCGTGTCAATGAAAGGAGATATAATCTGTATGTTGGAACATAAGGGAGGTTAACAGTGAGAATAACAGCGTTAAGATCATATTTCATTTTTATACATTGGAACTTTGAGATAAGAAAAAGTACAGTGATTCTGTAAACAGACCAGACATTGTAATTCTCAGTAAATTTATCAGAACATCAACAATCAACAAATGCATAGTGAAAATATTCTATCTAGATGTCTGATTCTGACTGGAACAGTGTCACGGGCTGTTAGTAGGCCATGCGAAATTTTCTTGCAAGCAACGTTCCATATAAAGGACCGTCCCTCCCGACTCAACTATCGCCGTTAATTATTTTTCCATCTCACCCTCATTCACCCCGATAGTTACCAGCCAGTACGTAGTAGTGAAATATCTCAGATGTCAGTTGGAATTAGGGTTCGGTAGCAAATTGCAGGTTAGTGGTTAATTGTTAAATACAATAGATAGATAGATAGATAGATAGATAGATAGATAGATAGATAGATAGATAGATAGATAGATAGATAGATAGATAGATAGATAGATAGATAGATAGATAGATAGATAGATAGATGTGTCCTGTTGGTAGAAATAACAGGAACGTGGTGAAAATAATTGTTGATATGGATAAATGTAATGGGGAAAAAACTAATAATGAAATGTAATGGGGAAATAAACTAATGAAAGGGATAATTGATAAGAGTGAGAAATGTAAGCAAGCCATATTTGATTAGATGGGGAGATGTAGAGGGAAATAATTAAAGGCATAAATAAATGAAAATAAATTGATAAGATGGAGAGATATAAATGGGGGGGGGGGAGGTTAGATGAAATAGGGAGATGTCAGGGGAAATAAGTAGTGAGAAGGGGAGATGTAAGGGGGAATTTTTGATGAGATGGGGAGAAATTATTTTTAAGGTATCGTGATGTGAAGTTTGATGCAGAAATAAAGGATACGCGTAGAGATATGACGTGTGAGGTGTGAAATCTAAATAATAGATCAGGGAGATCTAGTGAGGTGTGAAATCTAAATAATAGATCAGGGAGATCCAGTGAGGTGTGAAATCTAAATAATAGATCAGGGAGATTCAGTGAGGTGTGAAATCTAAATAATAGATCAGGGAGATCCAGTGAGGTGTGAAATCTAAATAATAGATCAGGGAGATCCAGTGAGGTGTGAAATCTAAATAATAGATCAGAGAGATCCAGTGTGGTGATATTAATAAATATAATACAAAAGGTGTCAAGTGTGCTGTGTAAGATAGAAATACTGTAATAGATAGTGTCTCCATGTAAGGTAGGACAGAAACACTGTAGAAATGGGTAGAAATCATTGATTATGTAGAGTGATGGGTGACATGTGAAAATAATAGATTAGGTATATAAATATAAAGTATGGTGGAGATAATTGAAGATGGTGCTGACTTTAAATAATAATGAAGAGTGTGGAGGTGGGAGGGGTAAAAAAAATAGTAGATGGGGATGTGTCGAAATAAAAGAAAACGAAGTAGAGATGTAAGATATAGGACGTATTTTTTTATTGATGGTGTTAGATTGAAATAATAGAAATGGAATGTAGTGATGAAAGGAGCGGAGTAAAAAAAAAATATATATATATAAGGTAGAGAAATTATATTTATGGTAAAAATAACTGAAAAAGTGTAGAGATATAAGGTGTAGGTGAAATAGTACAAGACTGACCTGTAGGGGAAAGAAAAAGAGAGGAGTTGAGGTGTGAGGTGTGACAAGCGGGTCACAGACACAAAGAATGACAGACGGTAGAAATGGGAAGTTTGGGTAGAGGAACGAGGTACTCATATGAATCAGTGTATTGTCGCAAATCTGTTATCGACAGCGAGTCAAGCTGTGAAATGACGTCACGTGAAGAGAGATCGGATAACAGGAAGATTTCTGCTTTAATAGGATGGATATGACAAGACAACTTAATTCCAGACAACTGAAGATGATGCCATGAAAGTAGAACGCGTAGTTCCTCGAACAAAATATTACCACACACTTTAACGCATATGTGTACGGTACGTGCACACAGACACACTCGGGTACATGTAGGCCTATACAGTACATGCACACAGACACACTCGGGAACATGCATGATAAATGAAGGGATACAGGAAAGACACGGAAAAAACAAATTGAAATAAATAAAGCCATCAGAATGTTTTAGATGTTGGTGATATTCGGGTGGGTCTTTGTGTGGACGATATGTGTGCGTGTGCGCGCGCGTGTATGTATGCGGTTGTGAAAGTGTCTGTGTGCATTTGTGTGTATTATCAATATATCACAGTGAGACTCTGCATATGGTATTTATCAATCCAGCAAATCAAAATGAGACTGTGTGAGCGTGTGTGTTGTGAGAGAAGGAGAAAGAAATCAACATATCTCAGTGAGACTGAAAGCTTCTCAGGCAAGGACAAAGGAAAAGATCGCACATATTTATTTATTTTTTTAAATCATACAAGACCCCAAAGAACACCATCATATTCGTCAAACGGCATGCACTCACTGATCTTAGACAGTCGCGCATCTAATCTTTCCACATATTTTTTTTAATGGTATTTATTTCTATTAATAGCACAAAGCTGTAAAGAGCGAGCGAGGAAAAACGTAACACCTTGATTGATCAAGCAGACAGGTGCAACACCTCTCAGTCAGTGTATGAGCTCTGTAAGAAGTTCAACCTTTACTGTACAACTATTCTAGGCTCGTTGTTTTATCTGTTGTTATTTCCCTTTTTTTTTTTTTTTTCTAAAGAGCGTTCATTGTGCATTCTTCTGCTTCGTCCAATGACAGGTGAGACTGCGCGTAACTGGCGCGCGCTTAGCACACGAATGCCTCGTGCAAACGCATGCGCAAGAAAGGGGCAGGTGGCGCCTTCGACAATCACCAACTCGACGTTGAACAGTATTTTGTTACAAATGGCGGCAATTCCTTCATACATTTCGCGCTGTGCAAAGTTCGGTAAACAATGTTCGCTACCTTGGTCTTTGTGTGTACGCGAGTGCATATGTCGAGATTTCGTGTAATTTCCTTTGGAGCTCTCAGTCTGGTGTTTGTTGTTTGAGTTCTAATGTTTAAAAAAAAAAGTTTAGAATTTTATATTTAATTAATGTTTTCTTCTTTGTCCAATCGCTAACTCCTGGTGCACAGTATATGCTTGAATAGTGGTGGTTCTCGGAAAACACAATCAAACAAAAGAATACTCATACACAAACAATCAAAGAAAAGAGTACTCATACACGAACAATCAAACAAAACAATACTCATACACAAACAATCAAACAACAGAATACTCATACACAAACAATCAAACAAAAGAATACTCATACACAAACAAGCAAAGAAAATAAATAAATCAAGAAAGACCTAAGTTAACGGATTGGTGGTAAATTTTTACTTTTAATTGAAGTTTGAATTATTGAGGAGTTTTATGTCCCCCAAGGTCTGCTTTGAAGAGGGAGGGGGAATCAACGTTATACTAAACCTGTCATCTGGAAACAAGTGACTTTACGTATAATAAATAAACTAATTTAAACTTAGCGCTACAGTATTTACGTTATAAAATATACACAACAAAAATCTCAAAGCAAGTTGCCCAAGGCACATAACAATAATTTCGAAACAAATTGCCCAAGACACACAACCAAAATATCGAAGTAAATTGCCCAAGACAGAAAGAAAAGGGTAAACACGTACATTCTTAACGTAATTGCGCACAAAACACGAGAATTATCGTTTGTTGTCTTTCTGCTTGTGAGAATGTTTTCGACAGATGAAAGCTATACCCTGCCCTCATCCCAGTAATAGCCCCACCTCCTACACGCACACGTACGCACGCACGCGCGCACACACACACGCATGCACCCACACACCATAATAAGGTATCTTCAAGGTCGCGTCTAGTTCATGGACGTAGGCAGGTGATACAGGAGACAAAGTCGAAAGCATCAGTAGATTGTCGGGTGGACCGGAGGAAATTGCCATTTGTGCAGTGAGAGTTGGGAGCAAAGTTGAAAGTCCACAACAAAACACACCCGATCGGAAATGGTACACGTTGGAGCGGACGGCGAGGGCAATTGGTCACCACCACAACAGAACCCCCCTCCCCCCTTCGTAAAAAATTGGAGCACTACATTAGGGCAGATGTCTCCCTGTTAATATGAGAGCGGAAGAGTGGGGTTATCCGTCGGGGCATGCGTATGTGTGTAATAACAAAAACGTTCTCAACCATGGCTTCAGTTTAGCTCCTAGAGTCCCTATGCTTTGGGGGTTTTTTTTGTTTTTTTTTTTAATGAGATTGATAAGGACAGATATACTTCCTTCATCACCAACTCTGAACCTGCTTTCACCTATAGACAATTGAAAGACCAGTTGTTTTGAACCTGCTTTCACCTATAGACAAATAAAAGACCAGTTGTTTTGAACTTGCTTTCACCTATAGACAATTGAAAGACCAGTTGTTTTGAACCTGCTTTCACCTATAGACAATTGAAAGACCAGTTGTTTTGAACGACTTAGGAGTGTGTAAACTGTAAAGAGTGTATGTGATTTCTTATTTCTGTAGAGGGGTGTGTGTGTGTGTGTAGAAGAGAGTGATAGTGTAATTCAATAGACTAATGATTTGTACACGTGTATTTGTCTTTGTCAGTGTGTGTGTGTGTGTGTGTGTGTGTGTGTGTGTGTGTGTGTGTGTGTGTGTGTGTGTGTGTGTGATCCAGCACACTACACTATAAAGAAAATTGAGGAGAGAAATTTCTTTTCTCAGCTAGAGTTCGTGACATGTTGAAAAGTTTCCCAACCACACTC
Organism: Sinotaia quadrata; assembly: GCA_028829895.1. Classification (NCBI taxonomy): domain Eukaryota; kingdom Metazoa; phylum Mollusca; class Gastropoda; order Architaenioglossa; family Viviparidae; genus Sinotaia; species Sinotaia quadrata. The sequence continues at coordinate 142,303,594 of CM054177.1, read as the reverse complement.
ACCGTGTGCTAAGCAAGGGTCATTGAGGTCAGTGACCCTCAGTACTTACCAGTTTTGATAAATTGCAGGCCGGGCCTAGACACCTTAAACTCTCTCCCTTCGAAAAACTGAAGGCACATGTGCTAGGTAAATACTGCATTCTGACCACAATTTTCATGGGTTGGCATATGCTGACTGACATCATAACTAGAAACTGCTGAGCAAAAGGGAGAATTTCCAGAATTGGTACCTGGTTCCATATATTTACCTGAATACACAAGTGTTTACAGAAGCATTGACTCCAGCTTGACCCAGTTCTGGCTCAAGGCTGCATGCTACCATTCCAAACTTTTGGCTGCTGTTCCTTGGCTATCATTCTATCCTCCTAGACATGCTGTCAATCACTCATCGTCAGTCGGCAAACCAATCCTTGGAAAACATCTGCAAAACTATAGCTATTCAAGAAGCAAGGAAGACAATACACAGCAAGTTGTGTTTGGAGAGTGACTCACTGGATGACTCTCATTAACCCACGCATGAACATTACTCCCCATTTTTATTTTGACGTACTATTTTTGACGTAGATAGTGACCGTATCTTGACCCAACAGTAATTATTATTGTGACGTCACACTTTTAAAAGCAGTCAGCAATCTCAATCCATCGTTGTGTTGCATATTACACGTCAAGGCCTCGTTTATTATATCAACCTGTGTATGCGTGGTTTATTGTGACTGAGGGTGAGAGAAGAGCCTGTGTCTGTCTCTTGAATTGCCTGGGTGTGTGGTCAATCAAGGTCTTCTGTTAATGGTATGCAATGCTTAAAGCTTCAGGTTAGAGTGGAGTCAAGAGTAAGCACGATACCACATCTATAGTCACGGTTGCCCACCATTACAGCAAAGTGTGTTGTTAACTCGCCTTCGTTCGTTATAGATTCTCTGTGGTGATTTCAACAAGTACATACATATAATCTTACTGACACACTGATAATTACAAACCCAACCCGTCGTGATCTCTGTTTTCTGTCCAGAACAGAATCCGATCGTTCTTACATATGCAGCCATCTTCATCAGACGAGCTCTTTCTAATCCTTTAAACGCAAGGCGACAATTTAATTTACCGGCTGGTTCAACAAACTCTAATTTCACACAAATGGAGATTTTATTGCGAGTTGTCAGTCAAGTTGTAGTGAAATGAATTACGAACTCCGAGATGGAGACCGAGACTAAAACGTCAGATCCACTCACGTCATTGAACAGTCTAAAGGCGGAGACTAAAATGGATTTTATAATGTTGTTCTCGCCAGACTCTTGTGCACCTCACACCGAATATGAAACACGATTCAATTCGTCGTGAGAGTGTCTTAACTTATTATCCGGACTGGAAATAGATTTTTTTCTTTTTAAATCGTGCCAATCCTCACAACTTGCATGTGCGTGTGTATATATGAATTACGTGTAAGTCTGTTTCTGTCTATATTTGTATGAAAGTTTTTAAGCGTATGGTTGTATGCAGGCGTGTGTATACGTATTTATCTGCGTCATTAATTCGTGTATCTGGTGTGTTTGCGTGAGTAAAATGGCAAATTATATTTTGTGTTATTTTTAAAACATTAATGATTTCGTGCATTGAGCTCATTTGAGTATAATTATAATAATATTAGATCTAACAGGCGGTGATGCAAAATATTGATTTAGAAATTACCTCACCAGATACAAGTAACCTCTTAACCACAGATCATATAGTAATAGTCGGAGTTAAGAGGACCTTTATGTGTAAAGATAAATCGAAATTTGTAAATATAATAATTAGAGTTACAATATCTTAGCGTTACCGTTATTTCCCATGAAATTCATTACAGCTATTAGTACACGTACAATGTGTGTGTGTGTGTGTGTGTGTGTGCGTGCGTGCGTGCGTGCATGCGCGCGCGCGCGTGTGTAACGGTTCCCTATTCCACCCGCTAAAAATCCTTTGTATAATTATTCTGATAGATAGAATTGGAGGTGGACATATGTGTATGTTATATAAGTAATATTTAATCAAAGATAACATTGCCAACACGAGGCACGTCAGCTAATTTGTTGCTAAGTTAGATGATTAAAAGGTCCCAAAGAACAGATCTAACACTGAAGGGCAGATTAAACCGCATGGGCCCTTGTCAGTATTAGAGCTAATAGAATATATTTCATGATTGATAATTCTAAGTGTAATACTGCGATAGGTTCATTAAACAAACCCTGCACGTGGCAATAAGTTCTACTAAAGTTTTAAAGCACACAAAAAGCACTGAGTTATAATAGTATATTAAAGTATAAATAAACATAATGAAAATAAAAATGGCGTTTTAAAATCTGATATTGAGAGTTAAGCACGTCCCTTTGTTCAGCCGCTCTGGAACTTAACGCACAATTCTCAAGAAGACGCAGTACACGTGCACCGCAGCGTTCCCATTAATAAATTTCTTGTGCGCGAGAAAATGTCGGTTGTTTGAGCTTGCTACCAAAACTTGTGTGCGGAATTTCGAAACAGCTGTTTGGCATTTTCTAATGAGCTGCAGCGGCCGCGCACCTTAGAGAGGGAACATTAGTGCACTGTACTATCTATGAGACATGGCAAAATGGAAATTAAAAAATAAACACTAAATACTAGTGCACTGTCTCTCTAATACAAAATAGTTATATCTTTCTGTTCTGCTAGAAAAAAACAGCTGTCCACTAAATATGAACGAGGAAATAACATTTGACTCAAACTTTACAGAAAGTCCTAGATGGCAATCAAAAAATTCTAATGGCAGACAGTAATATTTGCATGTTCTTTTGCCTCAAAAAGCTATTTCGATCAATGACAAAAAAGAAGTTATGTACGAGCTAAAGGTAATTTAGAGTAATGCTTTGTCGGTTAATATTGCTTTTTCTTAAAACTCAACTCTTCGAGGAAGAGTCATTGTGCCTTTAATCTAAGCCTATACATAAGAGGTTTATGTGTGGTTTAAAGTCATTGTCTTTAATCTAAGCCTATACATAAGAGGTTATGTGTGGTTTATATTTTTCATCAGATTATAAATATATGCTCTTCTGAAACTGTTCTTGTTTAGAAGTGAGAACTGAATAACTGTAAATGTCCGGTTGTGTCGGTTCTAGAGCAAAACCGAGTGACCATTTAGCGAAGACCTATAGACAGTGAGACCAGCATAGCTTACAACTAAACCCAGAAGGGGAGAGAAAAATGTAAGGCAGAACGTTACATTTGACACAAACAGAAATTATTAATTGCGCCACAGTAAACTTGCATTTAATTTGAATTTTAATTTCTTAAGTGTGTTGTTTTGATTCGGTGGAGCAATTAGAAAAGAAATAAGATGTTAAATTCTTGCAAAAAAACAAAATGGTTTAGTCGATTTGCTGATCACCAGCAGGCGAGCATTATACTCTTTTAGCGGCCACTCTGTGAGTCTGAGGAAGTAAATGGTAAATTGGTGGTGGTCAGGCCGGTACCTCGACTTTCGGGGTGATTAGTGATGTATAAAACTTGTGTCGTTGTAATTTGTTAAAATCATAATATCTTAACTGATTTCACTCTTCAAACTGCAATGCAAAGTCAACATTAACCCGGCAAGTAATGATTCGTGTCGGTGTTAATGTCATTTATCGTTTAGTGTAGCAAATGACGATTCCTGTCTTTGTTAATTTTATTTATTGTGTTTTGTGTAGCAAATGATGACTCGTGTTTGTGTTAATGTCACTCATCGATTTTGGCAGATGATGATTCGTGTCAGTGTGGTGTCGCTCATTGTTTTCTGTGTGACAAATGTTGATTCGTGTCAATGTTAATGTCATTTATTGCTTTCAGTGCGTAAGTGATGATTCGTGTGTGTGTGTGTGTGTGTGTGTGTGTGTGTGTGTGTGTGTGTGTGTGTGTGTGTGTGTGTGTGTGTGTGAATGTTGTTCGTTGTTCTCTTTCGATGGGTGACGGGGTCTGACCGTGTGGCGATGTAAAATGAACATTTATTGATTTTTGTGGCAAGTGATGGGTCTAACCATGGTCTTGACGTAAAATGTATATTTATTGATTTTTTGACAAGTGGTGATTCGAGTCTGTTTGATTGTTGTTTAATGATTTTTGCGACAAGTGATGGGGTGTGACCGTGTTGTGACACACATGCAGTGAACAGTGTAGTGATTTCTGAGTGCAAAGAGTTGGGTCGTCTCACCAATGTTTGTATAACTTTGCTTAGGGAAACATTTCGAAACAGTGAGAATTAAAGATGTAAATTTTATTTTTAAAAATTAGCATCCTCGTATGCCACTCCCAACTTATCGCCCTTCCCTCTTTACACATCCACACCGAACCTACGCTCACAAGCCTACTGTATCATATTTCAACTTAAATTACTTCTAATTACTACGGTGGTGCGTGTGTGTGTGTGTGTGTGTGTGTGTGTGTGTGTGTGTGTGTGTGTGTGTTTGTGTGTGTGTGTGTTTGTGTGCGTGTGTGTTGCTGTGCATGTGAAATACTCTGTGAGTGCGCGCGCAAATTGTGTGCGTATTGTGTGCACTGTTGTGCGTTTGTGGGCACGCATATTTGTTTGCGCGTGCGTGTGCGCATGTGTGTGTGTGTGTGTGTGTGTTTATGTGTGTGTGTGCGTGGAGAGAGAGAGAGAGAGAGAGAGAGAGAGAGAGAGTGTGTGTTGAATACGAAGAGCGAGGGAAGGGGGAGCATGTCAACGCAATTGTTTCCCCATTATTTCTGATTCAGTGTCGTTAATTTTGCCCATGTCAGTCAATAAAGAAGAGCAGTTCAACGTATGTTCCTTGTTTCACTAATACAAACACACAGCGAAAAACATCGTGCTGCAGTGCGCATGATCATTTTCACTTTCACTTCCTGTCCCAGCTGTCGAAGGACCTGTCTTCCTTGAATTTCTTCTTGGTCACGTTTTACTAAAATGTTTCGCATCACGCATAGATTAGTCACAAACTATGAACAAAATATCCCACTTACTGAACACACAAGGAAAAAGATATGAGTCTCCCAGTTATTTAGCACAAATAAAAAATTAAATATATAAATATTTACCTTACTTTCTATCTCCAGCACTAACGATTTTGGATCTAAACTCTAAAGTATTTGTATGCCGAATGATGTCATCTTACACATGTCTTTTGTCAAGGGAGAGAACGGTATGTGCTGTCACTTATCCAACCCAACAAATAGATTATTAATCTGAAATAAGCCCAAATATTTCTATTAAAAGATACGGAAAAGCTTCTTACGAGAAATATAAGTTAGAGTGAAAATATTTTCCAATAATGTTAACATTAGATCCAAATTGAATTCTATAATGTACAAATATATCCCACAAAATCGAAACGACATATCAAAAGCCATTGAACAATGAAAAGCAGACAAATACTGAATAAAACGACATAAACATGCCACTTTACTCTGAAACTAAACGACATAAACATGCCACTTTACTCTGAAACTAAACGACATAAACATGCCACTTAGATAAAAACAAGAAGTCGTAAACTATGCCACTTTACACTTTCAACTAAAGGACGTGTGCCACTTTGATAAAACAAAACAAAACCCCCCCAAGAAGTCGTAAACTATGCCACTTTACACTTTCAACTAAAGGACGTGTGCCACTTTGATAAAACAAAACAAAACCCCCCAAGAAGTCGTAAACTATGCCACTTCAGAAAACAAAATTATATTTGCAAAGACACACTTTATTATAAATCACGCTCCATATACAAAGTCATTTCTATGCGGAAATGTAAACGAAACTAACGGTGTCGGGGAAGGGAAATAATCAGTAGCATAAATATTTATGGAAAGACACGACCAATAACTGTGGCATTCAAGGACAAAGTCACACATGAAAGAATTAAATATTTTTAAGGACTAAGTGTTAATTGTTAGACGTGTTTGTGTAAAATGTGTGTATGTGTATGTGTTTGCGTGCGTGTCTCTGTATGACGGAAGATGCAATCCTTTGGTTAGTATGGGGTTCATGGTTTGTCGATATACGATCTGACGAGATAAAGTCGATAACGACAAAGTGAATGCACATATATCGGATGAATAATTGGACTGAACATAATAATAGAACTTTAAGCAAAATAATGCAAAGTAAATTTGTAAATAATATTAGAATGATTAACCTTCTACTGAAATGTCATCCATAACAAATAACACACACAAACACTATTACTCTCATACACACATATATACACATTTGTACTATCCATCGCGAACTAACAAGCACACACACACACATTAACCAAACACAGAACATAAAGTCCAAGGGGGAATAACTCGGCTAGTGCCCCTGCTTTGTTGTGCTTCAGTGGTATTTTAGTATGCTCTGGCCATCTGTCGTGGTCTCCACAGCAGGTGCGCTGATCTTTGTGATTGGCCCAACAGATGGACAGGAAATATCCACGAACTAGACATCTCCACAGTATTATTATTTTTTTTTTAAATATTGTGTCTTTGAATGAAGTGTTTGCTTTTTGACAGGTTAGTTTGGCAGTGTCAAAGAAAATAAAAATATTCTCCGACACAGCTAACTTCATCAGCACATTATTCTCCATTCAAAAGCATTGCATCTTGGTAAGTAATGCTTATTAAGTACCACCTTTAGCTTGCAGCTCATTTCAAGTCTGGTTGTCTCTCTCGAGCTATTGAACACAACACATGCATCGTTACTGTATCAATGTAAAGAGCACTATACACTACGTCCGGTTGTCTCTCTCGAGCTATTGAACACACACACATGCATCGTTACTGTATCAATGTAAAGAGCACTATACACTACGTCTGGTTGTCTCTCTCGAGCTATTGAACACACACACATGCATCGTTACTGTATCAATGTAAAGAGCACTATACACTACGTCTGGTTGTCTCTCTCGAGCTATTGAACACACACACATGCATCGTTACTGTATCAATGTAAAGAGCACTATACACTACGTCTGGTTGTCTCACGTGTGTCATTAAACTCAAGCGTCCTTACTTGTTCTGCATACACGTATGCACTATGGCAATGCATTTTGTTGTCTCTTCTGTTCACAGGCCTAGTCCCCTAAGGCCATTTTGTTGAATCTTTTTTCTGTTCACAGGCCTAGTCCTCTAATGTCATTTGTCTGTTCACAGGCCTAGTCCCCTAAGGCCATTTTGTTGAATCTTTTTTCTGTTCACAGGCCTAGTCCTCTAATGTCATTTGTCTGTTCACAGGCCTAGTCCTCTAATGTCATTTGTCTGTTCACAGGCCTAGTCCTCTAATGTCATTTGTCTGTTCACAGGCCTAGTCCTCTTAGATGCAAGCCAACAATCATCGTTGTCTGTTGGAGAATTAAGTCATCGTGATGACTTAAGCCGTATGGATCACGACATTGATGTTCAAGATTTCAGTTCTCCTGACTTATACTCTACGTATTTCTTCACATATACAAAGACACTTATGTTCTAGGTTTCAGTTCTCCTGACTCGCACAGCTCGCAATTCCAGATTTATGAAGACACTTATGATCTACATCTCAGCTCTCTTACAAGACACAGAAAGTTCAGTTCACAAACCCAGATGTACACTTATGATCTACATCTCAGCTCTCTTACAAGACAGAATGTTCAGTTCACAAACCCAGATGTACACTTATGATCTACATCTCAGCTCTCTTACAAGACACAGAAAGTTCAGTTCACAAACCCAGATGTACACTTATGATCTACATCTCAGCTCTCTTACAAGACACAGAAAGTCCAGTTCACAAACCCAGATGTACACTTATGATCTACATCTCAGCTCTCTTACAAGACACAGAAAGTTCAGTTCACAAACCCAGATGTACACTTATGATCTACATCTCAGCTCTCTTACAAGACACAGAAAGTTCAGTTCACAAACCCAGATGTACACTTATGATCTACATCTCAGCTCTCTTACAAGACACAGAAAGTTCAGTTCACAAACCCAGATGTACACTTATGATCTACATCTCAGCTCTCTTACAAGACACAGAAAGTTCAGTTCACAAACCCAGATGTACACTTATGATCTACATCTCAGCTCTCTTACAAGACACAGAAAGTTCAGTTCACAAACCCAGATGTACACTTATGATCTACATCTCAGCTCTCTTACAAGACACAGAAAGTTCAGTTCACAAACCCAGATGTACACTTATGATCTACATCTCAGCTCTCTTACAAGACACAGAAAGTTCAGTTCACAAACCCAGATGTACACTTATGATCTACATCTCAGCTCTCTTACAAGACAGAAAGTTCAGTTCACAAACCCAGATGTACACTTATGATCTACATCTCAGCTCTCTTACAAGACAGAAAGTTCAGTTCACAAACCCAGATGTACACTTATGATCTACATCTCAGCTCTCTTACAAGACACAGAAAGTTCAGTTCACAAACCCAGATGTACACTTATGATCTACATCTCAGCTCTCTTACAAGACACAGAAAGTTCAGTTCACAAACCCAGATGTACAAAGATACCGACGTAATTGTCATCGTGTTTCTTGGCATGCGCAGTTCGTATTTTCTCGGATCAACAAGCAGATAGTGATGATTGAGCCAATGATCGTTTTGAGTTCTTTTTAAAATTAAATTAGAAACGAAACAATAAAATAAAAAATAATAAAAAAATACACATATACCAAATGAAATACTATACTTTAGAAACCTTTGAAAGTATTGTCATTTTACATTAAGGGACAAATACAATAGAAACATAACGCCACACTGAAGTCGTGTTACACCGTCCAAGGTTGAAGTAGATCGAAGCAATACTTATTTCAGATGCACGGTCATAATTCTTATGAGTGGCTCGCGGTATCATTCATTTCAATTGTACTGTCATAAGTTGCTGACAGTGTGTCGCGGTATCATTCATTTGAATTGTACTGCCATAAGTTGCTGACAGTGTGTCGAGGTATCATTCATTTCAATTGTACTGCCATAAGTTGCTGACAGTGTGTCGAGGTATCATTCATTTCAATTGTACTGCCATAAGTTGCTGACAGTGTGTCGAGGTATCATTCATTTCAATTGTACTGCCATAAGTTGCTGTCAGTGTGTTGAGGTATCATTCATTTCAATTGTACTGCCATAAGTTGCTGACAGTGTGTCGAGGTGCCATTCATTTGAGTTGCAGCGTCACAAATCTTGTTTTAATTTTTTTGATTTTGTTTTGATTTTCTTTATCATTCCTTTTGATGATCTACTTCATATCGATATGATAACATAACCATTCATTATTACATTTTTATTTGTCTTAATCCTTTTTATACTTCATTGCTCATTTCAGCAAGAGCGGACAACTGCGAAAACCATAATCGTAATAATAACAAGAGCGGACAACTGCGAAAACCATAATCGTAATAATAACAAGTTTTAAAGGGAACTGTGCACTCGCACACAATGAATCTTGCTTGGCCTTGAGAATTATTGAATGTTAGAGGTGCAATCCAGAACTAGATTAGGGTTTGCAAAGACATAAAAAACACCCCACTTGGAATAGGACTATTGTAAGCAAACGATTAGTTTTAAGTAAACATTCAGCTAACGCTACTACAAGTTTAAATTTTTAATTACCTTACAGCTATTTTTGGACTGAAACTGGTATTGGGACTTCTTTCGAAATTAACTTCGCTTTGAACATAGTTAGGATCTAGTTTTAAAATGTCAGTATAATTATTGTTAATTTAAGATTACCTTGTGGTAGAAAGATTTACGATGTGTAAATAAAGAAAATGAGTAAATAGATAGACAGACAGACAGATAGATGGATAGATAGATAGATAGACAGATAGATAGATAGATAGATAGATAGATAGATAGATAGATAGATAGATAGATAGATAGATAGATAGATAGATAGATAGATAGATAGATAGATAGATAGATAGATAGATAGATAGATAGATAGATAGATAGATAGATAGATAGATAGATAGATAGATAGATAGATAGATAGATAGATAGATAGATAAACAGACGAACGGTCGGAAGGAAGGAAGAAATTATATGCAGCTAGAGGCGGAGGCAAATCCTCACAATCTCCCTGAAAAGCCCACTCAGGATACATTTAAGAATTTCTCTTAATTATTCACTGTACGCTAAAAGTGAGAAATTAAGAGCCAATAAATTGTTACCAAGCACATGTACATATGAAAATGAAAAAAAAAATCATTCCTACAATTCGTGCAGTCTTAAATCTTCTTAACAAAGCAAAACATTTCTCCTTTCCATCTCTTTCTATTCCTAGTTTCTTGTGGTCGTCCCGCATATTGCAAGCGACTATGAAAATAAAAACCTCATGAAATTCTGCACCAAACATCTGTTCACTGAAGATCATATTTGTCTTTACGCCACAATGGCTGCATTAATGCTTTTGGTATTGTGTTTTGTTCTTTTCATTATTATTTTGAAAGTACATAATAAAGTGAATGTCGAAAATAAAATTCTTTAAACTACTTAAACAGAGGTGCCACGAAATGAATATACAAAGTTCAATTCTTCACTCTTTACCCCCACCCTCTACTCACACTCCGCCACCCCACCCCATAAATAATTTTATCAATATACCTTTTACACGAGGAAGCATAGTGCAAGACTTATTGACTTTCATAAATAATAGTATCACTAGACTTTTTACCATGAGGAAGTATAATGCAAGAATTATTGACTTTCATGAGTAATAGTATCAATAAACATTTTACATGAGGAAGCATAGTGCAAGAATTATTGACTTTCATGAAGCGAACACAAAACTCCTCACTCATACGCATTTACATATACACACTCACAAACAGACACACTGTGTGTATGGATCAGATCTCAACACTGCAAGCGTATCTTTGCCATCGAGCACGTGACCAGATGGGAGAGGGGAGTGGAGGAATGCTTGACAAATAGCAGAAAATCTAAGGGGAAAAACTGCGATCCTGTTTATTACCAGAAAACCATGATGGCTCCAGAGTTATTAATGAAGTCAATAAAATACCGAATTATTTATTACCCCAGTGGCGCGTCAAGCCTCGGTACCTAGTGTCTGGGCCTGAAGAGGCTAGACGAGCTTAGCCACTCGTTACCTCAAATAGTCATATCAACTCTGAATGAATCAACAGCCATCTTGGGTACATATATTAACAAAAGTTTGGTAATAGCACATTCAGCCTACTAGATAAGAAATATACATTAAACCTTAGACAAGGGAGAGAAAAATTGAATATTGTGGTGAAAGTTGTGGTGATGATGGTGATGGGAGTGGTGAAAATGGTAGTGGTGGTGGCAGCAGTTTAAAATGAGGTAGAGGTGTTTTTTTTTTTAAATTCTATTGCTAAGCAATGCAGTTTCTACCCTGAACAAGTTCGGACTTATTTGAATCATTTTCTGCCAGACTGATCAATTTCAAGGTGATTGTAAACTTTACACACTTAATAAACAGAATTTTAGTTTAATGAGACGGATTTCGAGCTGATTGACTTTAATTTCCGTTACATGTAGGTGCAGGTCTTTAAAATATCTTCTTGCTAAATATCAATAACACAAGGGTAACAATATTAATTAATAATAATAAATTAAGTGGAACAAATATAAAAATACAATGAAACAAGCAATAAGGAAACCATTAAATAAAAATATAAAAAGTATAAATATGACACACACACACATACATACACTCCTCACACACACAAATAACAGTAAAATGTAAAAAGAAATAAAGTTGTACTGGTAAAATAAATAATTTTTTTTATATTTTATTTTTTTTGCATGCGAAGATTTATCTTTACTGTATCATATATAGGAACAATAAAGTGTGTCTTTTGTACGGAAATGTCTAGTCTTTTTTAGTGGAAAACACAGTTTGTGTTTACGAGCAATCACATATTTATAAATTTGGGTTTGGAGAGAGATATTTCGCGATTTTGAGGAATAAAGTATCTGGTCTCTGCAGAGAAGGAAATGCGTTTGCTTATTAACAATACGGTATTTATTTTACCAGGCACTTTTGGCAGAACTCGCAGAGAAGCCAATTGCACTATCAAATGTGAGCATGTTTAGTCAACTTCATTGCAATGTCCAGCTGTTCTGAGTCTACTTCTTGAAACAGACTTGTAGTTCTTTCAGCCAACGAGAACAAAACATTGGACTGTGTGAACCTGTGCGAGATGATGTACGCGAGTGCAGTTTGTGTAGTGCGGACTATTACCTTTCCCGAAAACATTCAGTTAAACGATGACGCGAGTCTCGTGTCTAGCTGCATCACTAGCTCATGGTTTAACGAAGGGCAGTGCTGTTCCACATATTTCTTGTCTTGTGTTTGAGCTGATATTCTGTTTGGTTTTGGCGAAGAACTGCAATCCAAATGTTATATTATTAATTTTGACTAAGTACGTAATCATTTAATTACTTCTTCTTGGACATTGATTTGTACATTTGATTTAACAACTAGTTGCACGATCGGAAGAAAATTAAAAATTATTAAATACAATACACTTTCTATTTCCATGCGTAAAAATCTATATTTTGGATCTGAGTAATGCCCATCTATTTCCAATCCACTTTGTGTATTTACATTTATAAAACCTATATGTTGGATCTCAGTAATGACCACTTGTTTCCATCTGTTCGAAGGCAGTAAGTTAAAGACCAAGTGAAATGGAATCTAAGTCAAACATAGCTTGTGAACGAGATTTACCGGGTTACTAAGATACATAATCTCCAAGCCTTGGGGTAAAAACCAAGCAGAATGACGTCAGACAGGGGGTCAAATGGCCGCCAATGAGATTTTCTCTGGTGAACCGTACGACTTTGATCCAATTCGTGCTGATGACAGCAAAAGTTCATCTGATAGTAGTTCGCATACCATTTCTAATGATGTTGGTTATACCAAGGAAATAATGACTGATGATGACAGTGTCTGGTAAGTTATTTTTCTGAAAATATAAAGTAACCGTACTACATGCTATACGTTTGTAGTCATCGTTAACTCATAGACATATTTCTAACTATTATTAAATGAGTTATGTATGATTTTTATAAGATTGCTGAAAGCTTTTTTTTAGTACAGTTTTGTAATTGTCATTAATGACATATATATTACATTTTTATTACTATTAGTGATAGCATTAACGATCTGAACTAACTAGAGGATAGCAGTAGTATTGTTTTCAATAAGTGATTATCATTTTGTATATAATTTTAAATTACTTTATTTTCTAATGATATATATATATCATTATTCAGTATATAAAGTAAAATATTATGATGCAATTAATGCACAAGGAACCACTTATGTAATAAAGTGCATTCAGATTAAAAGATGATGGTAAGGGTTTGATAAATATATTTTTTATATATTAGGCATCTTATTCAGTAGATTAAAAAAAATTAAATCAGATATTCAAAATAATTAATCAATAGTTGATTAATTGATAGATAATTAATTATGTATATATGTAGCAACGCATATTGATCTAAATTTATTGCCAGATAAGTAAATATGACAGGTAGGTTGCAGTCTTAGTTTGAAAGACAATTTAAAAACCAATTACAATTAAATATATATATAATAAGATAAAATAAAGAATTAGAAGTAGCATTGTACAATGTTTCACATTTTGTTTAACAATTTTTTAATTAAAAAATAAAACAGGAAAAAAACATTTCACCTTGTCTTAAAATTGAGGTCAAAAGAATAATTCATATGTGTTAAAGTGCAGCCAGATATTTGATTAAAAATTTTTATATACAAATTGCAAAGTTTTGTCACCATAATATTGATTTATTCTGTAACTATTTTAATACCATACTTTCCTTGGAATAAAATATAGAATTAAATAGTTTACACACAAAATTATGTGTGAATAAATTTGTTTGTAAATTTTGGATCCAATATTTACACTTACAGATACGTTGTCCCTACAATGCTTGTACTAGCAGTTATATTATTGTTTCAGATAAACAACATAAATAACATCCAATAATTAAATATTTTTGTTGTTGAAACACGTTTAATATTTTTAAGAAGATTTATTTATTTATTATATTATTAGAATTGCTAAACTGTCCCGAAAAGACTTGTCTGCTTTGCATTTCACAGTCTTCTTCTTCTTGAAAGTGCTCGCTACACACTACCGTATGTGAAGTCGGGTGAAAGTTTTCTCTTTTCAGCTTTTTAATTCACTTCTTCGTAATTTGTAATCTTTGGAAAATGTAAAAAAAAGTAAATAGTTTGAGTTTTGTCCGCTCTTTGTGCAGCCATATACACTGCAATATTTAACCTTTTTTTTTTAATTTTTCAAACCACGCGCTTAATGCAAGACAGTATGTCGGTCAGTGCATGCGGATTATTGGTCCACATCGTGATGTCAAATGTTATGTTGCTATGGTGAGAAGTCAGTCTCGCAAATAAACGAGATCTGTGATTTCTTTCAGAAATATTGACTTTCAATACCGAAATAAATGCAATTATACAAATGTCTGAAAGTTTAAATTTTGCAGTCTTGATTCTAAGAATCAAATGGAATTAATTGGAATTACTTATTTCAGAAGGATTTATCATCTGTGGCTGACCTAGATTCCATTTCACTTGGTCTTTAAGAAATTTGCTGGCAAAGAGGTTGGGAAAAGGGAACGTTACAATCAATAGTAAATTTGATTTAACATTTGTAGTTTTATGTAATAATGTATTATTAATGAATTGGACTTAATGTAATTATGAACGTTAAAGACTCATTACATCAAATATGCAAAATTTAAACAGTGAAAGCCATCCAGCTGTCGTGTGTTAGACAATATTTATTAATCTCAGATTTATTTTTGCTGACAGTATAATAGAGAAGGAAGAAAAAGCACGATTCTTTGTGTGTGTGTGTGTGTGCATAGAAACTACCTAACATTTCAGTAGTATAGTGAGGTCAACTAGTTGGGAGTTGGTTTTAGGCAGAGCGGATTTCTGTTCTATTTATAGCTCCGTTGCGTAAAGATTCAAAGTCATAGGAAGTTGTTCTGTCCAACCATGTACTCCCAAAGTCAGTGTTTAAAAGTTTCCCAACCACACATCAGGGTCACAAGAATAATGCTCTAAGTCGCTTATGTTTTTAAATTATAAGGAAATAAACCGCGAGAACCTTGTTGATTATAGCATTATCTGGCCGCTTACAGCAAATACAAACGGCAACAGCCAATATAGATAGATAGATAGATAGATAAACACAGATAAATAGATAGATAGATATTTAGATAGATAGATAGATAGATAGATAGATTTGTGTACCTATGCATGCAATGAATTGTTTTGACCAGTTATGATGCCTATGACACGAAAACATGTGCTGAGACTTTCCATACATTAGATCTATTGATCTTGATTCCGAAGTAACCTTTATCAGTGTATGTCTTTATGACGTCATCGCGTGAAAACCAGCAATGAAAGTGAGTTAGCCAACGGAAACTCACTTCCCAACTGTAATTAAAACCACATAAATATGTGTTCTGCTTAGTGAGTTTTAATTCAACCTTTCCTCTTCGTCAGGAATTCCCAACCTACCCCAACCACTCCACCATGGCTTTTATTTCAGTAACTAGAAGAAGAAAAATTTTATGAAGCTAGCATTGCAAGACATAAATTATCACTGACATAAAATGATAATAACAAATCGAAATAAACACAAAAAGAAGAAGAAGAACTGAAAACAAACTCCGAAACAGACATAATCCATTAAAGAAAAACAGTACGCTTTTCTGGAGGGGCGCCTTGTCCTTGCCACTGGTAATGTAAACACAGTGACACGTGACAAGCTTCTGGAGACCAATTATTTGATTAATATAAAGAAACATCCATTGATCTGGGAGACGGATGCAGATATTTACTTACAAGGGCCTGCCGCACGGCACAAAGGACGACAATGGACATGCGCTGACATGTCATTATAAAGCGGTCAGTCCTACCATTAAGCAGTGTTTTATTCCAGCTAATAGTCCTGACACTTTGTCACTTACTCTGCCAGAACCGGAGTGCAGAGAAGGGGTAGAGTAAAATTGTTTCGGTAGATGGCTGTTAAATTTCAAGTGGTACAGGAAAATATAAATATGTATGAGGTCTTTTGATTGTATTTTTTAAATGGTTATATAAGTTAGACATTTTATGTCTTATTTTTTTATTTTTGAACATTTTTATTCCAATTTTAAACTACTTATTTTTTTTTTTTTGTTATATAAAGATATTGATTTTCAGCAAATATTTTTTCTTTAATGCGATTGTTTTATCAGCCTTTTCTTTCTTTCTTTCTTTCTTTCTTTCTTTCTTTCTTTCTTTCTTTCTTTCTTTCTTTCTTTCTTTCTTTCTTTCTTTCTTTCTTCCATCTTTCTTTTTCGTTCTTTCTTTCTTCTATCTTTCTTTTTTTTTCTTTCTTTTCTTCTTCGTTTCTTTCTTTCTTTTTAATGTATCAAGTTAATGTAAATGTTTCAGTCATATTTTAAATTTGAGTTTGCTTGTCTCTACTTTGAAGTCAATGTTTCTCTCTACCAGAGAGTATACTGTAGAAGTCGAAGTTCGTTCGTCTATACTGCACTTTACTTTTGAAGTCAATTTTTACTTTTCTGTACCACAGAATATTCTTTGTATTCCATGTTTGCTTGTCTGCATCGCTCTCACTTAATAGACAGCACTATAGACAGCACTATAGACAGCACTATAGACTAGAGAGAAGTCCCAAGAACATAATTAACGTTCTGTAACATGAATCCATATTGTTGGAAGGAATGAATTGTACATTTTTCTTTTTTTCCCCATACCCAAATTGGACATCTATTTTCGTTAAATGTTAAAATAAATTACTTGCCATTCAAATCGAATTTCACTTGTCCTTTAGCCGACATAAAAAATTAAATTCAGTTGATTAAATTTTTGAATCATATTTCATAATGGAAATGGCAAGTGAGAGTTGTGTATCTATTCGGGAAGAGTTCAACCCCAGCTCATGCTCCCCCCCCCCCCCCCAGCAGATAAGCATAAACACGCTATTGAATATTGAATATCGAGAAACATTGCGGATCAAATTTATTAGCACAGATTTTTCACGTTTATTTAAACTATAAAATCTAATGCGGAAGTTCTTCACCTGGCGGATGTGCAAATGCTGTGAATAATGTGAGCAGTGATTAATTGGTCCCAATTCATACGCAAAGCATCTTTAGCAGTGGTTAATAATACGGTATTAGAACTCAGGAGTCTCCAGGAATTAACGATAACATAAACAACAAAATATACTAAAAACAAGTTCAGACTGGACTTCAGGTCAGTTTGCATTTGGTATCTTTAGTATCACATTCTCAAGGCAATTTCTGCAATAGTCCCTGATCCCCACCTCTACACCCCACCCCAATGTCAAGTTTCTATCTTTGTACGGCCACTTGTAAGTTCATGATACGACCTCGGTATGGACAGTCTAATTTCCCCAAACACACCCCTCTGGTTTGCCACACATGTTGGAAAGAGGGAAGACAGGCAAGAAGAGTGATAGGCTAGCACATAGTTCAGAGCCCCCTGATACATACAGCCAGGTTTATTAATTAATTACAGGTGACAGACTACAGCATATAGTATGTAAACAAGTCATGCCAACACAAGTGGTCCAAGCACAATATTTAAATATATTTAACAAGAAATAAAATAAGACAGCATAGTTACATACAATAATTAGTTCGATAGTCATAATCTAAGTCATAAATGTATATCTTTCATAATATTGACCATGCAGTGTCATAAGAGAAAGTGTGTTGAGTCCCACGACATTAGTGTGTTATCGAGTCTTGCTGGCTTAAGCACACTTATAAGTGAATTCGGAGTGAACTTTGAGATAAATCTGAGAGAAGCTGTTCAGATTTATTTTAGTCACTTAGCTCAGGATGCACCTGACATTGAGACTATGGTCTTGGTGGTACTGTAGCAGATTGTACACATGGTTCGTTTAAATGTGGCCTCTGGCCCATGTGTCAATCTGCTTTGGCATTGCTTCATTCTCAATGCACATTGACGTCATCGTCCGAGATAAGGTGCTGATCTTCGGCAGTAATATACACAAAGGAGGGTCTTCAACTGTGTTGGTAACAGAAAATAAGGGTTAGTAGCTGCTATACAGTACGATTATAGCTTAGTAACGTCAGGAGCCAAAGAACATGTTGCCTCAATGGTCAGCTGTGTTGGACTACCAAAATTAATAGGTTTCTGGTAAGTTCGTTGCACGCGGTTGAACTGCACTCTGAAAAGTTTCCATTACTTCTGAGTGTCTTTCTTGACATAAACGAGTCCCATTTTTCTACGGACATTATTTTCTTGGGTCATGCTTGTCTCGGCCTTAGAATAACGTTATTTTCTCGTGTGTCATTATAGTGTACAAGACTTGTAGTAGCATTATTTTCTGCTGTCATTACGGTGTACCAGCCTTGTAATAACATTATTTTCTCGTGTGTCATTACGGTGTACCAGCCTTGTAATAACATTATTTTCTCGCGTGTCATTACGTTGTACCAGCCTTTTAATAGCATTTTTCTCCTGTGTCATTACGATGTACCAGCCTTGTAATAAGATTATTTTCTCATGTGTCATTACAGTGTACCAGCCTTGTAATAAGAGTATTTTTTGTCATAAACTCGTTCCAGCCTTCCATTATTAACAAAACGTACGTCGCATATTTGCATTAATACTATTGATTTCCTGTTACATCAACACATGTCTGACACTTTGACAAGTACAATTCACCACCTCTTACTTCGCAGAAAGTTCCAAACTTCTTATAGTTTTATAGCTTTTCTCATAAACCATAGACGTGTGTGCTAGGTTTTCACTAATGCTAAATGTCTTTATTTCGGTCATAAACGTGCCCCAGACTTCATTAGGTCTCTCTCTATATATACCCTTTGCCCCCCGCCCCCCAAAACCAACTAATGCTATAATAGACTTGTCGGGAAATCGCGTCACTTCAGTGAAATAAGCACAATCCCAAGAGCGTGTGGTTGGCATTACCGAATTTGTGATTCTACTATTGTATCTATTTATATTGCCTCTCCGTCCGCGAAATCAACGAACGTCAGTCAATGAATCAGTCAATTTATACCGCTTAATTTACGTCTTTCAAAACCATGGTACTTGCAATGGTGCACCGAACGCACAGAAAACTGTATCGGGCAATATCACCTTTAATTACAAGCTGCAGACACCTTTAATTACAAGCAGTAAACACCCTTGATTACAAATAATGTTCCTTCAAACAGTTTCCTGAGAGTCTGAAAGCAAACCCATTGCAGCTGCGATTGCTGTTTGCTTTGTGAATGATACAGTACTGTACCCTGCGGTGGGATGGAGCGGGGTATGTAAGAGGTTGCCACTATCTGTGCTTGGGTGCAAATATTGAAAAAACCGGTTTCTGTATCGTGTTGCCAAAGGAACATTTAATCCACCCGTATATTAAGCAGTAGTGGCAAGAGGACAACGGCGTGAACCCAGTGGTTAAACTCCGGGTTAAGTAGGGAGAAAAAGAGTAGTGTACTGTCGTAGGCAGATGACAGCGTAGAAGGGGGGATAATTCAAGATCACTCTTTCCTAACCTCTGAACCTCTTAATCTTCAGCAAGGTGCGTAACCTTTGGACATGATACTTAAGCTGGTTGGGGGCAACTCATGACTGAAGCTGTGGCCAGTTTGTGCTGCCTGTTGATCTTACGCACGTGTACACGAAATCTGAAAATGCCAGTGCATGAAAGAATTATTTTTCACACGGCACTGAAGGCTCTGTTTGAATGCGGTTTTACGGTGATAATCTACTACAGTGAGGCTGTTAATAACTAGTCGGAGAATAATAATTTTATCTCCATGAATGTTGGTGTGACTGCTTTGGCCAACCGCATCAAACGTTTTCTAAAGAGACTATGCTTTTCCAATGTGGGTGGCTATTTTGATAATTAAGTATATTTCCTTCAAAATTCAGTGCTAGAAATAAAATAAAACCCAGAAACGCTTAAGACCAAAAATTAAGATGGCTTGTGAAGATATCTAAACATAATCTTGCATAATATGCTTGATGTAATACAAGGTACAAAAATAAGACAAGAAATAGATGTATTTCTGGCAACGATCAAAGAAGCATTGCCGATGCTATTTTCAAAACAACCATTTTAAAACACCATTTTAATGTGTACTCTTACAATTTAATTTTCAATATCTAAACGTATTTAAGATTAGAAGAAATGACTTAATGTTTTGGGTTTACATTATTTGAATATAAACATGCATGCACGCGCGCACACACAAGCACACATAAAATGCTTGATGTCATCTACCAGGATGTCCAATCCCTGGTCAAGGCCACATGCACGTCGCTATTTTTAGCGGAGTAAAACTTGGGAAGCTAACAATTTGAAAAGAGAGAAAGCAGCAGTAAAACTGCTATCTGTTCGGAATTACCAGAGAGAGAGAGACGTTAAAAAAAATATAGAAAAATGTATCTTTGCCTGCAGGTGTTCTCGACATTGGAGAGGCAAAATTAAAATGAATCATTTAAGGGGAGGTAAGAAAAAGGTGCGCATGCCCACCGCTCTTGTTTTAAAGTGCACTTGCACCCAGCAACCATTTTCAACTAGCATTCCCATTCTTATTTAACAAACATTAAGCAGAGCCCTCCTTATGCAAGCCTCAGGTTGTTTTGTGATTTTGTCGGACATTTGCCCTCTACTGAAAACTTATGGAGGGAGCTAGCCAACAGTGAGATAAAGATGCCAATATCACCATTTATGCAAATGATCTTGGGTTCAAATCCCGTTTTTGTGATTTAGACTTTTCTTGATCAACTCTGTTTTCCTTATGCATTTAATAGTTAATATTACAGTGAATTAGCCTTTTTTAAAAATCTGTTTAATAGTTACTATTACAGTGAATTATCCTGTATTTTTATCTCTTTAATTCTTAACATTGCAGTGAATTAGCCTGGGTTTTTTTAATCTGTTTAATATTTAATATTACACTGAATTAGCCTGTGTTTTTTGTATTTGATTTTATAACTATAATTACAGTGAAGTAACTAGTGTTTTCTATGTTTGACTTATAGTTATTTAAAAATTACTTAACCGTTGCATTCCTTATCTAACTTCATACCTATTATTGCAATGAACTTGGAAGTACATTTCTTACATGATATCATATGTGAGGTTATTGCACTCTCTGGCTTCATACTTATTACATGTATTGTTGTTCATGAGTTGGTATGTTCTTCTGTAGAAGTGCATAGTGTAATGGTACACTGACACACGCAATTATTGTTGTCCATGAGCCAGTATGTTCTCCTGTAGAAGTGCATAGTGTAATAGTACACTGACACATGCAATTATATTATTGTTGTCCATGAGCCAGTATGTTCTCCTGTAGAAGTGCGTAGTGTAATGGTACACTGACACATGCAATTTTGCCTTACTTCATACTTGTACCAATTGTACCTAATCAGCAGAATTATTTTCTATGGAACTGCATAGTTATTACAGCACAATAGACAATGAATGTGTTTACTGCAAAATATGCATAGTTATTACAGCACAATAGACAATGAATTTGTTTACTGCAAAATATGCATAGTTATTACAGCACAATAGACAATGAATGTGTTTACTGCAAAATATGCATAGTTATTACAGCACAATAGATAATGAATTACTGCAAAATATGCACAATTAGTACATTTCCTATGATTAATGCTACAGTGCTCTAGCGTGGTTTGATAATTATAATTAATAAATGAGCATAGTTGTGTATTTCTCAATGGGTTTATTGTTGTTAGTAGAGTGGTTTACCCGTATATATTGCTTACTTAATTAGAATTAACATTAAAGTGCATTGTTTGATATATTCGTTATCCGATCACGTGATTGGTATTGCAGTTCAATTCCCGATATACATGTATTTGTATTCACTACCCGACTTCGTCATTAATATCACAATGCATTAACCCGGGCAAACTCCATTTAACGTCGTAGCTATTTACTGATTTCTCAAAACATTTACAGATTGTTCTATTAAGCAAATATTTTACTTTTCTACATTATACAGCAAATCTATCATTTTTCTACATCTAGAGATTTACTTATAAAGCAAAAAGCATGATTTTTCCCTAGAATTAGAGATTGTTTTATCAAGACAAAACATTGTTTAAAATATTTTAAAAATTTCTTCTAAAGGAAAACCACTATTTTTCTAGATTCAGAGATTGCTTTATAAAACAAAACTATTATAAATTTAAATCTAATATTATAAAATAATCAAAATGTTTTCGTATATAAGGGTTTATACTTGTGTGATTGCGTGTATGTTTGTGAATATGTATATGGAGTTTAAGTAGTTATTTTAAATCTCTCTCTCTCTCTCTGTCATGGGTCGATGTGAACTTCAAAAGACATATCTAATAATCTCCAATCGGACTAATCAGTTATCTCCCCAAACGCAGTTCTTTTTGCTTGAAATCAGCGCCTGGCAATAAGGATTCGAAACGCGGCTGATTTCCGCGGGGAGACCCCGAACATGCCAACGGAAATTGAAATCGTATCTTTTACGCTGACCTTCTTTCCCATCATGCTCTACTCTTGACGTCACGCCGCAAGGGTCTATTAAATTTTAACTTTTTATCCGTCTCAAACGCCGAGTCATCTGTATAGCGAATGTGATGGAGTAGCCGAGACCCTCGATACGACCTTCTCATAATTCTCAGCTTTGACTGGAAATTCCGTTCTGTTTCAATCACATAGTAAAAGACTGTTTATAATTTCATGCGGATGTGAACATCTTATAAGAACACCACCACCACCATATTTTTTTTTAATAAAAATTATGTCTGGATGTATTTTCTGAGTTGGTAGTAGCGTGAAAGCGTCACTGTGTACTTCGGGTTAGGAAATCTAAATCCTTACTCACAATTCTGGCGACCTTATTTGCAAGGCCAAAATAATCTATTGCTTGTCTGAACTGTCATTTTACTGATCCGGCTCACCATGCTTCGCAAGTATCCACATCCGCATCCATTAAGCGTCACTTTACAATTCACATCCGCCACTCCAATAGGTACAACTTTATAATCCACTTCCACATCAGGTAGCCATAATTATATCATCCACATCGAATAGGCGTTACTTTACAATCCACATCCACCACTCCAATAGGTACAACTTTATAATCCACTTCCACATCAGGTAGCCATAATTTTATCATCCACATCGAATAGGCGTAACTTTACAATCCACATCCAGTAGGTATAACTTTATAGTCCACCTCTACATCCAATGCGCGTAAATTAATAATCTATATACATCCAGTAGGCATAACTTAATCTACATTCAACCTCAAGTACGTGTAACTTTATAATCCACACCATTATGCGTAATTTTGTAATCCACATCCAGTAGGTATAAATTTATAATCCACGTCCACCAGTAGGCCTAACTTTGTAATCCATATCCAGCAGGCGCAACTTATAATCCACCGTACAGTAGGCGTAACTTTATAATTCATATCCAGTAGTTGTAACTTTATAATCTGCCATCTCAGTAGGGTCAACTTTATAATCCACATCCGCATCCAGAAGGCGTTAACTTTATCATCCACGCCCATCATCATATAGGGTTAACTTTATAACCCACACCCAGAAGGCGTAAATAAACAACCAAATAGTGTAATATCTAATGTTTCCTTGCTCTATGACTTATAATTACACTATTTGGTTGTTTATTTTCAACAAAATACAAATTAAATATGAAGCTGCAGATATTACTGTCAATGTGAAAAGACAGAAGTCGGACGCACCAATAACTAAACTCACTGAGTTGAAAATATGAAATAAATACAGGTAAATGTTTGTTTTTATCAGCATATCACATTCTAAATTCCTTAATGATGTTTATTTTCAATAGCACTTAACATCCTTAGCGTTTTATAATTTTGGTCGCTGAACACCTGACCCCATTGATTCCTCAACCACCCGCCTTCCCAAAATACCCAGGAAAATTATTAATAGATAGGTGATCGCTCAATCTTTCTGTAGATGTCGTCTATCTAGTTCTCTCCCTCTCCCTCCCTCCTTCTCTCTCTCTCTCTCTCTGTTTTATCTATCTTTGTGTATATCTTTCTATTTCTCTCTTTCTGATGCTCTCTCTCTCTCTCTCTTTCTCTCTCTCTGCCACTATCTATGTCTTGTTATCGCTATATTTTTCTTTCTTTCTTTCTTTCTTTCTTTCTTTCTTTCTTTCTATCTTTTTTCCCCTTTCTTTCTTTCTTGCTGTCTTTCTTTCTTTCTTTCTTTCTTTCTTTCTTTCTTTCTTTCTTTCTTTCTTTCTTTCTTTCTTTCTTTCTTTCTTTCTGTCTCACTCTCTCTTCCTTTTTATTTCTCTTCCTTTGATTTGTCTTTCCTCCCTTTGTCCCATTTCCCATCTCTTTTTTTGTTTTTTTCTCTTTCATATTTTCTTTGAGCATTAGCTAATGGTTTAAGTTAATGTGATTTACCTCGGAAAGTTTTGTAGGTGGAAACGAAAATAAAACGCAATTATATTGCTCTCACTGTTCACTGAAAACGTAAATAAGGTAAAAAAAAAAAAAATAGACGTCAAATGGGAATGCCATGAAGTACTTGAATATTTAAATTAAATTATTCAGAAATGAGTCACCCAGAAGATTTAACAAAACAAAGTTTGGGGAGGGACTGTCGAGAGCAGCAAGTGTGGTACACGATACTATAATTTATAGTTTCGATCGCCACCAATCTGGCACAAACAATCTTAACGATTGTCATTTGACGTTCAAGCGAATTTTGTCAACGGACAGTCCAGATGATTTTATTATTCGACAGTCTAGAGGATTTTCAATGATACAGGAAATTTGTCAAGAGGGTCAAAGTAATTTATCAATATATAATCTAGAGAAAGGTCACAGTAGTTAACGTGATCTGTTAATAGATAGTCAAGATAATTTATCAAAGGAATGAAAGGGAGTCTTTATTAGACAGTCTAAGAGGGATTTGTCAGTAAGCGGGATTTGTCAGTAAGCGATGGGACTTATCAATAGTGAGTCTAGGGAATATGTCAATAGTGAGTATAGCGAATGTGATGGAGTAGCCGGGACCCTCGATAGGCCCTCTCGAGGGGACTTACAATGGCCACTCCACAGGACTGACAAGGCTCCGAAAGTAATTATCAGTCAGCAAAGCTTAAGTACTTTGTTCAGTCAACAGCCTATTGATAAATATGGCTGATTATCTAATGATAAATACGTCAGATTATCTATTAATAAATCGTTTTCAAAGCACTAGTCACCTGATAGTACACATTCTAGGTAATTTGTCAATGCATGTAATTAGTCCAGAGAGGAGAGTGTTTGAACAGACTGACACAGTGGTATTATGTCACTGAGAGGGTTAATCTGTTGATACAACAAGCAAGTTATCATCCAATACAATATGTCCTTTTACTAAGCGTTAGAACGCTTTATCAGGATGATTGGCACACAGTGTTTCCCCGAAGAAGATCAAGTCTTCTGCCTTTCATTTACTTTTTATAATGCAGTTTAAATAAAGTGTAAATTGATAGATTTTTTAAAATTATCGCCTGTATTTACAGCAGGCGTCATAACAATACTAAACTTAAAACAAATTATAATCGAACGGCCTGCAAGTAACACTATAAACTTATTCATCTTCACTCAGATGGCCTGCATTAAATTTGACTGAATATGCAGTAGGAAAAATTACATTCATTATTTCAAAGATTTATATATGAATATTAGACATTTCATAGTCAATATAGCAATTAATATGTAGCCAATGAAGCAGTTAGTGAAAAATCGATGGAGTAGCTAGTAAGTAGTCAATATAGCAATTAGTGACTAGTCAAAATAAATAGTCAGTAAGCAACCTGAATTATTTGCCACTTCGATAATAGTCAAAATAAATAGTCAGTAAGTAACCTGAATTATTTGCCAATTCGATAATAGTCAAAATAAATAGTCAGTAAGTAACCTGAATTATTTGCCACTTCGATAATAGTCAAAATAAATAGTCAGTAAGTAACCTGAATTATTTGCCAATTCGATAATAGTCAAAATAAATAGTCAATAAGTAACCTGAATTATTTGCCACTTCGATAATAGTCAAAATAAATAGTCAGTAAGCAACCTGAATTAATTGCCAATTCGATAACAGTCAAAATAAATAGTCAGTATGCAACCTGAATTAATTGCCAATTCGATAACAGTCAAAATAAATAGTCAATAAGCAACCTGAATTATTTGCCAATTCGATAACAGTCAATAGATGGACAAAATGATTTACGAGCACGATAACAGGTCAGTAGTTTTACAAAATATGCGTCATTCTGTTAAAAAGCAATTAATCAATTTTTTCTTTAAAATTCCCTTGACAGTTGTGGTTTATTTACAATTGAACAAATTGAATAATTAAAGAAAGTATGTTACTAAATCTTTAAGAGTTATATAACTACAGTATATCAAGTGTTTAGTTGATCTAATTATCAAAAGAATTAGGGCGTTCCTATGTCAAGCAAAGGTATTGAACTGTACTCTAATGAATTATTTTTTTTAATCGGAAATATCATTAATTCTGATATGCCATACATACTGTTTATTTTAAATGTTCCATTTTATTTATTTATTACATTACAGACTCAGCATTCCCCCAAAACAAACCCAAGCACCATTGTCTTTAGAAAGCAACAATTTCGTAATCGTCATTAACTGTTGTTTAAGCTTCTTAATAAGTATTCATGTTAAGACTAAAGTAACAAATGAAAGTTTTAATCAGAGTTTTGTTGACGCCATCTATGTCTTGTGACTTTTAACCATCAGCGAGTTATCTACCTTCTCCGAACTTCTCGCACAAGGCCGTTTTGTCCATGTCTATGGTGAGATTTCAAGAGGAGAGAATAAGTCTTCAGCTAAGATTGTAGGTAAAGTGCATTTGCATTCTTTTTATTATTCTCCGTTAGGTCAAAAACTATTCCACTCATCTCTCCTTCCACTCATCTCTCTTTCCACTCATCTCTCCTTCCACTCATCTCTCCTTCCACTCATCTCTCCTTCTACTCATCTCTTCTCGATCGCTTTCAGATAGGGCCCACATCCCTATTTAAAAGCCAATTTGGAATTCAGATTTTGTCCTAAACTGTTTTCTTACCAGAGGGAATTTTCATTTGTCTAGCCGAGTTCGGGTGTGCAGCATCGGATCTCGGTTCAGAAATGTTGCTGACAGTCGCTCTTATTATTATTGCTGCGGTCATCGTTGTTGTCGCTGTTATCGTCACTACTGTTGTTTACTGTTGCTGTCGGTGCCACTTTGTTGTCGCTAGTGGTCGTTGTCGAGCAATTATTATTGTTGTCACAATTGTTGATGACCTACTCATCGTTGATTTGCTGCTGTTGTAGTTATTACTGATAGTGATGATTTTTTGTTTTGTTTTGGGGGGATATGTTCCCTATTTATTATTTGTACGTGAAATAACTACATCTTCTTTATAAAAAAATCCCTTTGTTCTATTTCTCTTAGAAGTTTGTTTCCGGAATTAGAAGTTAATGTAAGTAAATAATAAAGTTAGATCATTACATACTAATATTTCAAGGTAGATAAATGCAGCAAAACTGAAGACTTTCTAAAATACTACTTACAAGTGGATACAGAAGAAAGTTGGAAAACATTAAATGGTAGAAGAATTTAATGCAACTAAAAAATTACTGAGAACATTTCTTTTAATGGTTTAGAGACATGATGTTATACAAAGCTTTTATACTGCCATCTTTTCTGGAATCCGTGCTGTGGATTACATGTATAATGAGACTCTATTGAAGAGTACATTTAGTGTTCTCCAGGCCAATGTATATAATACTATTAAACAGGTAATAATTACTTAGTGCTCTCCAGGCCAAAGTTTAAATGATACTATTAAATATTTGCTAATTTTATTTAGCCTCTCCAGACCCATGTACATATTGACACTTTTAAATATTTTATAATTATTTAATGCTCTCCAGGCCAATGTATGTAATAACCCTATTAAACAGTAATAGTTATTTAGTGCTCTCCAGGCCAATGTGTATAATGACAGTTAAATAGTACATTATTTAGTGCTCACGAGACCAGTGTGCAAATGACACCTTTAAATAGTACTTTATTAATTGCTCTCCAGGTCTGTGTGTATAATGACTCTATTAAATAGTACATTATTAATTGCTCTCCATGCCAATGTGTATAATGACTCTATTAAATAGTATATTATTAATTGCTCTCCAGGCCAGTATTTATAATGACTGTGACAAATATTTTCACCACTTCTTCTATTTGTCACTTATTTCCATATATTTGTTTTATGAGATTTTGTGATAAAATTGTGGAGCACTTTACTCTTGTTATTGATACTTGTGTAGTGAGAGCTTAAAAGTAGACTTCGTGCACTGCACATTAAGCAAAATACACAATAAAAATCCTAATAAAACTCCCCCAAACTGATAGCTAGACATTACCTGAAATAGTATTTATGGTAGACAGATGACTAGACATTGCCTGAAGTAGTATTTATGGTAGACAGATGATTAGACATTGCCTGAAGTAGTATTTATGGTAGACAGACGATTAGACATTGCCTGAAGTAGTATTTATGGTAGACAGATGATTAGACATTGCCTGAAGTAGTATTTATGGTAGACAGATGATTAGACATTGTCTGAAGTAGTATTTATGGTAGACAGATGCCGTGTCACTCTTTGTGAGATTCAATGGTCGACGTCTCATTGAATATGTAAGTTTATCAGTGACGCTAGATTGTCCTAGGCACCTGTAATAAACAGGCCAATTATGGCTCAACAATGGTCTGATGCTGGTCATTCACCACTAGCCAATAAAATTTAGGGGAAAACTACTTGCCGGAAAGAAACCCCTAATTTCTTTACCCGTTTTGAAGGGTCAGTAGAGTGCTCATCTCTTCTGAAAAGTCCCCGCTTTTGACGCATGTGTGCGTTCAAGGTTATTTGTGAGTAAACTCAGAGACATACATTTTCTAAAATTGTAATTTTCATACTTTCTTTCAGCTAAATAGAAGTGTAATTTTCATGTTTGTCTTTCTGCTGAGTAATAATGTATTTTATTTTTCATGTATAGCTTTGTACGTTGTCTTATAATTTTATCTTTTATATTTATTTTTTCCAGTAGAAACGCCATGTAATTTAAAGTTGGCTGATTTATTTGTGTGAAAGTGATAAGTGCCTTTTTACAACTGATGGATTAATGATAGCTCTTATTTTACGATCTGTTTAATCCGCCTCTCGACGGAGTCTTCGTCCTTTGCAGTCTGAGAGACTAAGTCAAGCCCTAGAAACCAATAATTCACTAATTATCCTCTGTTTCTAAGTGTTACTCGTCCAGAGCAAATTATTATCCTGCAATTAATAATAATGACAGGTTCTTTGGAATTCACTCTCGCCTCTCACACGTTCCCCATATCCAGCTTAAGAGGACTTTTCCCAAAGTATGCTTGACTGACTTTAATCTTGTAAGTTATAATCTGCCTCGCCCCTAAAACCTGCATACTTCCTTTTAATTAAAAGTTAAAGTTGCCTCATTAAAGTCCAGACTGACTTTATATACTTATCATGTTTGCTTTTCTCGATGGCAGGCAACAAAATAGGTCATTGGCCGTGACGTTTCGGAGTCAGGCCTGTAGTCAAGTTAAGTTATTTTGGGGCACTTGTAGTAACTCATTTTGTTGGTCACAATTCCTTGTCTTTAGTTTCTAACACGCATTTCACGTCAGTAACTCTTTAAGGTATGTTTTTATGAGGATGGGTCCATTTTATCAACTCCCCGATTTATTGAGCGAAGGCCCCCCCCCTCCCCCCCCCCCCCGGTGGCACGAGTCAGAACGCGTCAGGTTAGTTCATTAGCACCATGATTACGTAATAGTGGACGACTGACACGATACCCGGTGTCTTACGTACAAGTTCAAAACAGACAATGCGTGCTTTTCGTGTATAGACGCGGAATTATATTCTTTAAGCTGCTCAACTTCTTGGTCCACTTCAGTGAATTTATTTATTTCAAAAATAATAAATTAATTGTATTTATAGAACGAGTTTTTCGTTTTTCGGCGTTACAATTTGGAATTATCATGTACAAGCCATTGTTTAGGAACGTTGTAGCATTTAATGTGTAGCAGATCTAAACCCCCGTGAAACTGTTCATGTAACGATTTAGAGATTTCTTGTATTATGACGAAATATCAGTTATTTAGTTAGTCTTATTGTATATTGATGTGTGATGACGAAATATCAGTTATTTAGTTAGTCTTATTGTATATTGATGTGTGATGACGAAATATCAGTTATTTAGTTAGTCTTATTGTATATTGATGTGTGCGTAACTGATAAGAAAAACATGCAGTACAATTTCATTTTTATTTAAGGGTGCAGTAAAAGAGTAATGCCATTCAGTCAGGGCAGAAAATAAAATAAATAAATTTTATAACCACTAAATTAATTCTGATGAGTGTTAAGAAAAGAAGAAAAGCCAGTGAAAGCGCTTCATGTACACAAACACTGTTTTCCAGGAGAAAAGAGTGGCAGCTGGGGTTTTTTGTTCTTTGATTCTCTTGCCTTCGTGATTTTTGGTTCTTTTGGCACCTCTTGAAAATGAGTCTGTGAGTTTTTTTATCTGTGACCTGTTGAGCACTCTTGCATTGAAGTCTGCTTCGATTCGTCTACTACGCGCGTCGTGTGTGGGCTTCGCCTCTGACATCACGCGCAGCAAGAGTGCCGGCTAGCAGGTCAATCTGTAAACGAACCTTGAACTTTCCTTATCTCCCTTGATCTACATTGTTTGCATTGTTTTAGCGTCATTTGACAAGTATTGTTGTTAATGAATATTGTTCCCTCAAGGGGCACTCTAGGGAGGACTGGAGATAATTTAAGTGAACGATTATAAACAATTATCAATAGGATTTGGACCATATCGAACTGTTGATATATATATATAGTTCTTTGTCCGTGTATCTCTATAGGTATTTCTTGTATATTTTCATTGATTAGTACTTGATCAATGGTGAATAGCTTGTGTAGTGCATTGTTGTTTGTATTGTTAATAAAATTTACTATTTCTTTCTTAAACACCCACGCTCTCTGAGTGATGTAATTAAGTGAGCGAGGTTTGGTGCAGCAGGATGGGGGCCATCATATAATAATTAATAAGTCAGACATAAAACCTCAAACATAGATGTCCGGTTAATGGTTTTGGGGATATGCCAAATTAGTGTTAGTCTGTTGTGTCTACCTGTAACATGAAGGTTAGCGTTTGTCTATTGTGTCTACCTGTAGCATGAAGGTTAGCGTTTGTCTATTGTGTCTACCTGTAACATGAAGGTTAGCGTTAGTCTATTGTGTCTACCTGTAACATGAAGGTTAGCGTTAGTCTATTGTGTCTACCTGTAACATGAAGGTTAGCGTTAGTCTATTGTGTCTACCTGTAACATGAAGGTTAGCGTTAGTCTATTGTGTCTACCTGTAACATGAAGGTTAGCGTTAGTCTATTGTATCTACCTGTAACATGAAGGTTAGCGTTGGAACGGGTACGGAAGTTGCTCCTTCACCCAAGTCCGCGAATTGAAAGGTATTTATCACAATATGGAGAGATGGTAACAATATTGAGAGGTATTTATCACAATATGGAGAGATGGTAACAATATTGAAAGGTATTTATCACAATATGGAGAGATGGTAACAATATTGAGAGGTATTTATCACAATATGGAAAGATGGTAACAATAATGAGAGGTATTTATCACAATATTCTCATAATTTAAGAGATACTCTCGTCGTTTGAAATAACCTGTCGCAGACTCTCTTAAATAGTACTTTATTTCACGCTTACAAGAACCATGTGTGTAATGACAATTAAATTGTACATTATTTAGTGCTGACCAGACCCGTGTGCATAATGGCACCATTAAATATACATTATTTAGTGCTCACCAGACCCATATGTGTAATGACACTGTTAAATAGTACATTATTTAGTGTTCACCATATTCATCTGTATAATTACATCATTAAAATATACATTATTTAGTGCTCACCAGACCCATGTGCATAATGACACCATTTAATAGTGCATTATTTAATACCCATGTGTATAATGACACATTAAATAGTATATTAGTTAGTGCTCACTAGACTCATCTGTATAATGACACCATTAAAAATACATTATTTAGTGCTCACCAGACCCATGTGTATAATGACACCATTAAATAGTACATTGTTTAGTGCTGACAAGAACCATTTGTATAATGACACCATTTAATAGTGCATTATTTAATACCCATGTGTATAATGACACATTAAATAGTATATTATTTAGTGCTCACTAGACTCATCTGTATAATGACACCATTAAAAATACATTATTTAGTGCTCACCAGACCCATGTGTATAATGACACCATTTAATACTATTTTATTTAGTGCTCACCAGACCCATGTGTATAATGACACCATTTAGTAGTATATTATTTAGTGCTCACCAGACTCATCTGTATAATGACACCATTTAATGCTCCAGACCTATACGTATAATGACACCATTTAATACTCCAGACCTATGTGTTGACACCATTTAATACTCCAGACCCTTGTGTATATTGACACCAATTAATAGTACAATATTTAATTCTTCAGACCCATGTGGTGCCTTCTATTACTCAATACAAAACTGACAAGCTAAGCAAATTGTTGTTGCTTTTTCTTTCCTTTGAACTTTTCACCTTTTGATGACATTTTTCTTTGAATTTCTATCTTCAAATACTCGATATTTTCAGTTAATTTTTATTATTTCTCCTTTCCCTTTATTTTGCGCTTTAGGAATTGGGTTTAAGAACTCATCCTTGCATCTTTATTGTGCAATATTTATATTTTATTATTTTTTAATTTATCGAAATTATTATTCTACTTTTAAAAATTAATTTTTGTGTTCTGTCTTTTTTTTTCAAACATTCATTTAGAATATCAGCATACGTATTACATATATAATCGGCAGTACCTCTGCTAGTGCGATTTCTAGCGAAATGAAACAAATAAAGAACAAATCAGATAAGCAATGAATTAAAGGACAACTTACTAGGCACTATAAGGAGTAAAGAAGTAATGATCGCTTTATAAACAACGATTTAGAAGATAAAACTACTTTGCAAAAGCATTTAAAAAAACAAATGGCCACTTTAAACGGTGTATTGACCATCCTAAGGAAGTTGTAGAAGAAAGTGACGATTTAGAAGGTTTAGTGGCCACCTTACAAAGATTGATTTAGCAAGTGTAAGGCCACAGTATAGAGGACGGTTTGGAAGATGTAATGGCTATCTTATAACTTAGGTTTCAGAAGGTTACCGACCAGTTAATGACATTTAAGATGTTTAGAGAACATTCTATAAAAGTCGTTTTCGACCGGGCAATGACCACTTTAAGGACGTTTAAGAAGGTGTACTGATCAATATAAGCACGTCTTTTAAGAAGATTAATGAACTTTGAAAACCTTTCATCAGGAGTAATGATCAGTCTATACAGATCGTTTAGGTGTAAACGATTTATAAAAGATGTATTAGAAAAAGAAATCTGTACATTAAGGACGTTTCAAAATGTGAGTTGGAAGGTCCGAGCACTATCGTCCTATCATTTTACGATTTAATTTCAACAGTCCAATCGACGAACATTATTATTTTATTTCAAAACTTATCATTTCGCGTATAGGTATGCATTTCAGTTCAACAACTTACCAACTTGCGGACAACTTTCTAATTCAAAGCGGCGAACAACTCTCCATTAAGTTCAATTGTATGTCAACTTGCGAATAGCTATCTATTCAGTTGAATTCCTTCTCAACTTGCAAACAACTTTCTGACTTGCAAACAACTTTCTATTTCAGTTCAATTGCTTCTCAAATTGCAAACAACTTTCTATTTCAGTTCAAGAGCTTAACATCATGTGAACAACTTTCAATTTCAGTTGAACAGTTTAACAAAACTTGCGAACAAAATTCTAATTGAATTCAACAGCTTAACAATTTCGACACAACTTTCTATTTCAGTTCAAGAGCATAACAACTTTCAATTTCATTTCAATAGAATACCAACTCCCGAACAATTTTATATGACAGTACAACAGCTTAACAATTATGGGTAAATTTCTATTTCCGTTCAACAACCTAACAACTTGCGAATTGTTTTGTAGTTCAATACAAATGATTACCAGGTTGTAAACAAACTTTCTATTTCAATTCAACAGCTTAACTTCTTGCAAACAGCTCATTATTTAAGTTCAAGTGATTCTCAACTTGCGAACAACTTTCTATTTCAGTTCGATTGCTTATCAATTTAGAAACAACTTTCTAATTCCGTTCAATTGCTTCTCAACTTGCAAGCAAATTTCTATTTCAGTTCAATTGCTTCTCAACTTCCGAACAACTTTCTATTTCACTTCAACAGCTTAACAATTTGCAAGCAACTTTCTATTTCAGTTCAACAGCTTAACAACTTGCAAACAAATTTCTATTTCAATTCAACAACTTAATAACTTGCAAACATCTTTCTGTTTCACTTAACAACTTGCAAACATCTTTCTGTTTCAATTCAACAACTGAACAATTCACAAACTCGTGACGCTTGAGGTGTGATCTGAAAATGTTTACATAACTTCCAATTCTCTTCTTTTCAGAAAGCAATGTTCTTCGATCCACTTGAAAGATTAGAATTATCGCCCTTGTTAAGACAATACAATGGAACTGATAGGCATAAAGCGAATTACAAAAGTGTGTAATTAAATTTCAATCACAAAATTAAAAGTAGTGTTCTTGAACTCGCGACAATCTAGCGGTGTGCTGAGGTAGAGATGGCAGGCAGCTCTATCGAATTTTATTTTTGCCGAGTCGCTTTTCCTGAGAGAAATTGGCAGTTGTACAAATTCCATGTTTATGTACTTCATTCGTAAGTTATTCTTCGTTTCTTTTAAGATCACTTTAAATGAAAGAGGAATTATAATTTGTTTTCTTTTTTTAAGGCAAGCTAGGCCATTTAAAAATTAATTATAAAATATAAAAAGAGATGGACAAAGAGAAAGAGAGAGAAGAAGAGAGACGAGAGAGAGAAAGACAGAGAGGCCGGAGAATAGAGAGAGAGGGAGAGAAAGAGGAAAAAGGAAGAATAGAAAGCAAGTGGTTGTTCAAATAATATCTAATGTATGAATGACTTTAGACAAGTAATAGGCATTACGCGTAATTACATAGCTCTCCTATAAAGATCCTTTGGGTTCTCAGGCTTAATCAATACTGTCCGACTGCTTTGCTTCATAGCTTGCATGTCTGGGCTCTAATTTATGGCACTTCCCTCGGACTCTTCAATCGGAACGGTCTGCTGGATGATGCGGCAGTCTTCTCGTCTGTCTCACTTTTTGTAACCATTGCGTGCTTGTGTCCCAAGCATCTTGCTGTCTGGCGACTGTCATTTGGCGGCATTCATATCTCGCTGGAACATAGCCAGCAATTACACAGACGGGTCCCACAGAGAGAGAACGAGAGGGGGGAGGGGGGTGCGGATAGGCAGAAACATACCCTATGCACTGGGGACTGGAAGTAGACAGTTTTGCTGTGGTCAGCACATGTTTAGTCTCAGAGGTCTTTTCTTGACACAGGTACCAACGCTTGAGACTCGAGTAATTTACTGTAATGCTCTTAAGGAATTTAAGGAATTCCTTGGTCTGTCATACAATTTATCGCAAAGCCCTGAACGCGACATGTCGTCGCATTAAATTATTCATACAAAAATTCGATTTACGTTGAACAATTAGTATATCCCTCGTTGAACAATTAGTATATCCCTCGTTGAACAATTAGTATATCCCTCTTTGAACAATTAGTATATCCCTCGTTGAATAATTAGTATATCTCTCGTTGAACAATTAGTATATCCCTCGTTGAACAATTAGTATATCCCTCTTTGAACAATTAGTATATCCCTCGTTGAACAGTTAGTATATCCCTCGTTAGTCTGTCATGTCCTCGCGATGAAGAATCAGTCTCGCGGTGAACAATTAGTCCGTCACCGCGATGAAGAATCAGTTAATCCCCAGATCAAAAGTCATCCAGTCCCGCGATGAACAATTAACCAGTCCCCCGATAACAATCATTCAGGCATGCAGTGCTGCAATGAAAAATCAGCTAGTTCTTTGGCGAGGAATCATTTAGTCTTGCGAAGAACAGACACTCCCGCGATGAACGATCAGTTAAAGAGTCACTCCCGCAATGAACAATCAAATAGTCACTCCCGCGACGAACAATCAGTTAAACAGTCGCTCCCGCGTTGAGAAATCAGTTAAACAGTCACTCTTGTGATGAACAATTAGGTACATAGTCACTCCCGTGATGAACAAATAGTTAAACAGTCAGTCCCGCGATGAACAAAGTCAGCTAATCCCACGATAAGTAGACCATGATATGTTTGTAACTGGCAAATAACATCATCATTAAACTCGTGGGAATGTTCAGATGAGGTTATCTTGAAGGGTCTATTGAGATTTCCTTTGACTCATATCCGTTGTCTCCTCTGATTAAAATTTCTCCTTTTAATATCTTCATTCTCAGGCGCACATCCTTGGTATTTTTGGTCAGTCTTTTCTTTCTGGCATCCTCCAGCATAACTTTAATTTGTAGATCTCATTCGTATTTTCTTCACTGCTTCTCTTTTGCTAATATATTTACATTCTCCTATGAAAGTTACTCTTAGTCTTCTTTTCAGAATCTCCTTTTACGGGTTTTTCTCTTATTAAATTATGACTTTTTATACCATTGGTATCAGTATCTTCAGATAGATAGACAGACAGACAGATAGACGGACGGGCGGATAGATACAGACAAACTCATGCACATAAAGATAATAATTTTACTACTGGTGATCTACCGTCTCAGGACAATTCCACCGAAACTCTAGAATTGACAATTGACATATAAAACTGAGATCGTAGGCACTGTATATACACAATACAACACATGTCGATTCATTTTACGGTATAAAAAGCAATTAGATTAGTCTTTTCATCTGGATAAAAAGCAACTTCTACTCTAACAAATCCTTTTAGGCAGAACGTCTGCCCAGGTCGGCTGTAACTTTAACCAGACCTGATCGCACGGTGAGCTACAGAACCACAAGGGAGATAACACAGTTGGTCTGTATTTTAACAGAAGGAAGTCACGTTCAGAAGATTTTGACGTCTGGTTTGTAGATTTAGAAAATGCCACAGTTAACTAAACATGTGTGTTGATAATCACGTGACCATATGTTTGCGTAGGTGTTCAAAGTAAGTGCCTGCTTTAAGTATACTTTGAAGACTAGTCTGTTTGTTACTGTCCTTAAAATATGCCTACACTCACTCACACACATACACACACACACACACATACACACACACACACACACACACTACATACATATGCATGAGCATAAATACTGAGAGCAAAGTATACATAACAAAATTTCTTCAACTCTCCTGACTTCTATATCGATTCAAAAATAAGTAACCAATTTCGCTCTCTCTCCTTTTCTCTCTCTTTCTCTTTCTCTTTCTCTCTTTCTTTCTCTCTCTCTCTTTCTCTTTTTTTCTCTCTTTCTTCTGTCTCTTTCTTTCTCTCTCTTTCTCTCTCTCTTTCTCTCTCTCTTTCTCTTTTTTTCTCTCTTTCTTCTGTCTCTTTCTTTCTTTCTCTCTCTTTCTTTCTCTCTTTTTTCTTTTCCTCCCACTCTCAAACCTTTGCCTCTCAAGAAATCACGCTGATTAATGACGTTAAATGTGTACGTAACACACCTCTTGTAGGCCAAGCTTTGTACGCTCAAAACTACTACTGTTTAAAGTAAAGGTCCATCCTTACACTTAGTACTGTTGTCCACTGCCAAACTCTAACACTCAACACTAATGTCCAAAAGTTACCGTCCATCAGTTGTCTTTCCTTGTCTTTTTAACGTTGAAGAACTACCATACGTTCATCTCCTGTAATAAAGACGTCCTTTTGTGCTCTTCTTTTCTAGAGAGTTACTACAAGATTTCATTGATAATAATCATTAAAATGCTGGTTTTCTTTTTAAAGTTGTTGTTGCTTTTCGAATTACCATATTAGTCGCATTCATCTTCATCATCGACTTGGATTACTGTTTTTGTTTAAAATGAATTCTCGAAGTCTGCTGTCTACATGTCTGTCAGTGGGCTGAAATCTTTTTGTCTTGAAACCCTACCAAGATTTTGGAGTGTTAAAGAGTATACAGAGGTTAGGGGCACTTCCGAGTAGTGCTGATTTTAGCAACGAGGCAAGTCTGAGGGTCTTCTAGAAATTTACTGATTTAGATTTCATGCTTTCATTTATTTATAATCATCGTCATCGTCGCTTTTGTCGCTGTCATCATTCCTATAATTATTATAATCCTTTTGCCCTGCTTTTATTTGCTCTTTCACTATCGTTGTTCTTTTTGCTAATTCATCCTCACATCTGGTTCTCGGACCTTGTTAGCACTTCCGTTGTCATGCTACCTTTGACCAGGGCTTCTAATGCTGATAGAAAAAAACCCCACAGTTTTGTTACTCTCTGCCCTACAGAGATGAAACCGCGTGTGGAAAGCTAAGACAACTTTACTAAGAGTGACTTAACTATCTCCCCATGGAGAGCCAAAGCAACCTTGCCAAGGGTGACTCTTTATCTACCGATGGACAGCCAAACATCCTTGCTAATTTTGCCTCTCGGTATAGAGCCAAGACTATCTTGATAAGACTCACATTACCTATCGGTAGAGAGCTGAGACCTCTTGCTAAGAGTGACCTTATATATATCGGTAGATAGCCAAGACAACCTTGCTAAGACTCATATTACCTATCGTTAGAGAGCCGAGACAACCTTGCTAAGACTCACATTACCTATCGGTAGAGAGCCGAGACAACCTTGCTAATAGTGATTTTTTACCCCACCCCACCCCCGTGTAGAACCAAGACAACCTTGCTAAGATTCACATTACCTCTCGGTAGATAGCCAAGACAACCTTGCTAAGAGTAACTTCATGCTTATCAGTAGAGAGCAAAGTCAACTTTGCTAAGAGTGACTTTTTACAAACTACCGGCAGTTCCCGATCAGTCTAGGAGTCTGATTAGACAACGCATAACTAGACGCCTTCGGCGCGCGGACCATATTTGGTAAGCAGGAATTAGCAGATGATTGTCAGCGACAGGTTTGATCGTCAGTGCATGTTAAATGCTCTTGATTGTCGTGTTTTGATGAAAAGAGACTAGCTTTTGATCGCACTATTGATTACTTTGCTGGCCGTTCGCATTAAGAGAGATTTTTCTTCTCGCCAGATCGAAGCTAATTACTACAGCGGTCCTGTTTTCGATTGACCTACTGTGTGGCTTGACAACTCAGATGCCCAGAGCAGATGAAAAATCGGCCAAGTGTCTTTCTCCTTCATCTCACGCCCTTCGTTCTGTCTTTCAGCTCGAATTTAGAACATCACAAACACGCGTACACACACACTCGCACGAAAGCGCACACACAGGCACGCACGCACACACACACACACACACACACACACACACACACACACACACACACACACACACACACGCACGACATTTCCTTCTGTCTTTTAGTTCAAAGTTTGGACTTCTCCATAACTTAAAATATTCACTGAACACCACCGGTACAGTCTACTGAACGCGATGCACTCTAGTATTTCTATAATATAATATAATAATAATATAATGTATCATAATGAAATATATTATTCTGGTAAATGTAATAAATATATGTCATTCTAACATTTACTTTATAAATAATACGTGCTTATACGTTTCTCAAATGAAATTGGGAGGGGGGGGGGATTTCATGGACAGGTTCTCGCATGATGCATTGCTCATTTGCACCCAAATATTCCGCCATCACTATTCTGACAAAAGTTCTAAAATATTTTACTTTACAAATAATGCATCCCGCATTTCTTTACCTCAGGAGTGTTTTTCTGTTGGCTTGTACCCAAACGTTTAAAACTAGCACTCTTAGATCGCGCGCGCGTGTGTGTGTGTGTGTGTGTGTGTGTGTGTGTGTTTGTGTGTGTGTGTGTGTGTGTGTGTGTGTGTGTGTGTGTGTGTGTGTGTGTGTGTGTGTGCTTGTATGATTCTCTGCTTTTTCTCTTTTTTCTATCTCTCTTAAAGGAGAGAAATATTGACTAGTGGTAGCAAGTGAAGAAACTGAAAAATAAATATAAATAAATAAAAATGTATACATTAAGATTTAATTATTTATTTTGCAACAAAAATCCAATTTCATTAACTTTACCTACAGAAGCTCCATTTAAAAAAAGAAATATTATTAGCTAGCTGAAAGAAAAGATAAATTATTACATTATTACAATTATAATTTCAAACATTAGGTCCAAGAAAAAGATAAACAATTACATTATTACAATTATAATTTCAAACAACAGATTCAAGAAAAGACCAAAGTACTTTCAGAAGTAAAGCAGACACTTCAGGTGTCATTACTTCCACCTCAGATGTGAAAGGAAACTGATATTGCTCTCAATGACTCCCTTTAACAGGCCTGCATATGGGCGGAAGTAATCACAATCTCCAAACCACTAACTGTTAAGACGCCTATGGGCCTGTCGACCTGAACTGACAAGACATTTGTTTTGCATAGTAAGACACTAACGCCACTTAGTTAAGGGCTATTATTATTATTAATAATTAATTAATCATCCGTAACTAATTACAAGTGATGAGAATCTTATGTTATTAATAATTCTCCAGCAGACACCACTCGTCTCTCTCACTTGGCGAATATGTAGACTCAGTAAGCATTTTCTCTCTTCCACAACATTAAAGACAAACATTTACTGTCACACAATATTCATAGGTGGAAAACGTCTTACTAAAGGAGAAGACAAATCCGTCTTTAGTCTATATTTAGCGAGCCCTTAGCTTCAGCTTCCTGCACTGCAGCTTGCCTATGTGTGAGTATGCACACATTGTCAAGCAAATCTGGGGTGTCCTCACCATTGAAAACATATTTACATCCCATGATAGTACTAAACATAATTTACTAGACATACAGCCTGAATGCATCATCTACATACATTCTTTCTATGTCCACCATCACAATTGGTACTTTATCCTT
Organism: Sinotaia quadrata; assembly: GCA_028829895.1. Classification (NCBI taxonomy): domain Eukaryota; kingdom Metazoa; phylum Mollusca; class Gastropoda; order Architaenioglossa; family Viviparidae; genus Sinotaia; species Sinotaia quadrata. The sequence goes on along the minus strand of CM054177.1, from coordinate 142,262,313 downwards.
TATGCCATTAGTGAATGTTTGAAACTGTCCACTGTAGTCACTTTCTTTCACTAAGCTGGCATACTACTAACCCTCCTCCACAAACAGTGTCACAGAGGACTGGAACAAATGTCCATTTATGTAGGCATTATAACAAGGTGCACCACTTGGTTCTATGATATTTATGTTGCCCAGTTTTCTTCAACATTATTTATTAGCCTGATACACGCACACAGCATAATAAATACAGCATATCAAAACAATGTCAAGTGTATGTACACTACATTAGAGCAGCTTAGTTCAAACATTCGCAGAAATAAAAGTCTGCTCACATAATGCATCTCTAAATAAAACACAGGTACAGCATATCAATAGCAAAATGCATGAAATATTTCCAAGTCCATTCTCTCTCAACCAGTCAGTTAACACCATTAAGCTAACGGCTGCCTTTCGAGACCAGACTTCTTTGCCACTTCAAATTCAAATGATCTGAGAATAGATTTCTTTACAGCAGGTAAAGTTTTATATCTCAGCCCATTGGGTGGTCTCGTTCTCGTAAATCATAACCATTGGATAAATAAAACTATTTACCCAGTTGGCATAGTTGGCATTACATCAGAATTTCTGTTATATTCTCAACTCAGAAACTTATGTAAAAATACAGTCGTGATGAGTGCCAAAGGTCGGGTTACTCTGAAAATTTAACAATTTAAATAGCAATTAGGTATTGAAATAGTGTATTTTGCTGCTTCTATAAGCAGACCTTGAACCTGTAACCCAAAGTATGTTAAGGACCTGTGCACGCCCAGGACGTCACTTAGGCAGATCTGGCGGTCATGTTTTATTGATCCATCAGGAAACAGTGCAAAACCGAAACGAAATGAGTTCGATGAAATTCCTCTAGATTAGCGCCTCATACCCAATCATTTGTTGAAATCTTGGGCTTTGCTTTCTCTGACCATTGCCTTCCAATATATAGTATGTAAACAAAAGATGGGTGTACTTATTATATTGTTGGCAATGTTGTCGATTAGGTCTTTCAATAGTACACATTTTAAAAAATTAATTGCAATAACTGATTCGCAGTTGTTCGAGTCATGTATTGTTATGTGTTATGTATATGCCAATCGTGCTTTCAAATTAATTATGGTATATTTTCCTAAATAGTAACCAAAGTATGGAAGAAACTGCTTTCAAACGAAGCTTGCTACAAACTGTATTTTAATTACAAAAGCTTGGAGCAAATTGTTTGTAAAATAAACCTGCAATATTCTTTTCTGTGCTTCAAAACAAATCTTGCAACAAGCTGCTTCAGAATAAAGCTTGCAACAAGCTGCTTCAGAATAAAGCTTGCAACAAGCTGCTTCAGAATAAAGTTTGCAACAAGCTGCTTCAGAATAAAGCTTGCAACAAGCTGTGCTTGTCTTGGACTTGCCACTCGTCTTGGTCCTGCTACTCGTCTAGAACTGCTACTTCTCTTCTATTTGCATCTGGTGTGCACACAGCGTTACTTTGCTTGCTTTGGTAGGTCAGAAACACACCAGGCTCGTTGTGTCGCTCCTCAGTGCACGGTCACGTGCTTTCACGTCACTCTGAACTAGTCGAGGGAAGTCTGCTACTTTGAAAAATTGTTACACACTTGCTGTAGTCTGCTACTTTACAAAATGTTACACACTTGCTGTAGTCTGCTACTTTACAAAATGTTACACACTTGCTGTAGTCTGCTACTTTACAAAATGTTACACACTTGCTGTAGTCTGCTACTTAACAAAATGTTACACACTTGCTGTAGTCTGCTACTTTACAAAATGTTACACACTTGCTGTAGACTGCTACTTTACAAAATGTTACACACTTGCTGTAGACTGCTACTTTACAAAATGTTACACACTTGCTGTAGACTGCTACTTTACAAAATGTTACACACTTGCTATAGACTGCTACTTTACAAAATGTTACACACTTGCTGTAGACTGCTACTTTACAAAATGTTACACACTTGCTGTAGACTGCTACTTTACAAAATGTTACACACTTGCTATAGACTGCTACTTTACAAAATGTTACACACTTGCTGTAGACTGCTACTTTACAAAATGTTACACACTTGCTGTAGACTGCTACTTTACAAAATGTTACACACTTGCTGTAGACTGCTACTTTACAAAATGTTACACACTTGCTATAGACTGCTACTTTACAAAATGTTACACACTTGCTATAGACTGCTACTTTACAAAATGTTACACACTTGCTGTAGACTGCTACTTTACAAAATGTTACACACTTGCTGTAGACTGCTACTTTACAAAATGTTACACACTTGCTATAGACTGCTACTTTACAAAATGTTACACACTTGCTATAGACTGCTACTTTACAAAATGTTACACACTTGCTATAGACTGCTACTTTACAAAATGTTACACACTTGCTGTAGACTGCTACTTTACAAGTCACAGTTTTTAGAAAAAGAATAAAAACAATCATACTATCGATTTCAATGGATTTCTTTCAGCCTTTATTCCCGTGAATCTGTGACGCAAAACTATGCAAATCTGTGATGCAAAACTACGCAATTGTAGTAAATCGGTAGTTTGGGTCAAAGAGCAACGTCATGAACTTTGTTTTCTGCGTGCGTTATTCCGGACTGAGATAAAGCCTTTGTTCCAGTGAGCGTCTGCTTAAGTCAATGATTCTTTCTAGTATTGCAACTAGAAAACTAAAAAATATACGATACGATACTAGATCCCTGAAAGAATACACTTAGGTTGCATAGTAAAGAATTCAAAAGCTGTAAGGTTGAACAATTCCTCCGTGCATAAACTTGAATCAGTCATGGCATGACTTATTGAGATTTGTTCCAAACAGCTGTTAGAATGTTTAAAAATAGTCCATATCACCTTTGTCTTTAAATTCTTTCCTTTACTAGGCCGCCTAAATTCAACTAGAAAATAAATAAGATATTCACTTAGACATTCATAATTAAAATAAAAGAAATAAAACATTCATAATTAGGTCAGCCAGATCTCGAGATGAGATTGAGAGGAAGGGAGCCTCGAGAAAACTAATAAGAGATCCACTAAAACAGACGTTCATAATTAGGTCAGCCAGATCTGGAGTTGAGATTAAAAGAAGGTCAGTGCAGAAGATGTCAAGCGACAATTGATATTGGATATGAGAGATCATTGCTTAGTATTCACGGAGACAGACAGACTTAGATTAATCTATTTGTAAATAGGGACTGCTAGAGAAATAACTTGACATAAAGACAATCAGAAAGCCGAGGACTGATAGATGGATGGTGTTGTCTATATGATTCCATCAGTATTCCGAGCTACTGTTGTCAAGCCTATATATATATATATATATATAAACAAGACGTTAATTAAATCTGAATTTTTCTATAAAATAAATAAAGCGAGTTATCTTCCCTCACCAATCTTCATTATGCCCTCCAACGCGTATTTAAAAAGTGTTAAGCTGTCAAGGATTTAATATCATTTGAATTTACACAAGCTTATAAGACACTTTCTGTCGGCCGGTTGCCTTGGCAACAGTTGTGAAACTGTTCTCCGAAAGTTAGCAGCTACTTCTAGTCTCTGCTATGGATGCAATGTTAAGCCCCAAGCCCCAATACCCCAAGCCTTGAACTTTCGCCTGCCGCAGTTGACGTAGTAGGTTATGATCTAGTCATCTAGTGCATTATCACAGCAGTGTGAAATTGACGTAGTAGGTTATGATCTAGTCACCTAGTGCATTATCACAGCAGTGTAAAATTGACGTAGTAGGTTATGATCTAGTCATCTAGTGTATTATCACAGCAGTGTGAAATTGACATAGTAGGTTATGATCTAGTCATCTAGTGCATTGTCACAGCAGTGTGAAATTGACATAGTAGGTTATTATCTAGTCATCTAGTGCATTGTCACAGCAGTGAAATTGACATAGTAGGTTATGATCTAGTCTTCTAGTGCATTATCACAGCAGTGTGAAATTGACGTAGTAGGTTATGATCTAGTCATCTAGTGCATTGTCACAGCAGTGTGAAATTGACGTAGTAGGTTATGATCTAGTCATCTAGTGCATTATCACAGCAGTGTGAAATTGACGTTCCTAGCGCAGTCCTGTTGTGACTAAAATCATAATAATCAAAGGTTAGATTAAGAGACACAAATACTATCAATAATTCGTACAAACTGTCAGACACGCAATGTCAATTAACAATGAAGCTGACTGATTGTTAAGATGACACATATGTTCATTATCACTGGAACTACTCTTAAGAAACAGAGTGTCATCTTAAGATAGGACGATAAAATAGTCAATAATTATATAACTGGCAGGATGACAAAGTTACAAATAACATAAGTAAATGATAGACTAAAACGATACAAACAGTGGTAGTAAGCGGTCGACGACAAATTCACAAATCATGTATGTAAACGGCAGGTTGATACAGGCATAAATAATGTCAGTAAATGGTAAAATGAGAAAACTCGACCACATTGTAAATGGCAAGATGATAAAGGCGAATAGTGTAAGTATAAGATACGAAGACAGGACACACAGTTTCACTAAATGGTAGGCAAAGACAAATAATAAAAGTGAATGGAAGAATGATAAGAAATGATTGGTTAAACAAATGGTAAGATGACAAAGATAGACATTATCTGTTAAATTGTAGGTTGATATGAGACCAGAGAATTTTACCCTGTACTCTTTTTCCAATCATCTCTTGGGGGTGTGCGTTTTGAGACTGGGTCCCTCCCTATTTGGGGTTATACGTGGAGCATTAAACCCTGGCTGGATAAGGGTTTTTGGTTTCATCCTGACTTTTTATCTTTATTTCAATATGTGGGATTTGGAATCTGGTCCTGATGTGAAATCATGTCCTATTGAGAGTATGTCACTCCAGCACATCGAGATAAGTTGTGATTGTGAATGTGAATACAGTGTGGCTTGAGCTTGCTGTTTGGCAATATGATGAAAACTAGGATATAATGTATATTACTTATTTTTTAAATATTGTTAACTTTTCTTTATTAAAATTCTTGTTATTAACTCTTCAATCTCGCGTATTTGTTAGTGAAATGTAATTTCTTCGTTTGTTATCGTAGTCTTAAGTTATAATCTAATGATTACGTCTTGTTTTCTGTTTGTCTATTACAATTGTTGTACATCAGGGGTCTCAAACTCATTTTGCATGGGGGCCACTGGAAGTAGAATCTGGGTGAAGCTGGGCCGCATCATTATTCCCTGCTGCCAGAGACCTGGCAACACTTCCTCTTACACAGCTCAGACACATTTGGCTTCAGGGAGGAAGCCACTGTGACCCTCAGTATGGCTTGAAGATGCTCAACAGATCTGTTCTTCTTGTGGCTAAATGTGATTTAAAACGCATATTTCTATACGACTAATTACAGTAATATTTAGTAATATTACAACTATCATTATTATTATGTTGACAATAGGAAACAAAAGTAATTTTGTGACATTCAGAGTAGAATTTATTTATTTATTTTATAAAATAAACATATCACCATTAGACAATTAAAAGTACAAAATATATGGAGCAAAAAAAAGTATATAATGTAAACTGCAGATACTTGTGGAAAACAATGTTTATGTCATGTAGAATGTCAGTTTATTTAGGTCAAGTAGAATGTCACAGTTTATGTCATGTAGAATGTCACAGTTTATGCACACTTCACGACACAATATTTCTTACTGGTATCGACACTTTTCGTTGCTAATGTATTACAGAACAAAGCGAATGGCGTTGATGAGGTATGGATGAGGTATGGATGAGGGAATATTGTAAATCATTATCACCAACAATTCTTCTTTTCTAACATTTCTTTTTAACAGACAGCTAGGGTTGCTGACACGTGATCAAGCCACCCTGCTTCGCTCTCCTCAGGACATTGTTTTAAATTATAAAATGTATCATTTGAGAATGTTGCCATTAGCACCAACCGATGTGTTATTGTCATTGTTAATACCCTGTCAAATATAATAAAAGCCCATTTCTGTTCAAATTTTGAAAAGACAATTCGACTTTTATTTTCCACAATGCTGATGATGATTACTCAATTAGTGCACGCTCACATGCAACAAGCTCACTCGTGATTTCGCATGTTTTACAGTGTGCACCGAAAGAACAAAAATAAAGGGAAAATAATGACACGCGCACGACACACACATACACACGCGCGCGCGCGTGCGCACGCGAGCAAATCTTACTGTCTTAATTTTTCTATTTTTCTATTGATATCATGACGAATAACAGGTCAGATTACATCACTTTTATGCATAGATCAAGCCAGGCAAAACTTTTGTTCTCAAATGAGTTCTAAATAATTAAACTATTGTAAGAAATACCTTATATGTATAGCGGAAGAAATGAAAGCCCTTTAGAGAACGTTTAAATGAATAATTGGTTTTGTTTGTCAGCCGTATCAGAGCAGTCTATTCATTAACGGAATTCGGAAATGCAAAAGAGCCGCGTTATGCTATGTTCGCAAGAATGTACGTTCACGCCTTGAATTGAGACGACTGTGGTAAGGCTCGAAAGGATAGTCCGACCTATTTCCGAGAGGTGTAGGCCGACCTCTTTCAGAGAGTTATAGTACGACCTCTTTCCGAGAGGTATAGCCCAACCTCTTTCAGAGAGATATAGGCCGACCTCTTTCAGAGAGGTATAGTCCGACTTTTCACTACGAGCCACACTCGAGAAAAAGTAGACCAAAGGTAATTCGTTCATACTGTCATCTCGGGGAGGTGCAAAGGTCAAGTATTACATTGCACACTGCAAACCTCTCGAGATGGCGCAAGTTTAAAGATCACAGAAACGCTTGAGATAGGCATGTTAAAAAAAAAAAAAATTTCCTCAGAGCGATACATAAGATTACAATTTCATTTCGAACAGTTTATTCAAACAGTGGGGATATATTAGTGACGTAATGGCAGACATTATATTAGATCAGTGTATTTTATTACTTATCACTGAAGGTCATTGCATAAGTGATCAGATATGTCAGTCGTTTATTTTTCGGGAAAATCCTTTGACATTATTCTGATGAAGTTGCTTAATATGATTATTATATTATTAAAAAGAAACCCTGCTATTATATGACATAATGATGTGACAGAGTGGTTATTACAAATTATTACAACACAAAACGTTGTCACTTCATGGTTAAGAATGGTTACTAAATGTTATAATTTTATATTATGGAAACTTAAAATGTGGACATCCAGTTGTCTCGGTTCTTTTAACAGGTGTGGATAGTGAATCCTCACAGTTCTTTAATAGTCAGACTTTATAATTTAGAATATTTTATTGAACCTTGAATAGATTCAGCAGGGATAATTATGTGTCAAAACCCTCTCAGAGAATCAGTGAAAAACAATCCCGAAAAATTATGCTAATAGAATTCCAAACAATTCAGTTTCAAAACAATCCCAAACAATTTTGCAAAGCCTCAAAAACAATTCTGTGTTAGAGCCTTTACAGACAATTATGTGGCAAAACCTTCCCGAAGAAGTATGTGGCAAAACCCTCCCGAAGAAGTTTGTGACAAAGCCCTCCCGAAGAAGTATGTGACAGAGCTTTCCCGAAGAAGTTTATGACAAAGTCTTCCAAGACAATAATACAAGTGTACGGTAAGGTCCTCCGAGACTATTTTATTTAACAACACTCCACATAATTTTGCGTAGAAACCCTCCAGACATTTTGTATCATATACTCCTTCATTTATATGTCCATATCAAATCCTCCACGACAATTATGTGTCAACCAACCCACCCCCGAGCAAGTACAAGTACACGAGATTATTCAATAAATTTGTTTATAGTAAGTTTTTAAAAACTGTCCATGGCTAAGGGCAAACAGTGATATTTTGTTTGTTTGTTTTCTTTATGTTAGTTTCATGATTCACATAACACATCCCTAATCTTCATTCAAAAAACATTGTATTTCACGATTCACATAACACACCCCTATCCTAACCCAACAAACATTTTGATGGTTTCATAATTCGCATATCATATCCTTAATCCTGTCCAGACAATACACTTTAATATAGTTTTACGATTCACATGTCACATCCCATGGCCTGAGCGAACAAACGCGTTAATGCCATTTTCATGCTTTGCTCTGGTCAACCGTGTGTGTTTGAAGTAAAATAAAACCTAACAGATTTTTATTCATGTCAGTTAGCTTGATAAAACTGTCTTACTTTCAACAAAAAGAATTCTTGTTTTATTGGCTTTTGTCGCGAAAACACGAAAATTGCCACCTTCAGAAATTTCATGCTTTTGAACTACTCGCACACCATACGCCATGTTCTCTGACTACTCGCATGCTATACACCATGTTCTCTGACTACTTACATACCATACACCATATTCTCTGACTACTTACATACCATACACCATGTTCTCTGACTACTTACGAACCGTACACCATGTTCTCTGACTACTTACATAACATACACCATGTTCTCTGACTACTTACGTACCATACACCATGTTCTCTGACTACTTACGTACCGTACACCATGTTCTCTGACTACTTACGTACCATACACCATGTTCTCTGACTACTTACGTACCATACACCATGTTCTCTGACTACTTACATACCATACACCATGTTCTCTGACTACTTACGTACCATACACCATGTTCTCTGACTACTTACATACCATACACCATGTTCTCTGACTACTTACGTACCGTACACCATGTTCTCTGACTACTTACGTACCATACACCATGTTCTCTGACTACTTACGTACCATACACCATGTTCTCTGACTACTTACATACCATACACCATGTTCTCTGACTACTTACGTACCGTACACCATGTTCTCTGACTACTTACATAACATACACCATGTTCTCTGACTACTTACATACCATATACCATGTTCTCTGACTACTTACATAACATACACCATGTTCTCTGACTACTCGTATACATTACGTCTCTGTTCTTTGAATATATATATATGCATACATGTACGTATGTTTATGTGTGCTTGTGCACGTGTGTGAAGAAGAGTGATGAGATGAGATGAGATGAGATGACATCAGATCAGATGAGATTGTGTGTTTCAACATTTGAAACGTTTAATATATTTATATTTAACAACTTTAACAACTTTCTCTCTTAGCTTGGAACGAATGTGTGCATAAATATCTCTGTGTATACATTTTGCGTGTGTGTGTGTGTTTGTACATTTTACGTGTCCGTGTGCGCATTTGCTTGTCTGTATACATTTTGCATATGTGTGTGTGTGTGTGTGTGTGTGTGTGTGTGTGTGTGTGTGTGTGCGCGCGCGCGCATTTACGTGTCTGTGTGTGCGTTTGCATTTCTGTATGTGTACATTTTGCATGTATGTGTGCGTGTTTGTCTGTGTGTATGTGTTCATTTTGCGTGTCTATATGTATGTGTGTGTATTTTCCTTATCTGTGTTTGTATATGTGCATTTTGTGTGTGTGTGCATGTGTGCATGTGTGCATTTTGCGTATCTGTGTGTATTTTTCGTATGTGTGTATGTGTATATATATATACATTTTGCCTGTCTGTGTGCTTTTTTGTGTCTCTGTGTGTGATTTTTGCCTATGACTGTGCATATGTTCGCATTTTGCCTGTGTTTGTATGTGTGCATTTTGCGTGTATCTGTGTGTGTGTGTTTCTGAATCTTAAAAGCAAACGAACCTTTTCACCAACGCATGAGCACAAGTTGCTCCTTTCGGGGTTTATTTGACTTTTAATTCTATTTTTTTTTACAATTTAGTCTCTTTCCAACGAATATGTATGACAACACCCTCTTCCACCCTCATTTCTCAGTGCTTAGGTAAGACTCTATTTAAGTCATATGATGTTCACATTAATAACCAACTGGACACTTTGCATTTGATATATGGCGTCGCCGATTTTGATCTATAGGGAAACTACATTTACCTATTTCATTGCATTTAATGATACTCTGTTTTAAGATAAATTATTTTTAAAGAACATAGATCTAGCTATGAGAGACAAGGTCAGCAGCAATATTGACACTCATCGGATCTCTTGTTCCGAATAAATAGATGCCAGAATTATCTTTGAAAATGCAGAATGACAGTCCCCTGAAGAAACACATCATTGCAAAATTTCTTAGCAGACTGAGGGGTTTTACCAAGTGACAGATAGATAGATAGATAGATAGATAGATAGATAGATAGATAGATAGATAGATAGATAGATAGATAGATAGATAGATAGATAGATAGATAGATAGATAGATAGATAGATAGATAGATAGATAGATAGATAGATAGATAGATAGATAGATAGATAGATAGATAGATAGATAGATAGATAGATAGATAGATAGATAGATAGATAGATAGATGTGCACACGTTGATTCAAATTTCCTCACATTATGGATCCTTGCAAGCATTAATCATCTCTGTTACTCTCAGACTACAGGGTCAAAATAATCCAAATATGAATAAAGATTTTAAATTCAATGCAAATGTAATTATTTTAAACAGTGCTGAATACTCGCATGTCCCAGTTTATAAAACGGTCACACTTCGGCTCACACGTAGATATATTGCCACTGTTTACACACACACACACACACACACACACACACACACACACACACACACACACACACACACACACACACACACACACACACACACACACGCACACACACACACACACACACACACACACACCGACACACACAGTGGCACATTTCGTTTCATTCACATAATAATGGGCGCATTCCGGGCTCACAGTAATAATGGCATATTTTGGCTCACAAATATTGGCACATTTCGGATGCATACATACACTGACACATTTTGGCTCACGCACATATAACATTGGCATATTTTGGTTCACACGCACTCGTCGCTAAGGTAGTCTGGTACCCTGAGTGGCGTCAGGCCAAGCGTCTCATCAGCAAATGGATCTCCATTCAACGGTTAAATCCATCTTATAAAATATTCACTTTTTTCCATTTTTTGTTTCTCCAGTAAATACTTTTGGAGTGTCTGTTATACGCGTCACCTTCCAGTTCGTGAAATAATGAAACAATTCATTTAGACAACTTTCATTCATCTCTATATTGGCTTGTGTTTCTTGTGTGGTTTTATTTTTCTTTTACTGTTCTCCTTTTCATTTTTAATTTTTCATGCATTAATCCCCACCAGACTTTCCCTCTCGTACCCAAAATCCCGTCCTTTTCTTTTATTAATTGCTTCAATTCGGTCACCTTCACACTAGTTTGAAAGCTAGACCCTAGGGTTGAAGGAAACTGAAATAAATATCGTCTACCACTCTGAGAATTAGGATTGGCTAGACTGTAAGGTGCAAGGCTACTGAAATAAATATCGCTTACCACTTTAAGAATCAGCCTTGGCTAGACTGTAAGGTGCAAGGCTACTGAAATAAATATCGCTTACCACTTTGAGAATCAGTCTTGGCTAGACGGAAGGTTCAGAGAAACTGAAGTTAAAGTCGCTTACCACACTGGAATTCAGGCATCGCCAGCGACTACACGATTAAGATCTCACCAAGTCCATTCAGTCTCTGGACAACGTGTTATGTAGCGACACGAGCTGGGGGGTTAACGATTTTACGAGCGCTTCTCGAAGATTATTGAACTTGTTCGGTTGCTTGTGCCTCTTCCAGCAACCAGAGGAGGTGAAGAGATCGCGCGAAAGATGAAACTGAAGTGTAATGAATTTTTGAAGAAATAAATTCGAAATGAGGAAAATCCAACTTTATACAGAAAGAACATATGATGTTGTATTTTCATTTGTGAATCCAGGAAGTCCTTCAAAAGGAATTGTCTGAATTGTTATGAGTATTTCTTCTGTAGGCGCTGGTCGAGCACCAGGTTTCTGTACACGGTGCTTTTAATACAGTTGCTGTAAGTGTAAGGTATAGGTTTTACGGTATGCATTTTAAATGTAGAGATAGGGCAGATGATTTAATAATTGTGAAATTGTGCATCTTGAACCTTCGTTACGTCATTAGAAAACAGTTTATAGAAATATGTATATTCACTAGTGTTTATTTCATCGTTACGTCACTAGAATGCAGTTTATAGAAATATGTATATTCACTAGTGTTTATTTCATCGTTACGTCATTAGAATACAGTTTATAGAAATATGTATATTCACTAGTGCTTATTTCATCGAGTGGAGCTATAGTTGTATAGCATACATATTCAGTCATCGAGTGGAGCTATAGTTGTATAGCATACATATTCAGTCATCGACGTTCGAGTCCGCGCAGTAAACTTTGATAACAGGGCAGACACACTCACAAGCACACACACTCACAAGCACACACACTCACAAGCACACACACTCACAAGCACACACACTCACAAGCACACACACTCACAAGCACACACACACTCACAAGCACACACACACTCACAAGCACACACACTCACAAGCACACACACTCACAAGCACACACACTCACAAGCACACACACTCACAGGCACACACACTCACAAGCACACACACTCACAAGCACACACACTCACAAGCACACACACTCACAAACACACACACTCACAAGCACACACACACTCACAAACACACACACTCACAAGCACACACACACTCACAAACACACACACTCACAAGCACACACACACTCACAAGCACACACGTATGCACGTATATATAGCTATGGCTAATATGTCAGCAGTTCAATGTGTAAAACGAAAACTGTGTTAGGTGACTAAGTTGCAGTCAAGGGAGAAAACTGCACGGGCGGCCCATTTCTGAGCCTGAGATATGACATCGAATTTATCACAACGGTCCAGGCGGGTCTGCAGAAGCCAAGAACGCAGTGGTCGGGGTTAAGAAAGTTGGCGAAACTACTCTAAATCGATCCAGTAGGCAAATACGTGCTCTGTTAGTGCTAGAAAAGTTGTCAAAGTTTACTCAGACCAGTCAAGATAAACACTTTTTATTTTCCTTAATACACTTGAAACACAATTGGAACAGAAATAAGAACGCCGAAAGTTTCTCTGAACACAGTGGGATTGGGAACTGGGAGAGCTGGATTAAATTCGGACGGTTTGTCCGGCTGTCTTGGAGATGGGGGACGGGGGCGGGGAACAGACCTAAAGATGCAAATTGAAGCACGTCTGCACGAGTTTACAAGTGTTCCATAGCAGGCTGCACGTGCCATATAGCAGGTTACACGTGTTAGACAGCGGGTATCTAGTGTTAAACGGCGGGCTACTCGTGTTAGCGGGTATCTAGTGCTAGACAGCGACTACTCGTGTTAGTGAGTTTCTAGTGCTAGTCGGTGGGCTACTCGTGTTAGACAGGGGTATCTAGTGCTAGACAGCGACTACTCGTGTTAGACAGCGGGCTACTCGTGTTAGACAGCGGGTATCTAGTGCTAGACAGTGATTACTCGTGTTAGACAGCGGGTATCTAGTGCTAGACAGCGACTACTCGTGTTAGACAGCGGGCTACTCGTGTTCGATGGTTTAACCCTTGGCCTGCAAAACACGCGCATCATCGAGGACAGTTGCAAATGAATGCAATTCTAATTTGAAAACTATTTCAGATCGCTGTTTGTTTGATCTGTCATGGAAGCAGATAATACAAGCGTTGTCTGTGAATAATCTCTATTGTCATTCCTAACCAACAGTCCCTTGACCAAATAAGATTCAGATAAAACTTTTGGCATTTGTGCATTAGCAGTATAAATTCTTTAGAAGCGAAAATTTCAATATTATCATTAGTGGACGATTTATTGTTAGAATGAAGCAATAGTTTATTAAGTAAAATATCTACTACTGAGTGCAAGTGTTGGTGTGACATGAGCCTGAAAACTCGCCGAACTTTTACAACCATTTGTATTCCTGCATATTGATCACACTCGCGAGTCCGAATGTTTTCAGTCTTTGAGCATGATTCTGAGTAAAGATAGATAGATAGATAGATAGATAGATAGATAGATAGATAGATAGATAGATAGATAGATAGATAGATAGATAGATAGATAGATAGATAGATAGATAGATAGATAGGTAGGTAGGTAGATAGATAGATAGATAGATAGATAGATAGATAGATAGATAGATAGATAGATAGATAGATAGATAGATAGATAGATAGATAGATAGATAGATAGATAGATAGATAGATAGATAGATAGATTCACATCAAAACATTATTGCGATGAGTGTTTATGTTATGTATTTATGTATATATGAGTGTTTTTTGAGTGGTATGTGTTTGAGCGTGAGCGTGTGTGTCTGTGAGTGATTGCATGCAAAGAAAGAAAGAAAGAAAGAAAGAAAGAGGCGAATAATTTATTAATTAGCCAATGTGTTCTACAAGCGTAAGTAATAATACATGATCTCGTGATTAATTTGTACTCTTTGTTTTCAATTGCTTCACATCCTTCACCATAGTCAACACCCCCACCCCACCCCCACACACACACATACACACACACACACACACACTCACACACACACGCACACACTTACACACACACACACACACACACACACACACACACACACACACACACAGTTTCCACAACTGCTCCATTTAAAGCTCCAACAAAGTAAATTTAACACTTAAAGTCTAAGGCTATATCCATCCAGTTATATAGCAACCCTCCACAAAAAGATTGACCCTCCACATAATGATTGACCCTCCACGTAATGATTGACAACCCTCCACGTAATGATGGACAACCCTCCACGTAATGATTGACAACCATCCACGTAATGATTGACAACCATCCACGTAATGATTGACAACCCTCCACGTAATGATTGACAACCCTCCACGTAATGATTGACAACCATCCACGTAATGATTGACAGCCATCCACGTAATGATTGACAACCCTCCACGTAATGATGGACAACCCTCCACGTAATGATTGACAACCATCCACGTAATTATTCGCAATCCTTGTAAAAATACACTATGATGTCTGCATCACTGTAAAAGTTCTTGTTTAAACATTGTGATTTTTCTTATTCTATCTAGCATAGAGCTACACATACTAGCTAAGAATAATGCTGCCATTTTGTACATTAGCTATGATATCTCCCGCTATGTGAAAGTCAGTTTAAGCATAGTGCTGTCATTTACTACACTTGTGAGATCAGATTGACGTTAAAAATTCAGTTTAAGCATAGTGCTGTCATTTACTACACTTGTGAGATCAGATTGACGTTAAAAATTCAGTTTAAGCATAGTGCTGTCATTTACTACACTTGTGAGATCAGATTGACGTTAAAAATTCAGTTTAAAAGCATAGTGCTGTCATTTACTACACTTGTGAGATCAGATTGACGTTAAAAATTCAGTTTAAGCATAGTGCTGTCATTTACTACACTTGTGAGATCAGATTGACGTTAAAAATTCAGTTTAAGCATAGTGCTGTCACTTAGTACACTAATTGTGATATATATATATATATATATATCTAAATGAAAGTCCAGTTGAAGCATAAGCTGCCATTTGTTACACTAGCTGTGATATTTACTACACTAACTTTTTACAAGTTCAGTTCAAACAGTGCTGTGAATTATAACACTATATGTAATATATTGTATATAACAGTGTGGCAAAGTAAATTTGCTTATTTATATTTCTGACTTAATTGTTATATAAATTGTTAAATTGTCAAAGTGACCAGACATTGGGCACTCCTTATGATGGTATTTTTGTAAGTGTCTGAGTTAGAGTAAACAACTCGTATTTTATGCATTTTGCTATGGATATGTTATACTTGACTTTAACTCAGAGATGAGGTATGTGCATAGACTATTATTTCTACACCTTTTTGAACAAAGATGCTCGTATATAGTATGCTAAACACTTGACATTGTTTCTACACCTTTTTGAACATAGATGCTCGTATATAGTATGCTAAACACTTGAAATTGTTTCTACACCTTTTTGAACAAAGATGCTCGTATATAGTATGCTAAACACTTGACATTGTTTCTAGTGAATGCACTATAAATTTTATATGCTGTATTTAAGATTGCTATGTGATGTATTGGGCTAATAAATACTGTCACAGGAAACTTAAGTGTAAGAATGAATGGAGTTAAAAATGACTAAACTGAAAACTTAGCATTTGTTACCTAATTATATTTTACAGGAATAAAGCAGCCTTTCCTTGTTTTTCCTAAATCTCCTGGTTTACTTATTATAAACTGCTATAGATCATGATAGATGCAAGAAGTATCCACCATAGTGTGTAAGTGTAAAGTATACACTGCACTCCATTGATGTAGGTGGCAATATATGCTTTACTACATCGTGGAATTTCTGTTACCAGGAAGTTACTGGAAATTGCTACAATTGTCCTGCTTGAGGGAGCTAATATGGCAAAGGAGTGCCCAGGTCAACTGCGAGAGAATAGCAGCTAATCAGTGCTCTATAACATGAGAAGGGAAACACATTGAATTGACAGTAATAACGTGAAATAAATCTTATGATTTTATTACAAAAGCACGTGAAAAGACTATTGTAGCTTTGCCTAGACAAGGATATGTAGAAACTATTATCGCTTATCTCTAATAACTCCATTTCTGTGTTCTGATAAGAACTACTCTGTGATTTGTATTGACACTAATCTGTTGAATTGTGTTTCAGGATTTAAGACTGTATAGGTATTAAAATTATTCGAATGTGGTTTTGTGGAAATATTGATGTCAAGTAATCTATTTCATTGTATTTGTCATATGCATATTTGATTGTTGATTTAATAAATTTATTGTTAAATTTATTGACTTTCTTACACATATTGATAATCTTATGTTGGAAAGACAGTGGGTGGATGGGGGCTCGCTAAATATAGATCAAAGACGGATTGGTCTTATCCTTAAGTAATAAGTTTTCTACCAACGGAAATACTGTGTGACGGTAAATGTATGTCTTTAGTGTTCTGGAAGAGAAAAAGAAACGTTTACAGCGCCTGCATATCTGCCAAGTGAGAGAAACGAGTGGTGTCTGCTGGAGAATTATTAATAACATTATTTAAGATTCTCATCACTTGTAATTGGTTACGGATGATTGGATGATTAATTAATTAATAATAATAATAATAATAACCAACAACTAGGTGGCGTTGGCGTTAAACACTATTTATAATATATCACATACCACACTAGCACCAATGTCAGTCACTGTGCAAAAATCCAGTGTAAACATAATGCTGTCATACAAGTGTCAAAAAGTCAAAAAGAAAAGAAAACCTAGTTTAGTGTACTGTTTTGATGCGATTCGTCTGTGAACGCTACCCTCCTACCACCACCACCACCACCACCACCACCACCACCACCCCACACACACACGTCTTTATGACGTAAGTAAAGACAAAACTAAAATTTATGTAATTTGTTGCGTCCTCACTAGTTGGTTTTTGAAAAGGAGGCTCTTTTCGGTATAATGTTATTAAATGTTTTCACTTTATTGAATACGAAAAGTAATCTTAGCCCAGTCTCTTCATAACCTGCTCAAACCTCAGGTCCTGAGGTACAACGCAAAAAAAAAAAAATCAATTTCCACTTGTGAGTGTTTTCATTTTCTTGATGACGATCTGCAGCCTTTGACATTTATAGAGAGGGAGATGAAGCACACTTTTTATTTTACGACCGATCCTTAGAGATCTCTATTGCATATTAGTTTATATAGCCCACTCGTCGACCGGCCTCAGGGAACTCTACCGTGTTTGTCTACTCCATGAAAGTCATTTTATAATTAGAATTTTCAAGGTCAATATACCCAGTGAATTCGTTTGTCGATTATCTTTGAGAACTCGACTATTACCCAGTGTCTCAGCTTGCTGTAACAATGTCGATATGTAAAGATTGTTTCCTGTAGATAATGTCAGCTTTACGCAGTATTTTATTCAGAGCTGGGTGGGGGTGAATAAAAAACAAAATGAAATTACGTGGACCTGACGCCATTCTTTACCTGTGACCTAATAATTAGCTGTTGAGAGCATCGGATGCTAGACTTACTTACATTGCTTGTTAGTGCACCAGTGAATGTTTCCTTTCTATTTTTAGCACCCTCGTTAAGAAGAATTGTGCATATTTATTTTTAATTTTAAGATTCAAGACTTCTTAAATGCAATGAACGTACTTGCGAGACTATTTTCTTTTGGATTTAAATTTAAACAAACCAAAGAATACATGAATTCTTTAGTCAGTTATAGTATTGAAATATAACTTTCATTTTTCTTAAATAAACATAAGCAGATTATTAAACACTCACAAACACATGCATACTTATTTATGATGCAAAGTTTGAAAATTATAGATTTGAATTATTTATACAAGACTTATTTACTTTCCATTACTACATTATAGCAAACATTAATTCAGTCAGAATGATTGTATGTGTAATTGTTACTGAGAAACTACAACACAATGTTATTCATTGATTTTAGAAACAATAGTTGGTTATATCTTTTAACGAAAGTTATACTTGTTTCGGAGCGAGACAGTTGAAGGAAATGTCTGTAAAATCAATATGCTTCATGTATTATGGAATCAGCTTTCTTTTTCATCTCTATGGGCACCACCAAGAAGTAAAAGAACAGTCCCCAGTACAACGGTAGTAGGTGGATCTTAGATTAAGGTCACTGATTTTATGGGTTCCAAATCAAAAGTATCTTTTGGGTCCAGGCTAGTGGTATTTTTCAGGTATAGGCCAGTGGTGTCTAAGCCAGTGGTATCCTTTGGGTCTAAGCCAGTGGTGTCCTTTGGGTCTAAGCCAGTGGTGTCCTTTGGGTCTAAGCCATTGGTATCCTTTGATTCCAGGCCAGTGGTATTATATGGGTCCAGACAGTGGTATACTTTAGATCCAGTAGAGCGGCATTCTTGGAATTAGGTCAACAACTTTCTTCCATTGAATCCAGGTCAACAGGAGGATGTTCGTGGACCCAGGTCCGTGGTTTACTTGAATCATGCCAGCAGTTGCTCTTTTTCGGTTCAACCAGCTGGGTTCATAGGTTTTGTAACAGTAGCTGACCAGAACCAAAACCAGCGGTTTTGTGGGTCAAGGCCTTGTTTGTTTCTTTTATTTTTTAATTTTATTTTATTTTTATTTTTGGGGAGGAATAGGCCATTGGTTTCATTTGGATTAAGTTAGTGGCTTGGTGATTGTTTTTCAACAAAAAAGCGAGAAATTATGTATAAGTATGAATACTTCTAAACTACTAAGAGTTGATTTTGCTATCTATTGAAACTACAAAATACAATTCTTTCCTGATGTATAATGTACAAGAAAAAGTACAAAATAAAATAAATAACTATGTTCATGTTCCATGTAAAAACCATCCGCATATAAATAAATCCTAAACTACACAAAGAAATAATATAAACTAGCCATTAACAAGGGCGAGGTGAGTGAGGCACATGCCTTGAGTGCACAGATCTGAGGGGGCACAGAAAAGGGAAAAAGATCGGTTTTCAAAGATGTGTATTGTATTAAAAAATTTACACTCAGACAGGATCCTGCTCCGCATGTTCTTACTTCTCGACGGGCAAAAAATGGCAATTTGTGTCGATGTGCCTCTAAACACAGATACACATTACACACTATTACTTCTCGATTAGCAAAATATGGCAATTTGTGTCGATATGCCATTAAACACAGATACACATTACACAATCTTACGTCTCGATACTGCAGACTGCCTAGTTAGCTAGTATCATACTTTGGCCTTGCATTCTGCCACTCCTTCGCCCTTGTCACTTATAAATTTGTTCCAACCATACTAGAAACTGTAATAGCATTGGCTGCACAGATCCTGTGAACTATTGACCTACACAATTATATACAAAGAAAGATTACTTCAGTGTGTCGATCTGGTAGACTCCATCTGCCTGCACACTACCGTCATTCGTAGGCCTATATTTCTATGAAATCAGATAATATGAGTTTAGATTAATTTTAATAATTTCATGTATTTATTTTCGTATTTTCAAGTTTTATTATAATCTTAAACACTACCCTGCATTGTGAATTTTAAACATCAAAGTGTGCCAGATTATCGTAAATGACGAAAATAGATGACTGCAGAAAATGAAAAAATAACAACATAAATGAGTAAGTGGATTTTGAAAAATGCATCAAACGATGAGAATATGCTAGGAGCTAACATCTTTGATGACATAAGTTCGGCACCGTCATCTACCAATAACAATGAAAACTATAGAACTTCTTATAATTCTTGCTGCTATCAGCCAGCAATTGGATCGGGAGGTTACATCATCAGTATTGATAACTGGCAGTGATGAGATGCTTGACGTCTTTGATATGATAACGGAAGTTATTCAAACAATGTGAACAGCTCCGGTCCCGGCGATCTGCAACATAATTCCTCTGCAAGGCAAATTATTGAAATCAATTACAACGATCCACCATCGTGGCCCTGTCTAAACGATAAATATGATGCCACCTTACTGAACATGGACCTGTCTAAACGATAAATATGATGCCACCTTACTGAACATGGACCTGTCTAAACGATAAATATGATGCCACCTTACTGAATATGGACCTGACCATGGAGAATTTGCAGATTTTTTGAATCAACATCGGAAGACGGAAGAAATTTTTCAGGAAACTGGTTTTCTAAAAAGCGGTCTAATGATGAAACAGTAAAGCGTGATTGCTTAAATACTCCGAAACCAGCAAGTCTATTTTTTTGTTTTCCAAGCATTTTATTCGATAAATGCTTTTTCCAAACCTAATATTGCAAATCTGAAAGTCGGATTTAATGACTGGAAAAATTTAAACCGTGTTGTGGAACACGAAAATTCACCCATTCATCGTCAGAATTTCTATGAATGGAAATCCTTACAAAAGAGATTACAAAGTGAGAATTTCTATGAATGGAAATCCTTACAAAGAGATTACAAAATGAGAATTTCTGTGAATGGAAATCCTTACGAAAGAGATTACAAAATGAGAATTTATGTGAATGGAAATCCTTACAAAAGAGATTACAAAATGGAGAATGCGTCGATGATGCATTTCAAAAGCCATTGAG
Source organism: Sinotaia quadrata (assembly GCA_028829895.1). Lineage (NCBI taxonomy): Eukaryota > Metazoa > Mollusca > Gastropoda > Architaenioglossa > Viviparidae > Sinotaia > Sinotaia quadrata. The sequence goes on along the minus strand of CM054177.1, from coordinate 142,241,234 downwards.
ACTGATAAACGAAAATAGAGACATATTCTGGAAGTATTTCTTCATGTCGCCATGTTTTATGCCAAAAACAATTTACCACTAACAGGATCGTGTAGCAGTACAGAAAACCGAATTCTGGAATGTTTCTTAATCTATTGGAATTTATTCGTCATTACGATGTTCAACACTAAAACAGCATATCACAACTCACAAAAATGGTTCAGTAAGTTATTTTTCAATGGCAGTACAATATGAATTGATTGGCTTATTAGGAAGAAAAGTTCATCATGAAATTCTATCCAAGGTAATAAAAGATAAATATTATTCTACACTCCTGGTCTGTGCATCGAGGGCAAATGTCCCAGATTGTGAGATACGTGAGAATCGATAACGGAATTGTTTCTATACAAGAAAGTTTTATAGACTTCATTGAAACCAAAGAAAAAACTGGAAGTGGATTAGCCCAAGAAATAAAAACTCGAAAATGATGGGTTTGATCTTCAAGACTATGATAATTGCGCGAACATGGCAGGTGTGTACAAAGTTGTTCAAGGTGTAGTTTTGCTAAAAAGAAGAACAAATTAGCGAAATTTATACCACGTTCAGTCCATGGTCTACATTTAGTTAGGGTAGTTGGGGTATGTGCAGTTTCCATAAATACTGCCATGGTTTCATTCTTTGCCACTGTACAAAAGCTATACACGTTTTATTCTCATTCAACTAGTCGGATATATAAAAATATCACTAAAAGGATCACAGAGATACTAGATGGTCGTCAAGAGCTAATGCAGTTGAAGCCTTACATTTTCAGATTAAAGAAGTGACTAAGGCTCTATTAAATGTCGCTGTTGCATCAAAATGTCCAGAAGCAATTTCAACAGCAACAGCCTTCTGAAAAGAATTAACTATAAATTTGTGTGTCTGTTATCCAAATGACGCAATATCCTAACTCATATTGACAGAGTGAATAAAGCCATGCAAACAAAAGGCGTACCTGTTTCTCAGGCGTCTAAAATGATCAACGGATTGCAAAGTATTTTACAAGAGATGCGTGATAGTGATAGCGATATGGCCAATATTTTTACAGAATGTAAAAAAAAAAGAGAACGGCTGAGAGTATAGAAATGACAGGAGAATTTATTGAATCTAGAAAGCGAAAAGTTAAAATGCAACAACTTTGCGACTACGAGTCTGAAGATGAATCATCAAGTTTTTCTGCTGAACAATCTTTCAAAGTTCAATTGAAAACCGTATTTGACTCTAGAACGGTCGAGCTAAAATGGAGATATAAAACTTTGCATCAGATATCTTTTGATTTTGATTTTCTCTCAGGTTAAAATGGACACTCCTCGTCACTCCTAGTCTTCAAAAAGTAGCAATCGCTATGGCTTTAAGTCTCAAATATGATAGCTATTTTAATACCTTTTAAATTTCGTCAGAGATTCAGAGTTTGAAACATCAGGCGTTGGCGTTGTTTCCAAATGTGCTTTGCGCAACTAGTTGGAATCTTCTCCAGTTGCTTCACGAATATAATAATTTGGCCTAATCCTGTTGCTCCAAGATTACTTCACGAATATAATAATTTGGCCTAATCCTGTTGCTCCAAGATTACTTCACGAATATAATAATTTGGCCTAATCCTGTTGCTCCAAGATTACTTCACGAATATAATAATTTGGCCTAATCCTGTTGCTCCAAGATTACTTCACGAATATAATAATTTGGCCTAATCCTGTTGCTCTAAGATTACTTCACGAATATAATCATTTGGCCTAATCCTGTTGCTCCAAGATTACTTCACGAATATAATAATTTGGCCTAATCCTGTTGCTCTAAGATTACTTCACGAATATAATAATTTGGCCTAATCCTGTTGCTCCAAGATTACTTCACGAATATAATAATTTGGCCTAATCCTATTGCTCTAAGATTATTTCTTTGCTTGCCAGTAACTGTGGATTCTTCAGAAAGAAGCTTCAGTAAGCTCAAATTAATTAAAATCTACATTAGAGCAAGCACTGGTCAGGAGAGATTAACAAATATGTCCATTTTGTCAATAGAAAATGAAATAGCAAATAATATTAACTTTGATGAAATTACTGATGAATTTGCCTCATTAAAAGTGTGAAAAGTACAATTTTGAAATTGAAAACTAATATTTAGGACCTAATCGTAAATATGGTACAACAGCTCAAACTTGATTTTCATTGCAGGTCTTATGATTACTTTTTTAAAATATTAAATAGCATAATAAACTTCCTATATTACATTTATTATTTAGTAATGTAATATTTTCCTGTTTTACAAAGTAATGCTAGTTACTTTACTAACTAATACAAAATTATTTTGCAGGAATGCGCAATTTTATATTCTTGCTTCGGAGGCAAAAATAGCTAGTTATGGCTCTGAAACTAGCATACAAAAATACAAACTACTAACTATTTCCTATCTAAATATATAAATATCTACTTCAGTTAATAACTATATAAAGCAGTATACAACTATAAAGCATGTACTCAAACACAACATTCACATTTAGTTCAGACGTTTACTCGCTACCGTGTCGCGCGATTTAAAAACAAAGCAAGCAATCACTGACCTAATTTGCTAACTGTGACAGGCTACATGTGAAGCAGAACAAAAACGATGCATAAAGCACAGCCTTCCACTAGGTCTTATGGAGAAGTGTGCAAGATATTTTAAAAGTAACTTTGGGTGTTTCTGTCGGCGTTGCTTGATATATTGCTTTATTTTTGTCAGATGTAATAGATGACTCTGAAAATCCCAGAAAAATTATTGCTACTTAGTTTATAGCAATCTAAAAAGTGAAAGTTGAAATGACTTCTTTTAAAGTTATTGCAACAAGCAAGAGCTCACTCTAGGCTTATTTAAGCTTCATTCTTTTAATTTCAGTATAATCGTTAGTAATTAAATCACATTACCTACGTTATAAACTAGATTTATGTTAATTTAGTCATATATATATAAATATCAATAATAATAATAATTCTTATAATTTTTAATCATGTCATTATCAATTGTAAAATGAAACATAAAATTCTCAAATAAAGAATAGCTGTTGCACAGCTCGTGTTGCTTGTGTCAAGTCTCAAATTCAACACTCTGTCTCCCCCAAGTAAATTATCTTGCACAGTTCATGTTGCTTGTGTGAAGTCTCAAATTCAATACTCTGTCTCCCCAAATCAATTTATCAAGCACAGCTCGTGTCATCAGTCGTCTATAAGATGTTGTCTTCCAAAATGAATGAAAGAAATACCTAGAGAAGTTTAAACAGGAAAAGTTCGCATCTCCAGAGAATTTCTATAATTTAAAAATTAATGTGGTATTGTGAGAAATTTAACATTTTCTAAGATGATTTTGATTCAGCGGCAGCAATTCTTAGGGCAAGTAATTATTTCTCTTGCGAATTTCGGCAAATAGAATAAATCATATACTTTCTAGTCCCAGGTGTGTAAGATAGAATAATGGCTACCTAACAACACAACTCACAAGACCAAGTTAAGTGAGTTAAACTAATGTGTTGTGTTTTAGTTTTATGCAAGATTGTGTTTTTGTTTTGCCTTTTAGTGAACGTTATTTCGAAAGAGTGCAGGAACTCGTTAATCTGAGGAGAGAATTCGCCATTTTTCTTTCGACAGCCCACCCCCAACTTACTTCGTTGATGGAAATAAGAATCACTTTTAATGTTGACCTATTCGTAGTAATTTATTTTGTTTCTCAATAAAATTTAAATGTATTGAAGTGAGTTATAAAATGAAAGAGTTACTCTAGAAATTTATTACATTCAGCCATGAATAATACACAATATTTACTTTAAATAATTTTCTGTCTTTTTTGTGTAAATCAGAGTTAATAATTTTAAAGTGAGATTTTGATCTTTTTGAATCCATTATTAATGTCCACTAAAACATTAAAAAAAAAAATTAATCATAGAAGCCTTATTACCTGTGACATCATTTGTATTGATTGCCTCTCCAAAATTTCCACTCTATATGCAAATGTGAAGACAAGAACTCTGGGCTTTTAATCTGTTTCCCTCATACAACTAACTGCAACTTTACAGTGTAGAAATGTGCTATGATGACAGAATTAAATAAAAGTAGACATTTTTAAATATACTATGGAAATGTTGAATTTGGTTAAATATTTGCTAATCTCATGCTTTTTAAAAGAATCTGAAAATGTTAAATGGTATTTCTGCTGTTTGTCATGCGCTGTGTTATGTTTATAAAAAAAAATACGTTGTATGAATGTGTACCTAGAAAACAAAATAACGTGTGCTTATAATAATTTACCTAGAAAACAAAATAACGTGTGCTTATAATAATTTAAAGAAAAAATGTGTGCTTAAGACAGTATAAGTAGTAGTGCGTGTTTAAGATAATGTAAAGTAAAAATGGGTGCATTAGAATAATGTAAATAAAGTGTGATTAAAATATTTTTAAAGAAATAATGTATCTTCGATAAATGTAAAGAAATAATGTGTACTTAGTAAATAATAATGTAAAGTGTCTTAGATTAATGTCAAGAAATAATGAGTGATTAAAAGAATGTACAACATAATGTGTGCTTACAGAACGCACAGAAATAATGTGTGATGAGAATAAAGAAAAATGCGTGCTTAAAATAATAGAAAGAAAAATGTGTGCTTAGAATAATGTAAAGAAATAATGACTGCTTAGAATAATGTTAAATATAATATTTCTAAAGATAGAAATGTATCTTAAAAGTATGGATACCTTCTGGCTCAGCAGTCTGCATTCGAGTGACTGTCCCCAATACTACACAAACAACTTTAAATAGCTGAGCCACTCATGCAACCACTGCCAGGGAGACTGCTGCTGGTAACAACACTCACAACCTCCGACCGTGACTCTCATGATGTTAGGGTTGTGAATTTCACACCAAAGGGTGTTGTACTGCACCCAGGCGCACTCATAGTGCTCGTACAGGACATAAGCGGAGTCGAGTCTGATGAGGGTTTTAAATTCAATACTTTCAACTGTACACAGACAGTCTTGTGGGAGGCGACCAGTCCTTCAAATCATGAATCCACAGATAAAGGATGTTTTTGCCACTTCCAGTGATGATTTGGGATACACAGATGCAGCACAACACCGCATCATAAACACGGATTAAATCCCAGTCTCCCAGCCTTATCGCTCTCTCCCACCCACCCAGTACAAAGAGGTCAAAGAGAACATCAAGAGCCTGTTAGCCAAAACATTATCAGAGAAAGTCATAGTCCATATGCTGCGACTGTAGTGCTGGTAAGAAAGAAGGATGGAACGCTTCGATTATGGACTACGGGCAGTTGGATGCAAAGACAGTTGCAGATGCTTTCTCTTTGCTACCGCACCCAAGAGTGCTTCGACGCCCTGGTTGGTTAGCAATATTTCACTACGTCAGTGACTACCACCAGATCGCAATGCATCCAGAGGACCAACTGATTATCACCACCCCTTTTGAGGTGTACGAGTTTACCAGCATGCCTTTTGGCCTGGCATCAGCACCTGCTACATTCCAGCACCTGATACAGACAGTGATGTCTGACTATTTGTTCGGCTTTTTATTGGTTTATTTAGATGACCTGCTTTTTATTGGTTTATTTAGATGATGTGCTATTCTATTCACGTACCTTTGATGAACACCTTCACCATCTGGAAAAACTGCTCTCCCGCATCTCTGAGATTGGGCTTAAACTAAAGTTGGAGAAATGTCAACTGCTGCGAAGAAAAGTTACTTATCTAGGTCACACAATTTCTGCAGATGGTGTGGGTTGCCAAAAAGAGAAAACTGAAGCAGTGAGTAATTAGCCAACCCCCAGAACTGTCAAAGAACTGCGATCCTTTTCAGGTTTTGCTAGTTACTACAGACGTTTGGTGAAAGGCTTTGCACAAATTGCAGGGCCACTACACAATCTGGTTAATAAGTGTGGCAAAAGTGACTCTAAAACCAAGCAAATGACCAAGATTCACTACATCTGGGATTCATCTCATCAAAATGTATTTGATACCTTAAAGACAGCTCTCACTAGCACCTATGTTCTTGGATTTGCAGACTTCACTCGTCCATTTAGTGTGGAGACAGATGCAACCATGGTCATAGCGCTAGATTGTTCACAAGAACAACCATATGGGCAAGTGAAGGTCATTGCGTTTGCTAGTCGACGACTGCATCCCAATAAACAGAAAAGGTAAATTACAGAAATGATGAGTTGTTTCCCTTTCAAATGGAAATTATATGTATAAGGCAAATTCTGAATATCAAATTACATGATAATGAAATTGGATTGAGACTAAGTGAACCTTCATCTAGACTACTATTGCCTCATTGAAATCAACTGTCATCATCCACTGAAATCACGTCATATTCCACCATTACATTGCCGCGTGTATCAAACCTAAAAGTTATTTATATATCACTTCGGCCAATGGGATAGAAGGGAATACACTCCCCAAATATTTGCTAAAACAATATGAAAATCAAACTTAAGATTGCAATGTATTGCGAAGGTCAAGCACCTGCTTATTTACACTTATCTAATCACCAGGCAGCATGACATTGCATAGACATGTATATTGTTAAAATAATTTAATAATCGAATAAACCAATTCATAATAAATAAAATATTTTAAATGATTAGTAATTTATAAAATTCAAAGGAAAATAAAGAAATCAAATAAGAATGAAACAATAAGCTGAATACTATGAAAAGGAATGCACAAAGAATAAAAAAAATAGCAACCTAAACAAACTAATTAATAAATTAACAAACATTCAGACATTCAGACCAATAAATAAGTCAGTCAGTAAAGAGACAAATTCGTATACAGTATTTAATGAACAGAATGTTTAAATATCATAAACAAATCATTTATGAAAGAGAAAAAAGAAATATTTAAATAAATTGTGTGTTTGTGGGTTAATAAACAAACAAATGCATGTAAATCAACAAATAAACTAAATGGACAAAGATAGAAAGAAAGAAAGAAAGAAAGAAAGAAAGAAAGAAAGAAAGAAAGAAAGAAAGAAAGAAAGAAAGAAAGAAAGAAAGAAAGAAAGAAAGAAAGAATGAATGAATGAATGAATGAAAGAATGAAAGAATGAAAGATAGAAAGAAAGAAAGAAAGAAAGAAAGAAAGAAAGAAAGAAAGAAAGAAAGAAAGAAAGAAAGAAAGAATGAATGAATGAAAGAATGAAAGAATGAAAGATAGAAAGAAAGAAAGAAAGAAAGAAAGAAAGAAAGAAAGAAAGAAAGAAAGAAAGAAAGAAAGAAAGAAAGAAAGAAAGAAAGAAAGAAACCCACGAAAAAGTTAATAAACAAAATATAAAAAGTACAACTAGTAAGCGATTAAATACAGCAATAAATAAATAGAAATTAGGAAATACTATAGCGTTTATGGCACTCGAAGCGATTCTTTTTGTTTCGATTATGAAAAAGAAAATGAACAGTACAAATTTATTCTAACAGTTTGAATATTGTTACTTTATTTTACTGAAAATGTTCATTATTTCTTCTCTGTCGTTCACACAGTCAGACTCCATTTACTAAGTGGAATATTCAAAGAGTTTGGTTTAGAAATTAGTTTCAGTCAAAATCATTAACGCATTCCCGCCACCCCCCAACCCACCCACCCCCCCAAAAAATAATGGCTTCTCCCGACACTGATCAAACGACGGAAACATTCATCACATTGGAAGGACTGATTTTTCCCGCCCACGAAACAATATATAAAACAGATACACAAGCATAACGCTGAAAGGACACACAAACACACACACACACACACACACACACACACACACACACACACACACACACACACACACATTACGCAACATGGGACAAAGAGTGACAAGCACATTGCGGCACAGGAAATCAGGTTTTTGTTTGGGTTCAAAAACCGGATGTATCGTTGTCTACTATTTTAGCAAGCAGCCAAAATCAGAAACTTTTAAATGCTGTTGTGTTTCTTTCGATAAACGGTTCTTCCGTTTCACCCTTTATTTATGGTCTGCTGTCACGTTATCTTTCATCAAATAATTATGTGTTTTTCAGCGGTTGTTATAGCAACCTACGAACTCATACACAAGAAGCATTATTTGATAGATAGATAGATAGATAGATAGATAGATGAGCGTATGTGAATAAATAGTGTGAGCATTTATGTGTATGTGTGTGTGTGAGAGAGACAGACAGACAGACAGACAGAAATGTGTTTGTCTCTTCTTAGTGTAATTAAGCCTCATTTTTATTTTATTAAAGTATGTTTGCAAAGTATTCTTGCGCCAAAACAATCCACTCATTTTGATCCAATTTCCTCTCTCAATTTATATTATTTACTAAAATCAAACTCGTGTATTGTAATTTATCTGCGTGCATGTTTCTTTCGTCATTTTATTCTGCTGATATTGCGACGAGTGTAGAACTTTCAAAGATAAAATCGCACTTTTGAGTTATGTCCCTTTGGTAACACAGCAGCAGCGGCAGTATTAATAATATGCGAGCACTCACTGTGGAGTTTATATGACTCTGTGTGTGTGTGTGTGTGTGTGTGTGTGTGTGTGTGTGTGTGTGTGTGTGTGTGTGTGTGTGTGTGTGTGTGTGTGTGTGTGTGTGTGTGTGAAAGAAAGAGCTGACGCCTCATGTTCCATATTTTGAAGAAACGGACCCATATAGCCCGGGGCAACGATGCAGCTCTTCCTCGGCAAACCAATCTAATATGCGAGGACCTGCCTGTCACAGCCTTTGGGCAGTATTTATCTCCAGGATTTCGTTCCCCTTGGAGGCTTCGGGTCTGACTTTCTTTCATTGATCTCCTGTGAGAGACTCTTTCTATTTTTCTTTGCTCGATTGCTTCCCTTTCACTTCTGTACGATTCATTCAGTTTGTACGTCATTTGTATGTTATCCGCTCCACGATTCTCGACATACATGCGCATCCATGAAGTAAATGTTCCCTGTTGTGTTTGTCTAGTTCAGTTACTAGTCGGTACAAAACTGTATCCATGAAGTAAATGTTCCCTGTTGTGTTTGTCTAGTTCAGTTACTAGTCGGTACAAAACTGTTTCGTATTTGTCTATCAATCTACGTTCGGCACTAAGTGGTAACATCTAGTCTGGTTAGCATTTCGTTCTAGGTGAGACCCTAATTGGTACAGATTACTGTAACATTTTGACTACCTAGGTCGGACATTAATCGGTATAAATGAATCTGACATTCTCTCTAGCTAGGTCGGACACTAATCGGTATAAGCTAGTCTAGAATTTTGATTAACTAGGTCGATAATTAATAGGTTATGATGACGCACTATTATAATGTTCTGTCTTTCAGATCATTTTTGATCGCGCTCTCTAATACTATTCTATATCTTTGATCGCACCTTATCAGTATCTTTTGTCTTTGATCACGCACTATCACAATATTCTGTCTTTGATCATGCACAATTATAATATTCTATATATTTGATCATGCACTGTTATAATATTCTGTCTTTAATCACGCACAATTATAATATTCTAGATCTTTGATCACGCACTATTATAATAGTCTGTCTTTGATCACGCACTATTATAATATTCTAGATCTTTGATCACGCACAATTATACTATTCTAGATCTTTGATCACGCACAATTATAATATTCTAGATCTTTGATCACGCACAATTATAATATTCTAGATCTTTGATCACGCACAATTATAATATTCTAGATCTTTGATCACGCACAATTATACTATTCTAGATCTTTGATCACGCACTATTATAATAGTCTGTCTTTGATCACGCACTATTATAATATTCTAGATCTTTGATCACGCACTATTATAATATTCTAGATCTTTGATCACGTCTCTATTAAGATATTCTATGTCTCTGAATACGCTCTGTTGTAATATTCTATGTCTCTGAATACGCTCTGTTGTAATATTCTATTTTTGATCACGCACTATCAGGATATTCTGGATATTCTATATATCTCTAGAAATGGGAGGCGAGCGTCTTGGTGGTCAGTGACTGTTTACTTACTCTGCACGGAACACATTTTGCCTTTTCTCTCTCCTTCTCTTAGAAACCTCACGGAGGCATTTATTCCACGTCAGCATAATCCAGTTGACCTAAAAATAGAAGGTTCCATTTTATGGATGACGTATTTGATGCTCTTAGCCATTAATTTTACAGTATCTTCAGGTAAGATCGTGTCCATTATGTTTTCTCCTTTGCAAGTTTATTAATTTATTAATTTCTACATGCATTTTCAAACTGTAAGAACATGTATTTGCTGTTTAACTTTCGTGTGCATTTAATTTTGTAAACCTGCTTTATAATCTCATACACATTGTAATACATGATCTTGCATTGAAAACGTGTTGTATTTTAACCATCATTGCTGCTTCCTGGTTAGGTACTATTCCTGCTGATAATTTCCAGCATTTTCCTTGAATTAATGTGCTTGCAATTAGGAAACAGCTTCCGTTGTTGTCGCTGCATGCAGTGCACCTATACAATTGTGCGACTGTGACGTGTTAGTAGGAAATGACGTCAGTAATGTTTTGCTTTTGGTTTATTCTGCAGTCTGGTGACGTATATTCATACTGCGTGCGTTTGTATACATTGGAAACGAGTACACAGATATACAGAGGAGCTGAATACAAAGACACAAACATACATTGAAATTAAGTACTCAAGTATACTGTCACATTTGGGATTATTTTAATGACTCTGTCACATAACTAACTGAATTACTAAGTATGAATTTGATTTTAATACCTGATAAAAGCCCCGTGGCCTAATCTACCCTTACAGTCCCTATATTAAATCCCAACTTTTACTTGCATGGGACACAATATAGCAACAAGAAAATTAGTTGCCGTGGCTTTTTGGAATTGGCAGAGTTATCCCTCCCTCTTAATTAATGAACAAACATTCATTCACGAGCCGATCCCATTGATGGTTATTCCACAGAAATAATTAAAATGGGATAATATATTAAAATGTTAATAATGAATCAATAAAAGAAGAAAAAATATTTCGAGATATTTTATAAGCCAATGAAAGCGTTCACTTACCTTACTGTTCCCTTAGTCCCATTGTTTTTGTTTTTGTTTTTTTTATTTTATAAATGACAGATTATTAATGGCAAATGCACTTGAGGATAAACACCTAACTTGATCTCAATGGTAGGGAACAGTTCGACTCCTGCTCTTTGGATCTGCAGTCATATGGTCTATCTGGCGCGGTTCTTCCCCTTTAGATCAGACTACACTCTAAATCTATTTTAGACTCTAGACGGAATTCCAGGATCTATCTGCAATAGGCGAAGGAATAAAAAAGAAAATGGGTCCAGCAGCAACACAAACTAACATTCTTTTTTAGATGTCATAATTACTATGTTAACATTAAGGAACGTGTCGAAAGGGAGTGAATTGTTTCTCACAGCAGGCTTCTTTATCCCAAAATCGTTAGTGTACAAGATAACTCGAAACATTTCTACACCATTCATATATTCATTTATGAAACATGACAATAATTATTTCAAACATTTACACACTCCTACTTTGTCTTCCTAGATTTCAATAATTAGTTTGGCATGACCAATTATTTACATTTAACAAGTACATCACTCTAAAATACGGTTAAAGTCAGCAGAAATAGTTTTACAATGAACAAAGAACATGGCACATTACAATTTCATCGACGTCTCTGAAAAGAAAACACATTAGCTTCATACGTGCAAGTAATCATCAATAAGATGTAGAAAATCTTCAACATTCTAATTAATAATACATTTGAATAATAGAGGGAGCTCATTCTCTGGGGAAGTGTACCCTTATGTGACATGAAGTGCAAAAATTTAAGTGAATTAAATCTAATTATTTTACATGTTAAAGTTTACAATAGGGCTTAATGCTCACATAAAACCATAAGAAAAAATAACAATTATAAAAATGTTGACGTTATAGGAATATGAGTTTGAAATAACTAAAAGGTATATGTTTCTGTTGAAAATTTAGAAAGTAAGATTTTACCAGATAAAAAAGAAAGATATTTTTTACCAGAAAATAATATTTTAAAATAAGTAATATAATTATCTCATAACAATGAATATATTTTTATTAGCCCAAATTATTAGCTTTATGTAGATACACTTTCATTTAACGGTAAAAAACTACACCTTCACAACTTGGAAACCATGTTAACAAAATTATCAGCCATCATAAAAGAAGCTCTATTTTTCTCAACTAAACATAAAACGGGCTACGTTATTATGCTGCAAAGATAATATTAAGTAATAAACAAAGTATATATTTAAATATAGTGTTTTATATATGCGTGTGTGTACATGAATATGTAAGCAATTTACAATGCTAATCGATTTAATCAAAATACATCAAGATTGTCATAAAATCTTAGCTATAAGTGTGTGTGTGTGTGTGTGTGTGTGTGTGTGTGTGTGTGTGTGTGTGTGTGTGTGTCGTGTGCGTGTGCGTGTGTTTTTGTCTTTATGTGTGTGTGTGAGAGAGAGAGAGAGAGAGAGAGAGAGAGAGAGAGAGAGAGAGAGAGAGTATATAAAATGTATAGGCCGAGTTTGCCCAGACAAATGACCATATATAAACAATTTATAAACCCGAATTCGCCCAGACACATGATCATATATAAAGAATTTATAAAACGAATTTGCCCACACACATGACAATATTATAGTTTGCCATACATAAACAAATTATTGATCGCGTTTATCCAGTTATAAAACAATTTATGGGTCGCGTTTGCCCATATACAAACAATTTATAGGTTGAGATTGCCCTAAGCAATTTATAGATAGATCTTGCCCATATATGAACAATTTATAGGTCGAGTTCGTTCATATATGAACAATTTATAGGTCGAGTTTGCCCGGACGCCTGATCTTCACACCTCTCGGAGAAGTCAGTATCTTCGGCCCACCTATTTTGGAAGGTCACGCGCATTTTTCTCGCCACATCAGACATTTTCAACCGTCCCCCAAACCGGAAGTGCTTTAATTAATTTCAACGCTAAGAGAAAACATTTCCAGGCGCGCTCCAACGCCAAGTCATCGGGATTAAAAAGAAAGGACTGATGGCAAAACAACAAAAGAAAATGAAGAAATGTAAGAGTTCCTGCATTTAAAAACACCCGAGTAGTTATTGTCTTGTTGTTATTTTAAATGTTAATGTCTTTGGGGCATATATTTTTTTTTTAAGTTTCTTTCATTTAATGTGCAAATGTAAATTCACAGGACACAAACAGAAGACGCTTGCTTTCGTTCGTTTTATTTATTTATAAACACTAATTCCTCTTTGTAATTGACATTACATGTGCCGTTGTCAATTCAAGGCCCGTTACATCATGAAATTAATTTTTCGTACAAAGGATGACCTCATTAGCTCTACATCTATAATTGCACGTCTGTGAGGCCAGACAAGAAATAAGAACAAAACAAAAGATATATTTTTTTATTAAACATTCGCGCCCCTAGCGACTGTTAGACGTCAGTTGGCAGTGACGTCAGAGTTGATTATTCCCATTGCTGAAGGATGCCAGTAGTTCACATATTGTATTTATTACAAGTCTGTTAAAAGACTTTTTAAAAAAAAATTAGTATTTAAAATATTTTAATGAATTAGAAAGTTAACATCTTTATCGTGCTCTACCGGTCATTACTAACTGACTTGTCAAAATAATCTTTTGCTTAAAAAGTTTTTTTCTTTAATAGAGTATTGTGTTGAGATGACAGATAGTAGTTTATATTTATATCTAGATGCTGGTATGTTGGTATGTCCAATTGTTTCTAAACAGTTAAAAACTTCTCTTACAAATCAGTACATATACTATACAGAATTATAAGATGCCATGTTGAATTAAGTTTCAAACCGCTAAAAGGGTCATATAACAGGAAGTTACATTTGTTTCCGAATTGATACAGTGTGGCGAAGGAAATTTGCCTATCCGTATTTCTAGACTTAATTGTTATATAAATTATTAAATTGTCAAAGTGTCCAGATCTTGGGCAATCCTTATGATAGTATTTTTTGTCAAAGTTGGAAGTAAACAACTCAGGAGGAGAATATGCTAAAAATTGATGATGCATTCCAAACCAGTTCCAAATGGATGAGTAGTTTTTCTGATTTAAAGTCTCACACGTTTTCATAACAATTTCATCCAGTGGAGATGGATCGGAACTTTCTTGGTTGAAGCATTCTATATTCTAATCACTTTAAATTTCAACATAACTTGAGTCTGGTCATAAAGGTGATCGCTAGATTATGGTAAGTTAACTGACTGATAAAGAAAGAATGCACTTAGAAATATTTGGCACATGTTTGCTATTGATCTATGATTGGAATTGAAGAATGTTTTATGTAACTAAACTATTATGTTCACTAATTTAATTACATTGTACATTATACTTGTGAATTTTGGTGGATGTTATACAGCTTATGCTGTGTATATATCGGGCTAGCGAAATTGTTGCGGGATTTGTAAGTTGAGAATGTTTGTAAGAGAGAAAGGAGTTTAGAGATGAAATATATTGCTGCCTTACTTTGTCTTTTGTAGAGAAGCAATCCTTTTTCATTTTGATTTTGATTGTGTACTCTGCTTGATCATGTTGGTTTGAGAATCCAGTGATATTGTCAAACTTATTAATAAACATGTTACTGTAAGATGATTCCTGTGAATTCCATTCAAGAGTCAATATGATGGAAATTTGGGCTTGAGTTTGGTCTCTAGAATTCAAGAAAATTATTTTGAACATTGTCTGTTATGTGCTGAGTAGCATACATGAAAATTCGGGAACATTCCTCCTGATGTGCTTGATAATGCAAGGGAAATTCGGGACAATTCTCCAAAGTGTGCTTGGGAAGCACATTGAAGATTCTGGAGCAGTTGTATGACGTGCCTAGAAGGAGTACTTGGGACGGTCACCTAAATAAGAAAGACAGTGATTTGTTAAAACTGCCTGATTGTGAATATGTGCTAGTGGCAGCTGCCATCTTTGAAAAGGTTATGTAACACAGTCACTAATAGGCCTCTACCAATAAATACATTCATAAATGGGCCTGTTGAAATACATCTATAAACAGTCACAAATGGGCCTGTTAAAATAATCTATGAACAATCACAAATAGGTCTGTTGAAACGCATAGTAAACAGTCACGAGTTGGTCTGTTGGAATACATCGGTAAACAGTCAAAAATGGGCCTGTTAAAATAATCTATCACAAATAGGTCTGTTGAAACGCATAGTAAACAGTCACGAGTTGGTCTGTTGGAATACATCGGTAAACAGTCAAAAATGGGGCTGTTAAAATAAATCTGCGAACAACCATAATACCTCTTTGAAGACCTTTCTTGCTTCAAACAGGTCTATTCAAGGTCTAAAAACGGGTGTAAGTGTATCTTTTAACAATGTTATTGAAAAGTAATTTCTGCAAATAGCTTAGCATATTTACATACTCCAGAAGAGTCATAAAAGGAAATATATAAATAGTTTTCGGACAACATTGACCTATTGACAAAATAGTGGCCTACTGACAGGTTTTCGAAGTGTTATATATGTCCATTCGATTAAGATTTTATACAGTTACAAATGGGCAGTTTAAACTGGCTTTGAAAAACGAGTACGTGCTGCATTTTTAGATCAGCCTCTGAGCAGTTGGCTATGGGCTTTACACGCATATAGTTTAGCTTAGTTCTAGTCGAGTCTTTGGCGTGTAAAACAGTTATTTTTCATCTTATCTTTGCTTAGATAGTTCATGGCACTTATGGGAATTTTGAAATATTTGTTATAGTCATTTTTGTCTTTGGCTTTTCTTCTTTTATTTTGTATTTATTCACTTAGGCGTTCATAAATTGATCACTTCATCGAGCAATTCCAAACAACTTCCATCATCTGGATTGTATCGGGGCCAACAAAAGCTAATTGTCGTACATTCTGAAAGTAATTTTGTGTGCACTGATAAAAATATATTAGTCACGTTCAAGTTCATAAAATTAATTATGTATTTCTTTCACTCAAGGCTTTGTCACTTTGTTACTTTTAAGTAATAAAGTTGAGTGAGTTCAATTCCATTCGTTTCAGTTCAGGTTTTATTTATTTCAGTTCAGGCCATGTCGATTCAGTTCATTTTGATTTAATTCAGATCAGTTCGGTTTATTTTGATTTAGTTCACGTCAGTTCATTTTAGTGTGATTTAGTTCAGGTCAGGTCAGGATGATTTGGTTCGCTTCATTTCAGTTTAATTTGGTTCAGATCAGGAAGGTCGGTTCAATTCAGTTCAATTTGATTTACTTCAGAGGGTCAGGTCAGGTCGGTTAATTTCAGTTCAGTTTGATTTAGATCAGGTCAGGCCAGGCCGGTTCAGTTCAGTTCTTTTCGATTCAGTTCAGTTCCGTTTAATTAGGTTCAATCCACTTTGGTTGTGTTCAATTCGGCTCAGTTCGGTTTGGCTCAGTTCATGCCAGTGCAGTTTAATTCAGTTCAATTCAGTTTGATTTAGTTCACTTCGGTTCAGTTTGATTTAGTTTAGTTCAGGCCAGGTCGGTTCAGTTTGATTTAGTTCGGGTAAGGTTGATTCTATACGTTTGGTTCAATTCAAGTCAGTTTGATTTAGTTCAGTTTAGGTAAGGTCGGTGCAGTTTAATTCGCTTTGGTTTATTTCGATTCAGTTCAGATCATTTTTATTCAATATCAGTTCAGACTATTTCGGTTCAGTTACAGTCATGTTCATTTAGTTCAGTTCATATCGTTATGCTTCGTTTCATTTCAGGTCAGCTTAATTCGATTTAGTTCAATTGAGGTCTGTTTGAATTAGTTCAGCTCTGGTCAATTTGATTTAGTTCTGTTCAGGTCAGGTCGGTTCAATTGAGTTCAGTTCAGCCCAGTTTTAATTTAGTTCTGTTCAGCTTAGGTCGATTCAGTTCAGTTCAAGTCCGATCAGTTCAGTTCAATTCAGTATGATTTAGTTTAGCTCAGGTCAGGTCAGTTCATTTCAGTTCATTTCAGCTCGATTCGGTTCAGATGAGGTCAGGTCAGTTTGGTTCAGTTGCAGTCATTAAATACATTTCTCAAGTAAATGACTGTCCCGAAACCGAATCAAACCAATTGCTTTTTATCCTACAGCATTTATATCAAACACGCAACCGACTCTGTGACAATATGCAAACTAATAATTATTACTGACAGTAATGGAAGTTGACTACAAGATCTCCATGGTGATTTTATAGCGAGCTTGTGCATGGTTTTAGCTGAAAGGTTATTAGATCACTGCCTGTCTCATCCCCAGGGATTTCGGCTGTCCAATGCTCTCAACTCTCTAGCCAATCAGCTATATATTTATATTATGATTAGATTCAGTGTCGATAGAGTGGCAGAATAAATTTGCATATCCCTATTTACTAGATTTAATTGTTATATAAATTGATAAATTGTCAAAGTGACCAGACCTTGGGCCCTCCTTATGATGGTATTTATGTAAGCGTCAGAGTTAGAGTAAACAACTCTAATTGAGAATATTGAGAAAATTACTGATGCAATCCAAACCAATTCCAAATGTAGGAGTAGTTTTTTCTGACTAATAGTCTAACACTTGTTCGTATCAAATTCATCCAATGGACGAAAATTTCTTTGTTGAAGAAGTACTCTATTCTAATCACTTTGAATTTCAAGTCTGGTCATAAAGGCGATCATTAGCTTATGGTAAGTTAACTGACTGAAAAAGGAAAAATGGACTTAGAATATTTCGTACATGTTTGCTATTGATCTATGATTTGAATTGGAGAATGCTTATGTAGTTGAACCAATATTTCTATGTTTATGATATTGACTACGTTGTATAGCATACTGTGAGTTTTGATTCATATTATATTTCTTATGCTGTGTGTGTATTGGGCTAATGAATATCATTGCAGGATTTGTAAGTTGAGAAACTGTGTAAAAGGGATAGGAGTTTAGAGAAGAAATATGCCTGAAGCATAGTGCTGCATTAATTTTACTTTTTCAGAGCAGAGCAAGCTATTTTGGTTGTCACTTCATGCTATAGTGACTACTGTACTCTACCTAAATATGTTGGTATGTGCATCCAGCGTTATTGTCAACTTATCAGTAAATTGTGTTGCTGTAAGTTGATTCCTATGAATTTTGTTTGAGAACCAATACAGCAGAGAATTTTGGCCTGCGTTTAGTCTCAAGAATTCACAAAGATCATTGTGAACATTCCTCTTGGTGTGTTGAGTAAATGCACATGAAACTTTGAGAACATTCCTCCTGATGTGCTTGATAGCGCATGTGAAATTTAGGACGATTCTCTACGACATGGTAGGAGTGCATGTCAAAGATTCTGGAATAGTTGTATAATATGCGTCATAAAGGGACATGTGGGATCTCTCCTGAAAGGCAGTGACTTGTTGCAAATCCTTGATTGTGAAACACATGCCAGTGACAGCCGCCATCAGTGAACAGATTATGTGTATTGACTTTAATTATTTCTCTGAAACCCCACTCTCACTTCCATGATGATATCCATGAACTTGATTATATACTTATGTTATTGACTGCTTATTTCTATGCTAGGATAAAATGAATGATTGTCCAGCATTAATCAAACATTGTTGTGAAGTGATATAAATGTTAACACTCTTTTATTATATTCATAAATTATATATTCGATTGTTGATTTAATAAATTTATTCTTAAATTTATTGGCCTTACACATTTTGATAACCATATTTTGGAAAGATAGTGGGTGGATGGGGGCTCACTAAATATAGATTAAAGACGATCTGGTCTTCTCCTTTACTAGAAGTTTTCCACTATGGAAATATTGTGTGACGTTTATCTTTAATGTTGTGGAAGAGAGAAAACGTTACAACCCCCACATTTCCGCCACTTGAGAGAAACGGAGTGGGGTCTTCTGGGGAATTATTAATAACGTAAATTAAGATTCTCATCAATTGTAATTAGTTATTGATGATTAATTAATAATCATCATAACCATTAACTAGTTGGCATCGGTATCACTATGCTGCTTTAAGTCATTTCCTTATTTTTGAATTACGTTTTGTAAATTCCAGTGGAGTTTTTCTCCAGTATGACAAATTTAATTTCACATGTACTGGCTGCACTTGTTGAGTATTGCTAGTTTAAAAAGCTTCTATCATGCATTTACTATATAATTTGCGAGCTGAAACAATTCCTTTGCAGATAAAGTCTTATGGGACATAAGTTTGCAAAATATTTCACAATCAATTTTGTGGATGTTGTTGTTCTGCGTTGTTATTCTTGTTCTTTATTGTTTGAGGGTGTGTTGCATTATCTACTCCAGGGAGGTCACCTTCCTTAATCCCGTCGTATGCGTGACCTGAAAATGTCAAGGTCGTGGGCCGTACAATTACGTTAAATTGTATTTTACCATATACACTCATTTTTTTTTTCCTGATACACCATTGTTGTTGTTGGTAAAGTGGTCTCCAACAAAAAATAATGATAAATATAAAAGAACAATAGGAAAAACAGAATAAAAGTAACAATATGCTTTGTATTTCCATGGAAATAATGTTAGTTGTACATTTACCTCCTCAGAGGAGATTCTGGGGACACGGATTTTCTTTCACCAGTCTCGATGTCGAGCTAATAAGCCAGCGTGTGTCTCCAGTATATGATGTCCCATTTCGTTTCGTGATTTGGATTTCACTTGCTTCACCACACACAAAAAATACTCTCCCATATATTAATACTGCCAAGCTTTCTTTGGCAGATCAGAGTTGTCTGTCCCTATTTTTTAATTAAATATTATATTACTTGTTTAATGTCAGCGTGACATTACTTTCAGGTACTGTGCGTTTTGTAAGTACCAGAGTTAAAATAATAATTCATGAAGAGAATGTGCTAGAACTTGCTGATGTAATCTAAACCGGTCTTACGTAGATGAGTAGTTTTTAACGGTGAAAATTTACAAAGAACAAGACTAGCCACTGGGCTGAGATCAAAGTTACCAGCTGGTTGTGAAATAGCAGTCTAGCATTGTGTCTGAATCTGTATATTCCTTTGGATGCTAGTGTTCTAGGAGTGGGAGGGAAGAGGTGTGAACTGTTTCTTGGAAAGGGTGCTGATTGTTATTCTTATTTATGATTTGCATATGGGTGTGCACAGTTGTCGCCTATCTTTCCCCCATAGTTCCCCCCTTTACCTGCTGTTTTGTTTTGATGCTGGTGTGACTAGGTTGAGTGTTGTTGTGTATGTACCTTTTCTTGGAGACTAGTGATGTGCTGCTTACTTTTGTTGGTAGTGAGTGGTTGATGAAGGCGGGAATTGCAGATACTCATTGTGAACGAGTAAGTTCCTTGGGAGAGGATTGGTTATGAACAGGAAGGCAAGTACCTTTTGAGATTGTTGCAACTTCTGCGGTCATAAATGGAGTGCAGGAGTGTAGTCTTTTACCTGTATACGAACCCCTGTGCCTATTGATTGTTTGGAACTGTCGGTATATTTTGTAGTGATGGTTGTATTGCTTGTGTTGGTGATGTAGTGCATTTTGTTTGGTGTAAAGACTCTTTGTGTAATGTGGTGTAAAGACTTTGTGTTTGATGTAAAGACTCTTTGTGTGTTTGGTGTAAAGATTCTTTGAGTGTTTGGTGTAAAGACTCCTTGTGTGTTTGGTGTAAAGACTCTTTTCGTGTTTGGTGTAAAGACTCTTTGTGTGTTTGGTGTAAAGACTCTTTGTGTATTTGGTGTAAACTGTAAAGACTCTTTGTGTGTTTGGTGTAAAGACACTTTGTGTAATGTGTTTTAAAGTCTCTTTGTGTAATTTGGTGTAAAGACTTTGTGTAATATGGTGTAAAGACTCTTTGTGTGCTTGGTGTAAACACTCTTTGTGTAATGTGCTGTAAAGACTCTTCGTGTAATGTGGTTTAAAGACTCTTTGTGTATTTGGTGGGTTTTAGTAGTATGACGTCTATGGGAGAGATGGGATGATGTTCCACAGAAGGGTGGGGGTATGCTGAGGGTTTCTAAAAGGGCTTGGGTGGGATTGTGCTTCTGAACAGTCATTTAGTCAAGTGGAATGGGGGAGGTAGGCATTCGTAATTAATCTGCCCCTTTTGTTCCCCTCCTTACGTGTGGGGGGGGGGGAGGTAGGTAGAACCCCTTTCTTTTGGTCCCTCTTTGTAATTTCTATTAGGGTGTTGTTGGATAGCGAGTCTTCAAGCTGGATTCTGTTTGCCCAGTTCTTTAGTGCTTGTTTGTTTCTTCTCTCTAGGGAGTAAAGTGTTCTCTTTGTTTATACAATTCTGCATTTGGTGCATGCAGTGCGTAAGAGACTTGATTTTGGAGCACGTGGAGTTTGTGGAAATTATTTGCCATTTGCCTCCGTATTTCAGTTTTTTCTATTACACGAATTTCTATATTTATAAACGTAGTATAGTTTTCTTCCTTAATAGAGCTCTGTTTAAAGTAGAAGTCATGCTCTGCACGTTAAGAGCAATTTCAATAGAGGCCTGTGTAAGCTGTCTACTCCAAAAACTGAATGTGCAGGAATAAGTCACTAAAGTAACCAATAGGCTAAAAGAATTAACTACACGTCATTCTGCTCTATTGGACACATGCTTTCCACTCAAACACACGCTGTTCGTCCAAGGTCTGTCTTTTAAGGGTTAGTCAAGGCTGACATTGAGTCACAGCTGTTAAATGATAGGTAGAATTGAAAACCTAGCTTCACCCTCTAAACTTTAGCGATTTTAATTTATTAGTTTCAGTGTCTTGTACTCTTTCATTGGTCAGTCATAATGTGTACTTTTAATAGCTGTGACCAATGTCAGCCTTTATTAGTTTCAGTGTCTTGTACTCTTTCATTTGTCAGTCATAATTTGTACTTTGTGAGTACATTTCGGAGTTATAAACTTTGGACTTGTACTTTTTAAAATTCTTTGTCAGTCAGTGGTTAATATATTTCATTCATGTATGCGTAACCTGTAAATATATATGTATGTTTGTATGTGATGTTTTGCAACCACTGAAGAGTATTCTTATTGTATACTTTGATGCAGCAGAGAACACTTCATGAATTATAAGGTACATTTTACACGTGAGTGTGGTCCATAATAATTATAATTAGACTTGTATAAGTGTGAAATCCATAATAATTAGATTGTTGTCTGTAGTAGTGTATGTGTGTGAGTATCAATTCCCTATAACCCCGCCCCCCCCCCCCCCCTGTTCATTCTGAGAAGGTTTAGTGTTTGTTTTCGTTTCAGTGTCAGCTCTCCATGTTCCCTCTGCGGGGGAAGGGGTAAGAATATGTTTGGAAAGACATTTAAACCCTAACGTGGCCAGCCACACGTCCGTCCACATTTCTGTAGTGTCAGGTATTACAAGATATTTGAAAGTTAAAGGTATTATAAATATGAATAATCACGTAAAACGGCTATGAACCTTCAATCCTAACCCGACATAAGGATGATAACAACAGTAGAAGAGAAAATGCAGATAACCTTTATAGAAATGAAGTAATGGTGGCCGACAGATTGTTACAAAACCATGATGTGAGTGCGTTCTGACAGTTTCATATTTGCCTGTTGTCCACTCTATAACAAAGTAAGAGTGTCTGTTTATTTCTTTAAACTTGCCGGGCTGGCAGCAAAGTTGATCGTGGCAGTTCTTGCATCGGCCTGGTTAACGGACTGGTGTAACACAGGTTTTCGGTTTTGCTTTGATAGTGAGATTCAGCCAGCCATGGCCTGCTGAAAATCACTCAACAGGGTGGAAGGAAGTGGCTGATACTGGCGTACAGGGTGCCAATTATAAAACATAAAACTCTCGTTTCCTAGCACCAGACGCGTGCCTTTCATACGTAGAGATAGAAGGGAACATGCGATAGATGAGTGAAAGAAGAAATAGAAAAGAATGAATTAAAATAACAATATATACGTAAATCGATATGCATACAAATATAATCGTAGCTATGCACTTATGATTCGATAGTAGGTTAAACCTGACTGACTGACCTCTCTCGGCAAAAACCATTTTACCAGTGGGGTTCTGACAATGGCAGGGTTGACTCTGATCTTTTGGCCTAATTTTGGCATGCAGAAAGACAGGCCTTGGTGGTCACATGGTCAGTTGGGCTAAATATCTGACGAATTATTATAACTAGACCTACTGGGTCGGCTAAGATTGTATAATATTGACATCGGTCCCAGGGCCTTTGCACAAGAGTTGAGCCAACCAAAGTAAGATGTAAAGTTGGGCTCTCTCTGATGAGTCTGTTTTCAAAGTCTGCAAATCTAAAGATGAATGGATTGTTCTTGGGCCACCCCTCTGACCGTCACACACACACACACACACACACACACACACACACACACACACACACACGCCTGGTCATTCTGAGAAGTTTGAGTGTGTTGTTTGTTTTCATGAGTGTGTTTGCTATGTGCTTTGAGAATGCTATGTTCTCGTTAAAAGCAGTCCTACGTAATTTTGTAGCTTTAGTGTAGTGTTTGTTTAAAAGTGAAATGACCCGACCTGGTTTGATTTGCAGGGGGTGCCCAGTCTTCACAATTACAATAATGGGTTTGTCATTTGATATGCGTGTTTCCTGGCAGCATGTAATGTCAGAGTTGTGACCTTGAATGAGAGTCTGGAGGTGTTGTTTATTGCAGATGCTATTTAGCGAGAAACAGCGAGTTTTATTCCTTTGCGTGTTGAGTCAGTCTGTACTTGGGTTCCCTGAGTTCTTTCATCGGTCGAATTAGTGCCAATCCTAGGTCAGCCGAAACGTGGCGACAGGTCAAGACCAGTAATTAACCACGGGGCGCCGAATCTCCGGGTAAAATGTAAGCAATGCCAGGCGAGCAATGAGAGAGGATTTTTTAACGTAAGTAATCCTTAGCAAGTGAGACCTGCAAATCGGCTTATGACACTGAAATGCTTTATCTGTGCTGACAATGTTCCGAAATATGTGACAGTCAATCTGAAATTTGTTGAAATGAAATCCAGTTTGTGCTCAGCGACTTTAGATTGCAATAGTATGCACTTGTGTTGTCCAGTAAATTTTTTTCACACCTACTGTCGCGCACTTTGCATGTTAGTACTGAACATGTTGTTCAGTAACTTTACACGTACTGGTCGCGCACTTTACGCGTTAGTACTGAACATGTTTGTTGCTCAGTAACTTTACGCCTACGGGTCGCGCACTTTACGCGTTAGTACTCAACATGTTTGTTGCTCAGTAACTTTACGCCTACGGATCGCACACTTTACGCGTTGTGTTGTTTGACGAATGTGTCAAACAGACAGTTGTCTCATTTCTAAAGAGGACAAACCTTAACCTTGTTCACTATTCATTTTAATTTGCGTGGAAGTTCATGAATAAAGATGTTTTTTCACAATGCGCAATATGACAACACCGATATTATGGTCTACCCGCTAGAACTGTGAGTCTGTACGTTCAATGGTTGAACTTTAACCCACCTTCCCCTTTCGTGAGATTTACAGGATTTATTTGTGGGTAATTCCTTCCTTTACTACGATATACCGTTCTATTACTATTTTAACTCTTAATAACATGTATACTTCACTAGAATCACGTCAGTGATCATTGTTATTCCTTTCTGTGTAAATTCGTACATTTTTTCTCTTTGACTCTCACCTATGGATCGTGATTGTAAACGCTTAGAGTTTCTTCCAGAATCTGGGTAGATAAATAGCCATTAGTATTATTACTATTATTGCTTCTGCTGTTGTTGCTGCTGTTTCTACTGTTAATTAGTGTGCTTGTTCCTGTTTCTGCTATTATTGTTGTTGATGCTGTTGTTCTAGTATCAGTATTTATGCAGACTAACGGAGATTTTTCAGTAGAACCCTTCCTCCATATTTAAAACAATAAATAAACAATAAACAAAAAAATATAATTTATTCTAAAGCAATAGTTGGTAAGGACCAAATCACAACAGCAGGGAAAAGTTGTGTCGCTGACATAATTCTCGGACTATAGTCCTTAGATAAAACACGTGACTCGGTTTTCTTAGGCTTACTGAGATTGTGGCCGGGTCATGTCTGTTCGTGACGGCTTCTCGTGGACTTAAAATCATCATCTCTCAACAGATCTCTTTGCATATCTCTCTCTCTCTCTCTCTCTCTCTCTCTCTCTCTCTCTCTCTCTCTCTCTCTCTCTCTCTCTCTCTCTCTCTCTCTCTCTTCGTAAATTAAATGTGCTCCCTTTTTATGCAATATATCAGTCAGTGGATTTAGTGCACATCACCTCATGTGCAATGCATTCTAGTACACACACAAATACAAACCCACACTCACACATATCGATAGTACTGCAGTTTGGTTTGCGTGCCTGGTCTAGAGTACATTGACAGCATGTAATTCGGAAAGACAACTCAGAGCACAGACGCAAAATCCTTATCGGTAGCTAGGTCGCCAAACCAGCACGAGTTTTGCGGCACTAATCTATATTTAGATCAGAGGTCTTAAGGCCAGAGTGACCTGGAAATTTATACGAAACGGAAGTGAACAATGGAGATAGTAAACAATTTTTATACGACCTTAAAACAAAAGGTTGTTCCCATATATAAAAGATTTTAACGTCAAATTTTTATCACACCTGCATTATTTTAAGCACGTTTCATAGCCTGCTGTAAGACAGATTATTATGCATGTTTTCATAGCACGCTGACAGGCCTACTCAGTGCGTGTATGTAATTCAGTGCTCGGTTTCTAATTAATATCAAGACAGAGTTCAAGACAGTTCAAAAACTAATTTCAATACCTAATTCGTGACAAGACAGCTGAAACTGAAATGTACATTTCAGAGTTCCAAACAGTTTGGGATTACAATTATTTGTTCCTGATTGGATTAAACTCGGGTAGGTGTGTACTGCCCTATTAAGATGTGCACTAATGTTTTTGGTGTGTCTGCAACTGTAATTTTCGTTCCAGTTTGTGCAACAAATATGTGCGCGTGACTAAATGCTTAAATGTTTCAAAAGGGGACACAATCAGGTCTACTCAAGGTCATCAATCAATTATTCTTAACATTAATGTTAAGTAATTTGCTTCGCATCCTTTCGCTAAACATGTGCGCTTCCTTCTTAACAATTCCCTTTAATGACTCTCTCAGGAAGAGATCAAGAAAGATATGAGAATGCAGAGAGGCGGGAATGGTCCCAGAGCGGGTGGGAGGGATGGGGCAAGAGAGGAAACAAAATAAGAAATCAGAGACAAATTTGGCTCACTCTGTCGCACATAGCATGGAAGAGAACAGTTTGCATAATTAAATAAATTATTCAATGGTACCTTCGGAGATGTAGCCATTAGTGAATAGTTCATTCCTAATTTGATTCTAATGTAATTGAATTGATTAAGCCGCATTTTATTTTTTTTAAATAATCCTTTGTTCAGGATTACACTAAGAGTGTACCGTGTAACTCCATTTTGAATACTGACACACACGCGCGCGCGCATACACACACATACACATAGATGTTGTATGTGGGTGGGGATGGGTGGGGGTTGTTTGCGTGGACACTCTGCAGTGATGTCAGGTTGAATTATGTTGGTGTTCAGTCATATTTATTAAATAAATTTTATATGAAATTAGATTAATATAAGATTACTTGGGGTGACAGCTGTGACGAACAGAAGTAAGGAAATGGAATGGTATTGTTATGCATAAGGTCGTGTGCATTGCGCAAGCGCGCGTGTGTGTGTGTGGCATTTAGAATATTGATTATTTTGTTCGTGTATAAATATAAGTAATAAATGCGACTTTTTTATGATAACTTGTAAACCACTAATATGATCATTATGAGCAATAAGCAGGGTTAATGAATTAATCCTCCCGATAACTAATCCTGCTAATTCCACCCGTACAGTTCTATGTAAACTGCTGGCGAGAAATATCGGTCACAGCTTCGTTACTAACTATAATATTACCCGCACAGTGTTTAATTTTAAATCTACCTGTGTCAATGTATGTATTTAAATCTATCTGTGTCAATGTATGTCTTCAAATCTACCTGTGTAAATGTCTTTAAATCTGTGTCAATGTATGCTTTTAAATCCACCTGTGTCAATGTATGTGTTTAAATCTACCTGTGTCAATGTGTGTCTTCAAATCTACCTGTGTCAATGTGTGTCTTCAAATCTACCTGTGTCAATGTGTGTCTTCAAATCTACCTGTGTCAATGTTTGTCTTCAAATCTACCTGTGTCAATGTTTGTCTTCAAATCTACCTGTGTCAATGTTTGTCTTCAAATCTACCTGTGTCAATGTATGAGATTAGAATGTACAACTTTTCAAAATAACAAAGAATATAATTTGAAAAAGTGAAGAAATTATTAATCCATTGAGAAAGGACTCGCGTAAGTAGACACAGCAGCAATTCGTTCAAACAGAAGACACTCTTGCCGGCAACATCAGAGAATATTGAAACTAATGACATTAAACTGCTAATAACTGACTGATGCACTTCATTACACACATTGCGCGAGATAATCATTCAGTAACGAATCTCTTGCTCAGTTCTTGAAGTTTGTGCGTTCATTATAATTGTATGTTCTGCCTTCACAGTTCAGATTTTTCTACGTCTTCAGGATGTGTGTGTGTGTGTGTGTGTGTGTGTGTGTGTGTGTGTGTGTGTGTGTGTGTGTGTGTGTGTGTGTGTGTGTGTGTGTGTGTGTGTGTGTGTGTGAAGACCAGTACAAATAGTCCATCATGAATTGAGTAATGCCTGCAAGTGGTTGTGGCAATATTGGTGGATTTTATTTTTTCTCACTGTTGTTATTTCTTTGATCAACTCTACTTATATGTGGTGCTCATAGTTTTCTTTCTTTTCTTTTCGGTTTTGATCATCTGGATCTGTAGTGGTGATTTCTCTATCGTTGTTCTTTGAAATGGAGGTCGCATTATTATTGTTCATTTTTATTCTTCTGATGATAGTTCTTATTTCCATCTATGTGCAAATTTTTTTAGGAACATTTTTTGAGGTGTCATAGCCTCAGTAACGGCCTAAAGTTACGCGCACAATTTACACCCACTACCTCATGGCCACACCAGCACGACGACCCTAGAAATGGCAGTTGACCAAGTCAATAGATTCGCGTCAAAGATAATGTTGATCCAAGCCCGGAACAATTTTACCACTGTGTAGATTTGGTGTTCAGCCCATTTTACAACAATGTTATAGACAAATTTGATTTGCTCTTCTCGCCCTTTCCTCCATATTTTATGCAAAGTTTAGTAGTCGTTAGTCACGGTGTCTGCTAGTCATGTTTGGTGAGTCACCTCCAGAAAACATTAACATTATGAAATGTATGTGTTTTTTTCTAACGCGCTAAGGACACTAATGTTCTTAGAATTAAAATGTGACCTTGTTCCTTCAGCATGCGGAGTACGCACGTGCACTTAGTCAAGGACACTTAAGGATTGGATACGCGTTCACGGGTTATCACCATCAAGCTAAGCTTTCACACAGCACGGTTTTATTCTATAAAAAAAAAATAACATGACATCAGGAATTTTATTATTTAATTATTAATAAATATTTTCTCTGTTTTCGTTCGTATTTTTTCCACAATTTATGTAACGTAATTATATGAAAGTAATGTAATTACATTCTTAAATCTTTGTCATCAATGCTAATCAACAATATTCGTAATCTTTGTATATTGTACTGCATCCAGTGCATTTACACTCATTCCTAGAGTACATGCAAATGCAGTCATTTATATTTCCAATATTTTAGTACAAATATTTCTCTATGCACACCTAGGAAATACATTTCAATGCATTCCTAGTGCAATTATTTTTCTATGCATTCTTGTAAAAACACATTTCCACGCATTTCTAGTACTATTATTTTTCAATGCAGTCCTATGACAAATACTTTTCATTGAATTCCTTGAACTGTTATTTTTCTATGCATTCCCAGTAAAAGCACATTTCCATGCATTCCAAGTACCACTATTGTTTAAGCATTCCTAACACATGTCCATGCATGCTAATATAAATATTTTCTATGAATTCCCAATGCAGTCGTATTTCCATGTACTCCCATTACAAATACACATTCGTGCATTTCTAGTACAAATGTATTTTAATGCATTCCTCAATTTTTCTATTCATTCCTTAATTTTTTTTATGCATTCCTAGTACATATACACTTCCATACATTTCTAGTACGAATATTCCTAGAATAAATACTTTTCATGCTTTCCTAGTGCTTGTTAATTTCCAAGAATTCTTAGTACAAATATATTTGTATGCATTGCAAATACATTTCCACTTAATCTTAGCGCAAATATCTTTCTTTGTTTTGCAAATACACTTCCACGAATTCTTTCTACAAATATCTTAGCATTTAGCTCAGTATTCTTATTGACAATGTGGTTAAGCTTCCTTATTGCCAGTGTAGCTAGTAGTCTTATTGCCAATATTTATCTCTAAGCATTATTACTGTCAATATATCTATAACCATTCTGATTGCCAATGTAGCTAAACATTCTTATTCCCAACGTGACTTATCTTTCTTATTGCTAATGTATCTATAAGCATTCTCAGAAACTTTACCTGATGAAATAATTCTATTTTCTAATCAATTTGAATTTGGTGTAGCTGAAGTCATGTGTCTAGCCTATCATTTGTCCTGCTTATCATGTGTCCGACCTATCAGATGTCCATCGAATCAGGTGTTTAGCCTATCATGCGTCTAGCTAATCACATGTCCAATCTATCATGTGCTTAACCTATAAACAGGTCATCAACATTCAATCTTGGTTGCTTACTTATGAATCATTTTACTTGCCAGCTAAAGTAAGCCAAATAGGCTCTTCGATTGCAAGTTTCATTCAAATAGGAAGAGAATAAAATGGAACTGGGGATGACCTTCAAAATATATTGCCCTAAATTCGTACGCAAAAGTAATAATTTTCAGAATTCTGTTGACCGAAAAAAATAGTAACTTGAAAATTAAATATTATTTCGATTCCACTTATCTATGTAAAGTATGTTTCCAAGGATGAACATAATAAAGTAAAAATACAGATCTTGATTTAATGAAGAACATAGTAGTCAAACTACAGATCTTGACTTAATGAAGAACATAGTAAAGTCAAAATACAGATCTTGACTTACAAATGCCCATCTTAACGTTTTCTTTCAAATGAGATTATTTTACTGTTCCAAATGCGAAAAACTGAAGAAAATGGTGCCAAACGTAAATATATCTCTAAGTATTCCTACTGTCAATTCATAACGTAAATACATCTCTAAGTATTCCTACTGTCAATTCATAACGTAAATATATCTCTAAGTATTCCTACTGTCAATTCATAACGTAAATACATCTCTAAGTATTCCTACTGTCAATTCAAAACGTAAATATATCTCTAAGTATTCCTACTGTCAATTCATAACGTAAATACCTCTCTAAGTATTCCTACTGTCAATTCATAACGTAAATACCTCTCTAAGTATTCCTACTGTCAATTCCTCCTCAAGATCACACTCGCATTCTGCTGTCAAATCGAATGCCACAAGTAAAATTTTAATCAAAAGGAAATAAAAAAGTTAGTGATAATTTCATGTTTTCTTATTTTCTTTTGGAATTTATAGCACTCAGGTAAATGGTACTCTTTCTAATGTTATAGCTAAAACGTGTTATTCTTGTTAATTCGTGTCCAAATCTTTATTCTCCCTAAAATAAACATGAATATGTAATAAAGCTAGCTCTGTCTGTTGTATTTTTCTTAAATTGTAATCTGTTATTAGTAATTATCTGCCTGGGGTTCAGACTGCGTGCAGATACAGTTCAAATATATTCATTGTCGTCAGACGTTGGACCAGAAATGGAAGCGGTTCCCGTTCGTGTTACGTGTTTTTCATTGGTAAAGATAGTCAAGAACAAACACGAAAACTTCCAAATGATAACGTGCAACCATGGTGAAAGAAAATCATTGGTAAAGATAGTCAAGAACAAACACGAAAACTTCAAAATGATAACGTGCAACCATGGTGAAAGAAAATCATTGATAAAGATAGTCAAGAACAAACACGAAAACTTAAAACTGCTAACATGTTACCATGATGAAAGAAAATCATTGGTACATTATGAGAGAATTAAGAACAAAATGTCAAAACAAAAAGATTGATATTACAATGCTGAAAACCCCTAGGTATAGTTTCGTAGCCAATTATTTTAAATTATTGTTTCCTTTCGCATATTTTTCATTCCTTAAAAAAAAATGTATTGGTTTTCCTTTAACAGAATTAATTTTGAATTTGATTTTTTTTATATTTTGGGTTTTTTATTTTGTAATTTAATGTTCAGCATACGAACATTGATTTAATGTCTACATTTATTTTACGCGTCAGTTTGGGTTTATTGTTATGAAGCTGAGCTTTGAAAGAATATTTTATGAAGACGACTCCTATTAAATTCAAAGTGCCATCTTTGAGAGGAAATAGCTTTACACTGCTTTAGAAATTATTCCATATTCTTAGTTCATGTATGTTTTTCATACATTCGCAGTCTTATTCGTTTTCAATGTCTTTCTGTTGCTAAAGTCAGCATTGTCCTGGCGAATGCAATTTAGACATAGCATCATACTTATTTAAATATGTTGTTTATCATTAAAGCAATTTATACATTTTCTTATAAATTCTGCTTAACTACATATCACAATATTCAGAATTTTTTTGTTTCTTTTCATTTTACTTTTAATCTATAAAAAGGCTTCTTTAAAGTTGTAAATTTCACTGATATTCAAATTCAGGTACCAAAAACACGAATCTTCATTACATGTACTGGGGACATAACTCTAATAGAGCACCGCTGAGAAAGTTCTGACCTATGACGAAAATTGATTGTCTTCCCTACAGTATAAACTTTATAAAAAATAATTTTCGAGGGTGAGTAATGGAAACATAGGTATACAGGCAGACAAACTGACAGATAAGATGATAAGATTAGATTAGGAGAGACAGACAGACAGACACACGCACAGATAGATAGATAGATAGATAGATAGATAGATAGATAGATAGATAGATAGATAGATAGATAGATAGATAGATAGATAGATAGATAGATAGATAGATAGATAGATAGATAGATAGATAGATAGATAGATAGATAGATAGATAGATAGATTGTAACAAGAATTATTTTGAAATTCAAACATTTGTAGAAAGCCATGAAATTGATCGTTACAAAGAGTTGATCTGTTGAAGTTTGAAAATTTCTTTACTAGCAATACTTTTGACATTATGTTAGGGACTGCTATCAAGTATAATCCTATTCATTTCGGAGAGAGGGAAGAAATTGCATACCCATGAATGATGTAGAAAATTCTGCAGAAATTGCAGCTGCAGTGATATTACAGCAGACGACATTACTCTTCGAGATCCTTAGAGTGAATGGACTATTTGCCAGGGGAAGTAATTTGGCAAGTTACAAATGTGTGCAAGAATTTTTAGTTTGAGAAAATCGCCTTTTATCCGACGCTTGCTGTTAGCGGTTCTTCAGTGGTGGCTGCTGGTTTTGCTCCAATTAGAGTTCTTTCCTAAAGACAGTGCTCACGGTATTTATCTGTGAGGTGCTACTCACTCTTGCCAGTCCTAGAGACAGTGCTCACAGTATTTATCTGTGAGGTGCTACTCACTCTTGCCAGTCCTAGAGACAGTGCTCACAGTATTTATCTGTGAGGTGCTACTCACTCTTGCCTTTCCTAGAGACAGTGCTCACAGTATTTATCTGTGAGGTGCTACTCACTCTTGCCTTTCCTAGAGACAGTGCTCACAGTATTTATCTGTGAGGTGCTACTCACTCTTGCCTTTCCTAGAGACAGTGCTCACAGTATTTATCTGTGAGGTGCTACTCACTCTTGCCTTTCCTAGAGACAGTGCTCACAGCAGTAATCGCTGAGAGGAGAATTACGCTCATTTTAAAAAAAATTACTTTCAGTTATCGTTGATGAACACTACCGTCTTTCCTCCAGTGTTCAAAACTATTTTCAGTGAGACAGGAAGCTAATGAGGAAAGAAGTGAGTAAGTTCTTAATAGTACTATCTTCAGAGTGCCTTTTTATACTATAGAAAAATCCCATAGACTCGCGTATCCAGACGAGTGACCTGTTTAGTAAATATTGTGTCGCTAAACTCTGCAGATACCTGGGAAATTCCAAACTGGTACAGCAAGGATTAAAGACGTGAGATAAGACAACTCTGAGACTGTTAATGAATAATAAAAATTTTTTAAAAAAATATTTACAAAGGAGCATGACGTCAGATGTTCGTTTACTCGCGCAAAAAAGTATTAACATGCAGACTACTTCTAGTTGGGCATTGAAGTTTGCACTGACAGAGCATATGCTGTAAATTAAAATGCCTCTTTAACTGTAAACCGATTTTTGGATATGAACAGTATTCTTCTACTTCGATAGGAAATTGACCACTTCTTTTGTCACAGATCTGTGTTTAGACTCCAGAAAATTTCATTTTTACTTGTACTCACTGTTGATGAGTTCTACCGCTTTTGCTCCAAAAAGTGCGCGCTTCTCTCGTGGCAAAAAACCAACTACTGATTCAAAGTGCAGTACTTATTAATTTAGGTCAAACCAGATCATTAGCTTGTCTTACCACGATCTCCAAGCCAAAAAAAATCGCTGTTTTAGTCTTCTTTCTCTCTTTTTTTCGTTTTAATCATACAATTAAACATTTAAAAAAACTTTATAGAAGTTTGATTGATAAATAGATGGACTGAGGGATGGATAGATGGATGGGTTTTGGATGGATGGATGGATAGATAGATAGATAGATAGATAGATGGATGGATGGATGGATGGATAGATAGATAGATAGATAGATAGATAGATAGATAGATAGATAGATAGATAGATAGATAGATAGATAGATAGATAGATAGATAGATAGATAGATAGATAGATAGATAGATAGATAGATAGATAGATAGATAGATAGATAGATAGATAATTGGATGGGGATTTAATTGATAGATAAGTTACCTGACAACTGTCACGGACGGTGGATGGAGATGTACCGGCGATTACAAAATGGAATAGCATAGAGAGACAATTAGGATGAAAATTATCCATGTAGTTTATAATAATCGTACAAAAACACAAATTGCTTTTTTATTCTGAAGTACAAATGGAATGATTTTCACACTTCTCAGTTATTAAGTTGCTGACTGGAAAGTTTAACGAATTGTGGGATGCTATCCTCCTTCAATGCAGACCTCAGAGTGAAATGGCTGACTATTATCGCAATGGTTCATTTGTGTCAATTGGGACCAGTGACGTCAAACAAACAAAAAGAAAAATTTCCAGAAACAAACAACACAAATCGGATTGTCGCTTACTAATACAATCAAATCCCAGTCAGGATTTTTCTCCCCTATTCTGGATGACCGCATTCGTAAGCTCTTTTCCAAATTGATCGATTCCTACCCGGATTAGGCTGCCTGAGTCAGAATATGATTCACCCGATACTTTGTGATATTATCTATTCAGAATACTTCTGCAGTTCTTCGACTGAGTGGGGGAAGCCATGGCAAGAAATCGAAACTGCCTGTATAGCGGCGGTATTGATCATTACGTCACAGAAAAAAAATGTGAAAGCGGACAGTTAATTATTGATGACTAGTCTTAGCAATAACTTCGCCTGACCTGATCGCATTAGTGCTTACATCAGGTATCTGAAGCATCGTGAGGTTCATATACCTGTTTGTATTTTGTCTATTTAAACATCGAAGTGTGCTGGAGATAACTAGGTGGTACATTATAAAATGTAATCTTTTTTAGAAATCGAGCTAAGGTAAATTTAATCATTTGTTCTTTAAGTTGTGCTCGATGAGTCCGATATAAATGCATAATAACTGTTTGGCCCCCAAAATGATTATAGAAGAAATGTACAATAATTATTGGATGACCTAAATTTACAATCTTACACATTTAAATCATAATAATTATACAATAGTCATAATTTATATATACATACACTAATAATTTCTTAATAATAATATACATACGCATACCAATTACATATTGGTTATATATGTACACGCACCTTTCATTTCACAATGGTCATGTACATACACACACCAATAATTTCAAATTGGTCATATATATATATATATATAAACACCAGCACATAATATATATTATATGGTGGTATTTCTGTGACATATTTATCATGCAGCATTAATAACATCATAATTATATTTATCATGCAGTATTAATAACATCATAATTATATTTATCATGCAGTA
This sequence comes from Sinotaia quadrata, assembly GCA_028829895.1. NCBI lineage: Eukaryota > Metazoa > Mollusca > Gastropoda > Architaenioglossa > Viviparidae > Sinotaia > Sinotaia quadrata. The sequence continues at coordinate 142,205,918 of CM054177.1, read as the reverse complement.
TTAATAACATCATAATTATATTTATCATGCAGTATTAATAACATCATAATTATATTTATCAAGCAGTATTAATAACATCATAATTATATTTATCATGCAGTATTAATAACATCATAATTATATTTATCACGCAGTATTAATAACATCATAATTATATTTATCATGCAGTATTAATAACATCATAATTATTATTCATACACCTTGCCAACAGGACAAACTCGATCTGGCTGCAACCTCCAACCATTACACGTCACCACTTTCAGAGATCACTTATTCATTTAAGTAAACATCTACTGTTTCGGTCGGTCACTTATTCATTTAAGTAAACATCTACTGTTTCGGTCGGTCACGTGAACTGTTCTTTTGTATCTGTTGGTCATGTGGGCTATTCTGCCGTGTGCGACACCACATCTCTACATTCTTAGAATCTCACGCTGGCCTTTTCATTTACTCATCTCATTTGGCTCGTTACCAACAATCTCGCGAACCATAGATAACTTTCCTGCTAATAGAAAGTGTTAAATGATTAACAATAATAAAAAGCAATTTCATGAATATTTGGTTAGTATTATTTCCTCATCTCCAGTGTATACACAGTAGCCAGGACCAGTCAAGTACTCCACGGCTCTGTAAATAGACACTATAAATCGATGTTCAATATAATCATACCTTCAAACAAGATCGAGATAACTAATAAAATCGATGTGCATTAATCGATGCTCCACATCACACGTATCCCTTTATGCACGTCCACATCACTGAAGTTCACAGTCTGATTAATGAATAACAGTTTAACCGTTAATATACATATCAAAATGGATCATAAATAAAAGTATGCATTAATATTTGCACTCTCAATCACAGGATTTCAAAAACTGAAATATTTTGTAGGCTCGACTTTGACTTATATAATTTAGCAATTCCCATTGGTTACTTATGACGTACAACTTAGCAGCATCTCTGTCAGGTAATTATTGTCAATCAACTGTCATAAACTGTCAGCCTACCTAATTCAGTCAGCACGTCTGAGGCAGGTAGACGTGCTTATTTTTGGAAACACTGCCCAGTGAAATTCTAAGCGACAGGCTAATCCTTTTAGTGCAAAGCTATTTTAAATGAGTTGCTTCCCTCTACGCAAAATTTAAGGTAAACAATCTACCCAGAATTTCATTAGTGTTGTGCAAAAGTATTAGCTATGTCATTAATATTACTACATCTATATCTATGTCATTAATTTTACTACAACTATATCTATGTCATTATAGTTTAACTCGTTTGCATTACATCAGCAATTTCTAGCATATTCTCAACTCGGATTGTTTACTTCCAACTCTGACACTTACAAAAACATCATCATACGGAATGACCAAGGTCGGGATACACTTGCAATGTAACAGTTTATATAGCAATTAAGTATTAAAATAGGGTTAGGCAAATTTACTCTGCCACACTTACTAACAGATACCCATCTGCATATCAATCAAGTGTGCATAAATGTATATATGTACATAATGCATAGATATGTAAATGTATATATATATAAATACTCAAATACAATCAGTTATATATGTACATAATTCATACATATATTTATGCATATATATAAATACTCAAATACAATCAGTTATATATGTACATAATTCATACATATATTTATGCATATATATAAATACTCAAATACAATCAGTTATTTATGTACATAATTCATACATATATTTATGAATATATATAAATACTCAAATACAATCAGTTATATATATATATTTATGCATATATAAATACTCAAATACAATCTATTTACATAATGCATACATATATATATGCAAATACAATCAGTTACATCATATATTTGTATATAATGCAAAACATATATTTATGCATATATATAGATACAATCAGTTATACATATATATTTATATATATTTTACATTTATATGTACAGAAATGTAACAAATGTATACATGCGTTTGTTATACATACATATAATATATTTATATATGCAATGCAGCATAGTATACAATAGCACATGCATATGTACAAATATGCAAACATGCAAATTGCAATGACTTATAATAATTATACATTCACAATTGCAAAAGCTCAAGTGTTATATATCAGCACAATTTCACTTGATTCATACATGTATATACAAATGTACACACACACACACACACACACACACACACACACACACAATTAGTGCAATATCTAGAACCTATGCCGAGTTTGGGATGGTATCATATGGCCTTGGGCCAGAACTTGGCCAATCAGGAGTAAAGGTTTTGGTGCACTTTTGTGTTAAAATAGAAAAAATTCCTTCAATCAGAAATCGCTCATGTTGTACTCAAATTAATGGTCGAGTGTAAATGTGCGTTAATACAATCTTTAATAAAATAGCAAAATTTTCCATGTTGGTCTGATAGATACGTATATAATCATATAATCTCTTACAGTCTATAGTTTTATTATGAAATGTAGAGAGAAAAAAAACAAGAAGCGCACAGGTGATGATTGATCCATACAGTGGTCAGATGGACATGGTTATCTTCTGTAAGTATTTCTAAAGCCTTCCAAGACACGCGAGAGGGGAGAAGGAAGGGGGAGACACAAGTGTGTCAAGGTCAAGCCTGCAGGTATTTTTGCAACAAGTGCAGAAGGGTCACTGACCTCAAAGAAGCTGAGCTCACACAGCAAATATTTACAAGTTGAGTGGAGAGGGGGGTAAGTACCTTGACAATTCGTTAATCCCTTCGTTTGATAGGAAAAACGCTTCTCTCTGACTGTCTTCAGTGTTAAGTGCTAGGTATACTTGCATTCATTTCAACCAGATGATTTGTACTTTAAATTAGGCATTTTGGCAACAGCCAACTTTATTACTACAAAAGCTAGCCACACTTGACTGTCAATGTCTCAAAGGAAAATTATTTTTAAAAGTATGAACATATCACTAAATGAAAACTTTTCCCAAACTCATTTAGTGACTTTTCTTGCAACAAAAGCGGAGCTGTAAGCCTGTTTTATACAGTAATTACACCTTTGTTTGGGGGATGGGGGTGGTGTTTAGAAAGAAAGAAAGAAAGAAAGAAAGAAGGAAGGAAGGAAAGAAAGAAAGAAAGAAAGAAGGAAGGAAAGAAAGAAAGAAAGAAAGAAAGAAAGAAAGAAAGGAAGGAAGGAAGGAAGGAAGGAAGGAAGGAAGGAAAGAAAGAAAGAAAGAAAGTTTTTGACACTCGATTACTTACTGTACTGACTGACGTACAGATGGGACATAAACTCATCTAGATAGGACCATTTGTGATGTACATATAGTATACATATGGGTTGACATAGAGATAAGATATAGTGGTGTAGAAATAGGACATAAAATGACGTAGAGGAAGGACTCAAAATTCCCTAAAGGTATAACATAGAATGACATCACGAAAGGACATAGACTGACCAAGAAATAATATATAGAATGCCATATAGATAGAACATAAATTGACCAAGAAATAATATATAGAATGCCATATAGATAGGACATAAATTGACCAAGAAATAATATATAGAATGCCATATAGATAGGACATAAATTGACCAAGAAATAAGATGTAGAGGTATAATATAGAAAGACAGACAGATAGGATAGAAGTAAAGCACAGAGTATACAGTTTCACTCTCAAGAGATCCCATCGAGTTTCTCCTTAAACTTAGATCTGAATTGAATGGACAGTTGTGCACTTGTTACTTCGAAAGTAGAAATTTACTTTAATTTTATCAATCATACTTCAGAAAATGTCCTGTTTAATGACATAGTTTGCTTGTTTATTGGGGTATTTTAGGTTTTACAATTTGTTTAGCTTTGTTTTAGTTGATTTATTTTGTATGCGTTGATTTGTATTTAATGGGCTTGTTGCTGTTGTTTGTTTGTTCTTTTCCTTATTATCTCCTCCTGTATTTTGTTTCATCTGATAGTTTAAGACGTCATCATGTGCTACACTCAGAACTGTGCTTTGTGAGAAGGAATGTTTGTCCTCATCTCTGGTGTTACGAGGAAACGATAGATTTCATTATACGATTAAACTGCAGCTAACACGAAACACGAAACTTTCATTTGTCAGATGAAAATTTTCTCCTGACCAGTCTGCACAATGTGTTGAACATAAATGTAAAACCACTCACAAAAAACACTGCGCGTCATACACACACACACACACACACACACACACACACACACACACACACACACACACACACACACACACACACACACCACCACCACCACCACCACCACCACCACCACCACCACCATCACATGCAAAAATACAAAACAAACCAGATTTCAATAGCTTGGGGGGGGGTGGGTATATAGAAATTCAGTGCTAGAACGATGTACTTGTTCCCTTATGCTAATACTATAATTATAGTATTATTATATATGTATAATTATAATCCTTCTAATAATAACACTTGATAAATCAGTATCTCGTTCGCTTTTTCTCATACACAAACACACTACTATCCTACTCTTTCTCTCTGTACACAAACACACTACTCTTCTACTCTTTCTCTCTTTCTCTCTGTACACAAACACAGACATGCGAACGCACGCGCGTTTAGGTTTGATCAGGAAACGATTTCATTGGTTCGTTTTTCGTTCGCTTTATTTTCTCTTTGCATCTTGACTGACCTCTCTTCCTCCTTTCTGTCACTTTTCTCTGTTGTGCGCAAAGTGCAATCGTGCAAAATGTTACACGAACTAGCCAGGGAGTTGGCACTACAATCCTAGTTAACAGTATTTTCCATCATTATGATAATAATGATGTAGAGAATTAATTTGACAATGATAATAATGTCTGTAACTTTAGGCCTTGCGTCTTAAGTCTCATTACTGATACTATGGGTACACAGAATATTACTGTCCGGGATCATATTACAAATGTCCTCTTCCTTTAAGGAGTTTTCAGCCCACTGAATCTACGATTCAAGCTGACAGAATTCCAGGAAATTCAAAGCTGTAATAGGCAGTTTTGTAACCTAATTAGCAAACGAGAAACCACTGATTTACAGTAATCACTGCCAGGAGCTGGAAAGCTAATGGATGTAATGGTTAATGATTGACTTTGATTTCTGCAACCGTTTACTTGAGCTCGGTAAATGTAACAAGCTGTAAGGAATTTGCTGGGTGTTAAAACCGTCATGCATTCTGCTCGGTTCCAGAAACTTTTATTAGCCTATCGCTCTCTCTTTCTCTCCATATGCTTATCTCTGTGTATCTGTTTTCATCTCTCTCTATATATATGTGTATTTGTCTTTGTGTGTGTGTGTGTGCGCGTGTGTAATACAATAGAATGTATTTTGTTTTCTCTCTCCATGTGTGTGTGAGTGTGTGTAACACTATAGAGTATATGTGTTTTGTTTTCCCTCTCCGTATGTGCGTGTATATGTGTGTATATGCGTGTGTGTTTAATACTAATAGAGTATACTTATTTTTACTCTCTCCCTATAATTCCATAGTGTATTTTGTTTTCTTTGTGTATGTGTGATACCATAGAGTATATGTATTTTGTTTTCTTTGTGTATGTGTGATACCATAGAGTATATGTATTTTGTTTTCTTTGTGTATGTGTGATACCATAGAGTATATGTATTTTGTTTTCATTGTGTATGTCTGATACCATAGAGTATATGTATTTTGTTTTCTTTGTGTATGTCTGATACCATAGCGTATATGTATTTTGTTTTCTTTGTGTATGTCTGATACCATAGAGTATATGTATTTTGTTTTTCATAAGCCGTGGTAGGGGTGCCCAGCACTCCTGTGTTCTCACGTTTCAATACTTGAATCTGACCTTCACAGTTAATTAAGGAAGCTGCTGTGCAGGTCGTCATGTTCTGTGCCACAGAGAGTAAGTCTAGGGTCAGATAACAGGGCAGTGATGTCCAGCTAGCCAGGAGTGTCAGTTACCAGTGCTAACACTTCGTGCTAGTGCTGGAACCCTTTCGTCTTCAGGTTTTAAGTGAACTCTCCAGGAGTTCGCGAGGTGCCGACGCAGAACTGATAAGATAAAGAGATAATTAGATTGGTAGGTCTGGCACTGAAGTGGACTCGAATATTCTCACCAGTTCATCTTTTCAGTCTGAGACTGTTTGATTTAACCAGGGTGGCAGAGCGACAACAGGAGAGAATAGAACTAGGGTAGGGTAAAGTCAGAAAACTATAAAGGGTTTGAAGGAGTGTAATCATGTTCCTATGTATAGCTTGTCTAGGAGAACTATTTATTAGAGAATAACTGTCTGAATCGTGAAAATCAGTTTACATTGTAACTAATACGACGGCTGCTTAATAGACTGAAACGAATAAATTCATGAGAACTATTGAAAGTTTGGGGAGACAATTCAAGAGAACTATAGAGAGTTTAGGGAGACAATTCACGAAAACTATAGAGAGTATGGGGAGATAATATGCTCCTTTGTATATAGATCAGAAGGAGGACTATAGTTTTTTAAAGTATCAAACTAGTGTTAAAGTAACGCAAATACATAAAACAAAAATAAGTCTTTGTTTCTCTAGCTTTGTTCGGAGGGTTGTCACTTTCTTATTTTATCTTATTTTTTTCCAGAGAATAATTCTCTGAATCGTATTATTCTTTGCTTGGACTGTAACTGGGAAAGCCGCAGTTTAATAAATTCAAGCGACAATCAGTGACACCTTTTGTTATTTATAGTGAGGGAGAGGAGAGAGAAATACAGCTTGTGTTTCCTGAATCTGGATAAACTTGTTCAGATAGATAGATAGATAGATAGCATCCGTGAGTTTAATGTTTTATTTTGTATGTGTTCACTGCAGTCTCCTAGCCTGCATAGCCCATCCCTGAAATTTGACCTCTTGACACTGGCCATTAGATTTATAGTTTGTGGTGGGAAGTTCACTTATATGACCCTTTTGTTAGGTGCAGAGGTCACTGAATGAATTGCTAGTGTAATTGTTTTCAGACGAACAGGTGGAAGACTTTTATTAACTAAAGTTAGAGGAAGAGGCGATATTTTTATTATACTGGTGTTGATGATGAACTTGTGTGGATTATAAAAAGTATACATTCAATGTAATGTGTATCATGCCATGGATATGCAAGTATTTGTAGCTGTGTTTATTGTTGCTGCTGTTTATCTTTTACTTGTTTGGCTGCTCTGGTCCCCGTTAGTTCAAAGACGGGCGTTTTATAAAATTAAAACCATCGCTATTGCAAAGAACTTGTGTCTCATTTGTATCTGAATTTGTACAAATGGCACTGTGTGAAGAAAACATGAAGATAAACCAAACAAAGACACGCATCGTCATCATCTTGCGACATTATCATAGTCCCACTTTAATATTTGGCGTTATCGACAGGATGGCATCACTAACATCTACCGCACTAATCATCCTCCAGGTCACCTCAATACACCTCCCTGTTACATTATTGGCGATGCGAACAGAATTAGTGATGGCCAAGAGGCAGTAACTCCAGGTAAAGATTACTTCATGCTGACGCTTCAAATCAGCTGATATCTTGACCTAATGAAGCACCGTACGGAATGGAAACACGAGGCCAAGAGAAGATACACATATCACCCACCCCCAGGCAACATCACACTAATTATTGGTTATGATTATTATTGTCAATTAATCGCCCATAACTAATTACAAGTGATGAGAATTTTATTTTATATTATTAATAATTCTCCAAAAGACACCACTCCTCTCTCTCACTTGGCGGATATGCGGGAGCTGTAAACGTTTTCTCACTTCCACAAGATGAAAGATTACCGTCACACAATATTTCAGTAGGTGGAAAACTTCTTAATAAAGGAGAAGACAAATGTTAAGATATATATTTAGCAAGCCCCTATCCACACTTTCTTCTCCAAAATAAGGTTATTGATGTGTGTAAGATGGTTAATAAATTTACCAATTACAACAAATACAATGGAAAAGATTTCTTGACATCAAATCAATATTTCCACAAAACCACATGATTTTAATACCCATACAATCGTACATCCTAAAACACAATTCAACAGATTAGTTTCAATACAAATCACAGGATAGTTCTTATCAGAAAACAGAAATGGAGTTATTAGAGATAAGAAGTAAACTTGTCAGGTGAACCGCAATATTCTTTTCACGTGCTTTTCATAACAAGTCACACAAGTTTATTGTTCACGTTATTACTGTCAATACCACGTTTCCTTTCTCATGTTGCAGAGCACTGATTAGCTGTTATTCTCTCAAGGCCATCTGGTGATCCACCATATTAGCTCCCTCAAGCAGAACAGCAATTGTATCAATTTCCAGTAGCTTCCTTGTACCAGAAATTGCTTGATGTAGACAGCACACCATACTTCAAAGGATTGCAGTGTATTCCTTACAGATGATGCATCATAGCATGACTCACAAGATGCTTCGGTGACATAATCTGTCGTGTCACTCATAAGAGATGCTTGAGAAGATGGCAGAGCAGATGACACATCATAGCATTGCTCAGAAGAATGTTCTGAAGAGAGGTGATGTTATCTGTTGTGCCACTCATAGAGGTGCTCCGAAGAGAAGATGACACATCGCCTGATGGATGCTTTGTCAAGAAGATATGATGCAATGATTGCGTCCCATGACAGTGAAGACCTGCAGAAGTCTAGGCACCATCTCAGATTTGGCCACAAGGGGTTAAGAAAATCTATGCTCTGTTGACATGTCACCATCCTCGGTAATTGTCATTAGTGTTTGGTTGCCATGATGACGGAAAACCGAATGACATTTAACATTATCGGATAATTCGTTTAGTGAAGTGTGTCCTTGCGTCCTATCGAATGCAGAAATCCTCGTGTCCGTTGAGCACGTAGGCACTGTCCCTCTGAACGCGGCATAGAGAATTCGGACAAACTCAGACAGGGAGACGAAATGTGCTATCCTATCATTAACGCATGCAACCCCGTTGCATACTTGAGCTGTCTTAAAGACTGAACATCATCCCACCAGATAGTACTTAAACAAGTTACGTCAATGCTGTGGTCAACAAGAGGAAAGATGGGTGGAGAGAGATATTTCCAGCTCTCCTCAGTAAATCTCCATATACGTACTGAGACTTTACCACATCATTGAAGAGAACAGCTTCGAATATATGTTTCCCATGTTCATCAAACAAATAGAGAATCTTCTTTCTTCCTTCTAGCAAAAGACTGCATTCTTGGACAAAGTTGCTGTTACAAAACTTGGTGTTACATGGAGAGAAATGCTTCTTTGTCGTCAGTTCGATGGCCACACTGCGTGGCATGAGGTCATACAGTGGGCACGTAGGTTTTGCATAGTAAAACAAGCTAATCATTCTAGATGCAAAGTGTTCAGATGTTTGAAATGAACAGTTGTCTAATCTTGATCTGAGAGAGAAAAACTATTTAAGATGCAGACAAGATAGCAGAGGTTCACAGCATTCTTTACAAAAAAATGTGCACTTCTTGGAATAGCTTCTATGCTTTTTAAGCAGTTTTTGTATAAAACGGAACATTTACTATTTGTAGAGGTTTTTATTTTAGTTTTTACATTTTGAATTCTTGTGTAGAATAAATACTGTATTTTTTTATTGTATGTTTGTTATTAAAAAAAAAAAAAAAAAACCACTGTCGACATCGCTAAAAGCAGCATCTCTCTCTCTCTCTCTCTCTCTCTCTCTCTTCTCTCTCTCTCTCGTGCTATTTGCTTCGTCCGCCAGAAACAGGAAAAGACATGCTAAAGAGAAAAAAAAAACAAGGTCGGTAACTTTAGCGCGCGTCGCTCGAGACGCTGTTTGTTCAGTAACCGAGTCGAATGACGCTGCAAGCTGTGTGGGTCGCCGCCGACAGCGTCACGAACGAACGTAGACATTCAATACAAAGAAAATCATAAACTCCCGTGACGTCACAGCACTTAGAAAATGGCGGGTCGACCTGCGCCTGTAATAAAAATATCCACGCTAAACCAAGCGTCTCATTGAAACAGTTCTCGCCAGCTTTTCAAATCCACACACCTCTGTGTGTAGAAATGTGTTAGTAGTTAAAAGATTTTTTTTTCCTTTAATCCCCTCAAAAGTCTGCTTCGGCCAAGAGCTTACCCATTTCGAGCCCAGCAGTGAACTTCGGACCAGTCACGGGGCTTTTAGGGTGATCACTCATTTCCAAATGTGTTGTCTTTAGAAATTTAGATCATGTACCAAGCATTCACTTACAAGATTACCTGTCCTTGAACTAAATTTATTTGGTTCACTTGGCTAAATAATGTTCAGAGCAAGCTTCCTTTACATATCATTTGTTTCTTCTTTTTTTAAAATAAAATTTGCACCATCTTCGAAATAGGTAAAAAAATAAAAATTAAAAAAAAAGAGGGGGGGGATTAGCATATACATCTGTCAATATAATTTATGATTTTCTTATTTCTTGAGGAAAAAAGAAAAACAACCTTTAGACTGTACAAGTTGCTTTTCATTGATTGGGAGTACTGTCTGCAAGTCGAGGCTTGGCACTTGGTCAATTGCTTGTAGCCAGTGACATTGAGATGTAAATGGTGCGTTATCTTCCATAGAAAACAGCAGCAGTGCAGGAGTTAGCTTTTCTTACTGACGGGCATGCAATCTGCCGGATGGCGTCTATTGACCCTTGCAATAGCTGCTTAGTAACAGAATGATCACGTGTCTGTGGGCCTTAGAAACAGACTCCGTACGCCATATCAGCAAGAGAAACTCCCCCCCCCCCCCTTTTTTTTTTTTTGTTTTCTTTCTAGAGGAATAATGAACTAATTTTTACCAGTGAGGTAATTTCCTAAGCGAATTTAGCTGCTAAGTTTGGGACCGATTTATGACTGGTGAATTTGTGCTGCGGATTTTCTGCAAATGCTCCCATCTTCTTAGACAATATTGCCTTGCCTGCTTCTCTTATTAAACATTGTATATAAATAGCTTTTGTTTTTTAATTTTGTTTTTAATTTAAAAAAAAAATAAATAAGTAGTGTATTAGGCCAGTAACCGGAAGCATGCCTCCATCCCGACGCTTGCAACAAATTGGTAAATGACATTAGCGCGAACTCGCATTAAGCGTACTGCAGTTAGTCAAAGAAACAACAATTGCTAACCAGGGTCTAAATGGCGGATCGCAGAATTGCCAAGTTACCAAATTACCAAGAAACTTGATGACGTCAGCATCAACTGGTCTATTAGTAAAGCGAGTAGCTGTCTTTACACATTTGTTTTTACGTGCATCTCGCGCCCTCGATAGAGCCTGCAGAAATGTAAGCACCAGTTGAAGAGGAATCCTTATCTAGAGTACGTATTTGTTGTTTCTTAGAAAAATTGACATTTCGGCCATTTCTACTTACCTCAATGTCCCGACAAAGCTTCGGTAGCCGAAAACGTTTGAAAATTCAAAGATTTTGATACGAAAGATCACATCATGACAGAACACAAAGTAGCTGAAATGCTCTGGACCAAAATCCGGCCCAACGTTGTTTCTTTGTTCCGCGTGCTGCCAAGGTGTGCAATAGTATGAGACATTAACACAGGTGGTGTTTTGATTTTGTCAAGTGTTATACTTTCAATAAGAAAAGAGTGGTTAAATGGCCGACACTCTGTGTCGTCGTCAAGCTTGATCGTTTGTATGTATCGGTAACAGAAAATTTCTCAGAAACATGTCAATCGCTTGTATTACGACTTTTAAAGTTGTTATATTGTTAACAGAAAACAAATCTGTTATTAAAGCTTATTTCTACTGATTGCCTACTATCCAGTTTACTTGGTCTTGAAGACACTACATTACTTAGTAAACAGATTTAAGCCTGCAAACCGTTTAAAATAAACAACTACATTGTTGTGGGTTTTCGAAGCCTTTTACACATTTAGAATGACTGGAGTTTACACAGTATGCTTTACAAGGCCTGTCGACTTTTAAAATAAGTGCAGTAAATCAAACAAGCCTTTACGAAGTCATCAAAATTTTAGAATAACAGCAGGTTGTCATATAGGCTTTACAAAGTCTGCAGATCAGTACAACTTTGAGACATTTACGATATGTAATATAGATTAAACCAAGCAAGTTTTAAGAGACGTACATTATATTGCATAGACTTTATGAAGTCCGCAGACAACTATCGCTTTAAAACAGCTATAGGACAAAGTATAGACTTGACGATATTTCAGATAAAACAGCCTTTCTTAAGTCGGCATAGAGCTTTAGCGTCAGAATAACGAATGGATTTTGCGATGCCTGCAGACTTTTCCGACAACTACGTTGCACAAGTTTAGATTTTACGAGGCCTGCAAATCAATCAGACTACTACATTACACAGATTAGGATTTACAAGCTGCAAACCCTGCAAGACAATTACATCACTTAATATATGCTTTACGAGACCCGCAAATTTCTAAGACTGCTACATTACAATGATTAGGATATATGTGTCACAGTCTGATAAAATTGTCCGACTTCGTGACCCACTTGCCTTGTTTACTTCAAATTCGAATATTTGAAACCCTTGGCCCTTTGTTCAAAGCTTCCTTTTTCTAGGTGCTTCTAGAACAGGTCAAGATGTTATGTAACTTTAGGACCATTGTCCAGTTCTCGAACCAACCACATGCTTTGCGAACAGTCACGTGATACGCAATATACCTTTCTATATATGTACCCCCACGCTTCCGCTCCCTCACTTCGAGCACATTTTAGCTAATTCCATCAGCTTACTCGGGTCGTGAGAGGCAGCCGGCGCCATAGAGAATCAAGGTACCCTTCGACTTCTCTCAAAGGTATCATTTTATTTAATAGTATTTGCCTATGTATTGTTTAAGTATGTATTTGTGCTATGTATTATATGATTTCCATATACACTTGAGCATGGTTCAGAGAAATAGCTGAAAACCTATATGTTACGGAATATAAATTTATTGTAACCATTTTTCCATTTCTGTACTTTAATTTATATTGTTTTAATTCACTAAGAGCCAGAATGCTGCGCTCGATATGAATTCTTCATGTAATTCAATTATTGCGTGTAATTTAAATTGTAAATTGTGAAGCGCTCTGTCGGCTTGAATTACCCCTTGTATGAACATTAATTTAACGTTGTATCTATTTTATTGCTTCATACGTCATGACTGTTAAATGGAACACATGTGAGACGATTATATTTTTTCTAAAATTTAATTGTAAGCGACGCGAGGTCGAAACTCTTTGTTCAGCGCATTTAATTGAGCCATGCCTAGGTAGGACCTGTTAGGTTGAGAATTATATCCAAACACGTTGCATCCACAGGTCGGTTCATGGTTCATGTTTCACCATGCCTCACCTGCATTAGCTTATTGGTGTAAGCGTGTCGAAATCCACTCTGAGGGCCATGCTGCAAAAATTCCAGTTCCTAGCCACTAACAAAGGGACATCATTCCTTATGCACCACGTGTGTCGTTAAAGGGGGACTGAGGGAACGAATCAGCATGACTGAGTGTTGAGACCAAGGATACAAGAATAGAGCTAAGTGCAAGATCAAGTGTACAGATCTCAAAGGAACACTTTTCTGGCAATTTAGATTGACAAAAATCAGGCATAGGCGCGTAAAGACAGAGTGAAGACTATTCGCGTTGCATTCGATTTATTGTTAATTTGTTAAACTTTATTAAATCTTATTTTCTTTGTTAATACCTCTTAGTAGTTGATTTCTATGCACAATAGACCAATTAGATTAATTCTTAGATTTGAATGGGGGCGGATGAGCAGAAAGATTGATGACGAGTGCATATTAATTTAGAGGGATTTAACTGTTTTCAAATCTAGCTAAAAGTTCGCAGTTTATTAGTCTGTAAATTTGTCGTCTGAACTACAAGACGCACTTTTAATTAGTCAGATAATAAATTGAGCAACCAGTCTGCGTAGAATATGAGAGGAAGAATTAATTATATTTAAAGTCTTTTAATTATTCTAAGCAGGGTCTTTAAATAAATACTGGAAACGTAACAAGTGTGGGTCGTCGCGGGATTGATATGTATTAAATTGTAAATTGTAACATTTTTATACATAGGGCGCATCATAACCTAGAAACGAACGAACGAACAGAATTGCCAATTGTTCTTTTGATTTTTGTACCACTGATTTTCTTTGCTTTTGTTGTGACATGTGCATGTATTCTTTTGCAGAGTAGCGTGCATGTTAGTTAATGTTGATATATTTAAGCGTAGTTAAATATGTCATGTTAGCTATTGAATGATTTATTTAGTATTGTGTTACTGAGTACTTCATTGTGAGGAGTCGAAGGTTATACCGCCAGCTAGGAGAGTTATCGGTAGTAACAGACTTCGGACTATTATATTTAGGGTGCTAGATATAATGTGTAATGTTGTATGGTAGGAGCCGTGACATTACGAAAGTCTTGGAACAGCGGACACTGTGACAAGCAGGTGAAACGTGTAAAGAGTTAACGCGTAATTTATTTCGGAAGGGTTCTGAGTAAATTAAATAATTTTTGTAAGGTTGTAGCCTAAAAGTTATTTTCGGGATAAGCGGAGTTATCGCCGACGGTTAAAACACACAATTCACGAGATACATTCTTATTGTAGCCAGCGCGCTAAGACAGTAAAATGGATCGCAAACAGGTTATCGAAGACCTGAAAGAAGCCGGTATCATGATAGGATACCAAGGTGACGAACTGACGAACTACATCAAAACTGAGTTAGCTCTAGAGAAAGAGAGAGCGGAGAAAGCGGAAAAGGAGAAAGAAAGAGAAAGGGAGGAGCGTGTAGCTGCTCGCGAGCTGAAAAGGTTAGAAACTGAAAAGTTAGCCGAAGCTAAAAAGTTAGAAGCCGAAACAGAAGCGAAAAAGCTAGAAACAGAAGCAAAACGCATCGCCGCAGACGCGGAAATAAAACGGTTAGAATGGGAAGTAAAGAAACTAGAAGTTACCAATCCAAACCGTGATCGCAGAAGCAGTGGTGATTCGCGTTCTAGCGATGGAAATAATCACAGTAGAATTGAAAATATCATTCCAAAGATAAATATGGTCCCATTTGATGAGAACAAAGATCAAATAGACGCGTATTTAAAAACGTTTGAAAAGTTAGCCAGAGCAACAAACATTCCAGCGGAACATTGGGCGATAAATTTATCGGGGTTATTGCAGGGCAGTGCGAAAAACGAGTTCAATAAGCTTAGCGATTCTGAGTCAGATAATTACGACACAGTCAAGGCCGCATTATTGAAACGTTACAAACTCACAGCAGATACATACCGACGTAAGTTTAAACAGGCCACTAAAGCCAGTTCAGAGACGCACGCACAGTACATACGACGCGTAGCTGACTTGTTCCAAAGATGGATAGATCTAGCCGAAACTCCACAGACGTACGCAGGTCTTAGGGATGAAATGGTAAAAGACCATATTCTCGGGTCATACAAATCAGATCTACTGATTCACTTAGCAATAAGGGAAAAATCTACGCTAGAGGAGATAGGCAACGCCGCCGATCGCTTTGATGACGCACATTCTCAATTCTCGAACGCACACGCGAACAACAAGTCTCGACCGAACGAACCGCAGACTCGAAAGGATAAGAAAAATGACGGGAAGGCACATAGTGAGCGTGATGATAAAACATCTAAACCCGACACTAAAAACAAGTCCGACAAACAGAAAGATAAAAAGAATCTTGCATGTTACACTTGTGGTGATAGTGGCCATTTTTCACGAACATGTCCTGAAAAGAAAACAGCTAAAGTTTACGCAGTAGAAAGTCATACACCTAAAACAGAAAAGTCGAATCGAACACCAGTACAGGCAAACGGTCACGATACAATCGCTTTGCTTGATACAGGGTGTGAGCTAGACGCTATTGTAAATGCATCATTAGTTAACCGTACCGACTACACAGGGGAGACAATCTCTGTCACCTTTGCAAACGGCGAACAAGACATTTTACCAGTAGCTGAAGTCTCGATTGTTTCAGACTTTGTAGAAGGAACAGTCAAAGCGGCAGTTATGGAAAACTCACCGCATGACGTGATCCTTGGTTGCAAGTATGTTTTGCCGTGCAAAAAACAAACTTCAATCGAACCACCACTGGTTAACGCTGTAACCAGAGCAGCGAGTAGTAAAGACAAATCTGTAACTGCACCGATGTCTGCCGCACCAGCCGTAGATAAAGCAACAGTTAGCGAGATTAAAATATTACAAGCTGAGGACGAAACACTAGACAAGTTACGCAGACAAGCTGTACTTGTTAGTGACGTCAACACTGACGATTCGAATAAGAAAGCGTGCATTATTCTGAAAAAGGGTTTATTGTACCGCTATTCGAAAGTGGGAGACGAATTTCGGAAACAATTAGTCGTTCCACAAACCAAACGAAATGACGTATTACGATTAGGTCATGAGAGTCTTTTTGGTGCACACATGGGTGTACAAAAAACAACTAGTCGTATTACAAGTGAGTTTTATTGGCCGGACATCACTGCCGATATCCGTAGATTCGTGTTAAGTTGCGACACATGCCAGAGAACACAGTCTAAAAATTCAATCAGACCCGCACCGTTAGGAGAGCCTGAACTGATCAGTGAACCCTACAAGCGCGTAGCATTGGATTTGATTGGGCCTATAATACCCACATCAACGAGAGGTAATCGATACGTGCTGACCACTATTGATTACGCAACAAGATTCGCCGACGCAGTACCATTGAAAAATATTGATACTGAAACTGTCGCCGAAGCCCTTTTCGGTCTATGGAGTCGTGTTGGAATTCCTACTGAAATTTTGACAGATCAGGGGAGTCAATTCATAGGCAACGTAATGAAGGAAGTAAATCGTTTACTTTCCATCAAACATCTTACTTGCACACCATACCACCCCCAGGCAAATGGTCTGATTGAAAAATACAATGGGACATTAAAAACAGCACTTAAAAAGCTCGCCACAGATAAACCGAAAGACTGGGACAGATACATCCCTGCCCTACTATTTGCATATAGGGAGGTGCCACAATCTTCCACCGGGTTTTCACCATTTGAGCTACTTTACGGACGTACTGTACGCGGACCGATGATGATTTTGAAGGCACTTTGGACTGATGAAAAGACAGATGACGAAGTTAAGACAACTTATACATACGTCACTGACTTAAGAAACCGTCTTGAAACTATAGGCAAGATAGCACGGGAAAACTTGACGATAGCTCAGTCTAGACAGGCAGAATATTACAATAAGCACACCAAACCTAGAGAATTTGAAGTTAATGACAAAGTGTTACTGTTGCTTCCTGAAGCACATAACAAACTTCAGATGAAATGGAAGGGGCCCTTTGTAGTTACCGCCAAGCTAGGGGGACTGAACTATAAGGTGCAGACAGGAAAGAGAGAGAAAATCTTTCATGTTAACCTACTCAAAAAGTACATAAGCCGTGAGGATCAAACCACTCAAGCTGATTTTGTCGTAGCGACGATAGTTACAGAAGACGAGGGGGGTACTGATTGCGTCACTGGTACTTTACCAAACTGTCCTCTACAGACGGACGAAACTGTCAAGGACGTTAGGGTAAATGAAGCCTTGACAGAAAGACAGAAAAAAGAAGTGAATGAATTGCTTAATGAGTTCTCATCTACTCTGACAGACAAACCAGGGTTGACAGACTTAATAGAATTTTCACTGAAGCTGACTGACAACAAACCGATACGTTTGAAGCCGTATCCGTTGCCACACGCTAAGATAGATGACGTTAGACGTGAGATTAAGACTATGCTAGATCTAGGGGTCATAGAGAAGACTGACAGTGCCTACGGATCACCCATCGTGTTGATTAAAAAACGTGATAACTCGTTCCGTTTTTGCGTAGACTACCGCAAACTCAATCAAGTGACAGAGTTTTGTGCCGAACCTCTTCCTGATCCGGATCTCATCTTCACTAAGCTAGCTAACGCTCATTACTATACCAAAATAGATTTGTCACGCGGTTTTTGGCAAATCAAGGTCAAGGACACTGATCGACACATACTAGCTTTCACTACACCAGTAGGAAACTACACATGGAAAGTTATGCCTTTCGGAGTTTCAAACGCTCCAAGCATTTTTTCTAAAATGATGCGGTCATTGTTAGAACCACTGTACGGACGTGGAGTTGAGAACTTCATGGATGATTTAATTCTAGGCACCCAGACATGGGAGGAGCACTTAACACTCTTACGAGATGTGCTAGCCAGATTAAAGCAAGCCAACCTCACTGCCCGCCCTACGAAGTGTGAAATAGCACAATTCTCCTTAGACTTCTTGGGACACAAGTTGAGTCATGGAACTATGTCGCCAAGTGAAGCTAAGATAGCACAACTTAAGGACACTTCACAACCGCTAACAAAAACACAAGTTAGAAGTTTTCTTGGTCTTGCTAACTACTACAGAAAATTCGCACCAGATTTTAGTGCCATTGCATGTCCTCTGACTGACTTGACACGTAAGAATATGCCTACAAAAGTAGTGTGGACTGATGCATGCCAAAACGCTTTTGACACACTGAAATCTAGACTGACTTCAGATTTAGTTGTTAAACTGCCAGATCTGACAAAACCATTCTTGTTAAGGACTGATGCTAGCAACACAGGATTAGGAGCAGTGTTATTACAAGAACACAATGACACCAAACACCCAGTTGCATATGCAAGCCGTAAACTCACAACTACTGAACAGAAATATTCCACCAGTGAAAAGGAATGTCTTGCAATAGTTTGGGCCATAAAAAAGTTCGAAAACTATTTGTACGGAAAAACCTTTGTCATTGAGTGCGATCACCAGCCGTTGGCCTTTCTCGGACAGGCGCAATTTACAAACAGCCGTTTAATGCGTTGGTCTTTGTTTCTGACACAGTATGACGCAAATATTCATTACATCAAAGGGTCTTTGAATGTTGGCGCAGATTACATGAGTCGTGCTTGATGCCATCAAGTGCCGGTACTGATAGAATGTCGTTTAATCAATTAACTGAACCCTACGGATTCCTTCCTGTAAATATGAAATATAGTTGCACACTTTATTTCTAGGAATGTTGAAATTTTTTTTGTGTAAATTTTTCTTCATTGTGGACTTCTACATTTTATCATACATAATTTGTAGGAGGCATTTTATCTTTGGCAAGATAAACGCCTCAAAAGCAAGGGGGTGTCACAGTCTGATAAAATTGTCCGACTTCGTGACCCACTTGCCTTGTTTACTTCAAATTCGAATATTTGAAACCCTTGGCCCTTTGTTCAAAGCTTCCTTTTTCTAGGTGCTTCTAGAACAGGTCAAGATGTTATGTAACTTTAGGACCATTGTCCAGTTCTCGAACCAACCACATGCTTTGCGAACAGTCACGTGATACGCAATATACCTTTCTATATATGTACCCCCACGCTTCCGCTCCCTCACTTCGAGCACATTTTAGCTAATTCCATCAGCTTACTCGGGTCGTGAGAGGCAGCCGGCGCCATAGAGAATCAAGGTACCCTTCGACTTCTCTCAAAGGTATCATTTTATTTAATAGTATTTGCCTATGTATTGTTTAAGTATGTATTTGTGCTATGTATTATATGATTTCCATATACACTTGAGCATGGTTCAGAGAAATAGCTGAAAACCTATATGTTACGGAATATAAATTTATTGTAACCATTTTTCCATTTCTGTACTTTAATTTATATTGTTTTAATTCACTAAGAGCCAGAATGCTGCGCTCGATATGAATTCTTCATGTAATTCAATTATTGCGTGTAATTTAAATTGTAAATTGTGAAGCGCTCTGTCGGCTTGAATTACCCCTTGTATGAACATTAATTTAACGTTGTATCTATTTTATTGCTTCATACGTCATGACTGTTAAATGGAACACATGTGAGACGATTATATTTTTTCTAAAATTTAATTGTAAGCGACGCGAGGTCGAAACTCTTTGTTCAGCGCATTTAATTGAGCCATGCCTAGGTAGGACCTGTTAGGTTGAGAATTATATCCAAACACGTTGCATCCACAGGTCGGCTCATGGTTCATGTTTCACCATGCCTCACCTGCATTAGCTTATTGGTGTAAGCGTGTCGAAATCCACTCTGAGGGCCATGCTGCAAAAATTCCAGTTCCTAGCCACTAACAAAGGGACATCATTCCTTATGCACCACGTGTGTCGTTAAAGGGGGACTGAGGGAACGAATCAGCATGACTGAGTGTTGAGACCAAGGATACAAGAATAGAGCTAAGTGCAAGATCAAGTGTACAGATCTCAAAGGAACACTTTTCTGGCAATTTAGATTGACAAAAATCAGGCATAGGCGCGTAAAGACAGAGTGAAGACTATTCGCGTTGCATTCGATTTATTGTTAATTTGTTAAACTTTATTAAATCTTATTTTCTTTGTTAATACCTCTTAGTAGTTGATTTCTATGCACAATAGACCAATTAGATTAATTCTTAGATTTGAATGGGGGCGGATGAGCAGAAAGATTGATGACGAGTGCATATTAATTTAGAGGGATTTAACTGTTTTCAAATCTAGCTAAAAGTTCGCAGTTTATTAGTCTGTAAATTTGTCGTCTGAACTACAAGACGCACTTTTAATTAGTCAGATAATAAATTGAGCAACCAGTCTGCGTAGAATATGAGAGGAAGAATTAATTATATTTAAAGTCTTTTAATTATTCTAAGCAGGGTCTTTAAATAAATACTGGAAACGTAACAATATGACCTTCAGACCCGCAAGACAACTAAAACACATTGATACAGGCTTTACGAGGTTTGCAAATCTTCAAGACATTACACAGATTAGGATTTAGAAGCTGCTGACCTGCAAGACAACTACAACACTTAGTACAGGCGTTACGAGGCCTGTAAATCTGAAAGATTAGAATTTACGAGCTGCAGACCTGAAAGACAACTACAACACTTAGTACAGGCTTTATGAGGTTTGCAAATCTTTAATACTATTACATTAAATAATTTAAAATTTACGACGTGCAGACCTTCAAGACAACGACAACACTTAGTACAAAATTTACTAGACGTGAAGATTTCTAAGACAGCTACAATACTTGGTACAGGATTTACGAGGCCTACATAACTACTACACTTTTAGTACAGGATTTACGAGGCCTGCAGACCTCCACGACACCTACAACACTTTTAGTACAGGATTTACGAGGCCTACAGAGCAAGACAATTACGGTACTTATCGGCCTAAGTGTCACAGCAAAAACAAGCCAGTGCTAATTTAACTAATATATTCTGATATAATCATTGTCTTAACAAGAAAAGTACTGTTTGAAGCTTATGGAAGAAAAAATTTATTTCGGAGATTATCATTTCAATTTATTTTAGATCAGTTTGCCTGCATTAAATGTTTGCCTCCTTAGCTCGTCAATGCAGCACGTTAAACGAAATCATCCAGCACTGTTCCTGCAGATCGAAGGGTCGCAAAACAAAGCAGGCAAAGGATTTTTTTTTAATAGCTACTGTATCAGTCATTCAGTTCTGGCTCAGTTGATGCAGGTTTGGTAAGCGAAACTTCCCCCTTCCTTCCTCTCCCCCTCCGCAAGCAGCTTGAGTCATGTTTAGTAACAAAGGCGGGCACCCTGACATGAAAAGGGTGGATTGCACGTAATTTTCTTCTCTATTTTTTTTTCTTAATTTAACAGTTTGTAATCCTGCATCGGTCTGTTGCCTGAGCTGTGTTCCTTGTTTGGGCGAACTGTGGAGCTGGACATGTTTTCTCACGGCATATACCCACAGAAATATTGTTAAGTAATTACTCACAGAAATATTGCTAGAAAATTACTCACAGAAATATTGTTAAGTAATTACCCACAGAAATATTGCTAGAAAATTACTCACAGAAATATTGTTAAGTAATTACCCACAGAAATATTGCTAGAAAATTACTCACATAAATATTGTTAAGTAATTACTCACATAAATATTGCTAGAAAATTACTCACATAAATATTGTTATGTATTTACTCACATAAATATTACTCATAGAAATGTTGCTAGAAAATTACTCACAGAAATATTGTTATGTAATTACTCACAGAAATATTGCTAGAAAATTACCCACAGAAATATTGTTAAGTAATTACTCGCAGAAATATTTATAGAAAATTACTCACTGAAATATTGTTAGACAATTACACACAGAAATGCAGTTAAGTAATTACTCACAGAAATATTGTTAGATACTTACACAGTGAAATATTGGTAAATAATTACTCACAAAAATAATGTTAGGTAATTAGTAACAGAAATATTGTTTATTAATTGCTCGGTGAAATATTGTTAGGCAATTCCTCAAATAAATATTGCTAAGTAATTACTCACAGAAATATTGTTAGACAATTACTCAGTTAAATATTGTTAAATAATTATTCAGTGAAATATTGTTACCTAATTACTCAGTGACTATTCTTAGGTAATTATGCAGTGAAATATTTTTTTTTTAGGGGGGGGGGGGAATTTCTTACACAAATATAGCTATTCAAAAACTTGTAAGTAGTTATTCACATAAATATTATATGGTAAATACTCATATTTTGGTATTCATACGTAACTACACGAAGATATATTATAAGGCAACCGCTCATAGAAATATTATGAGATAATTACTTCTAGAAATAATGTTTGGTAAATACTCACAAAAGTATTGTTAGGTAATTAATTACACATACAAATAATGTTAGGTAGTTAGTTATTCACAGAGAGAGTGTTGGGTGATTATTCAGAATATTTGTATGATAGGTAATTACTCGTACAAATAGTGTTCGGTAGTTCTTCACACAATTAGTGTTAGTTAATAATTCACACAAATAGTGTTAGTTAATTATTCACACAAACAGTGTTAGGTAGTTCTTCATACAAATAGTGTTAGTTAATAATTCACACAAATAGTGTTAGTTAATTATTCACACAAATAGTGTTAGTTAATTATTCACACAAATAGTGTTAGATAGTTATTCACACAAATACCGTTAGGTAATTATTCACTCAAATATTTGTAGGACAGGTTTATAATTAAAAACCGGTAGTCCTCAATTATTAATGCATTTCATGAACAGAGCGGTCACTTATTCTCAGACATATTGTAGGTCTGTTAATGGACATTATAATGATATAGTGAACTATAGTCAAGGAGATAATTACTCGTCATTATGTCTACAGTCAGATACATATTTGATCATAATTATATATACAGTCATAAAGTTATTCAGGATACCACTAATGCACTTATAGTCAGCAAATAACTTCTGGAAGTCCGCAATCGAGCATTGTGTCTGCAGACATATTAGCCACATCGACGTCACATACCACGTGACCTTATTGTTAGGGCTTGGTAGGCAAGTTCTGGTTTTCTGGTTTGGCAAAAGTTCAGATGAAAATATCCATAAGCTAGTGTGTCTGTAGACAGGCAGTTAACCATGATAGTTTTCACGATCTATAGCCTATTAGGCACCTGCGTTTTATTACACTAGTACATGCTCATTGAATAGCTACAAAGTAGCCCACGCTAATTTATAGTCACTAATGGACTCATAGTTTGATAGTCGATTTACTCATGAACCCACTTCAGAGATCTAGAGTCGTACCGCATGGACCTATAATCAGGTAGACACTCATTCATGAATCTTGAATTATGTAGTTTACTTATATATCTATCGTCGGGTCGTTTTATCCTATTGTCGAAAATTCACTCATTGGTCTAATATTAGATATTTACTCATTGAAGTTTTACTGTAGCTACTCTTGGATCTTTTCAAAGTGGAAATTCATGGACCTATTGTCAAATATTTAATTATAGTTCTATAGTTCAGTAGATTTTCGTAGACATATAAGATATCGAATTACTTATAAACTATAGTCAGTCGTAGTTTTCATGGACTACATATATTCGAGTCGTTTACTCATGGACTTAAAGTCAAGACTCACTCACAAACACATTTATCCCAAGATATCCGCGAGCCTCCTGCAGTCTTAGAGTTACTTGTAAGCGTTTTGTCGAGCAGACCCACTGTGAAATGCATACATTTGCATATTTTCATAGATTTGTAGTCACTTACTCACAAGGATACCTCTTGTCGCCTATTGTTGCAACTCTCCAGTCTAAGGTTAAAAATAGATTTATTAATGAGAACAAATAAGATTATATTCATTTTCATTAAACGTTATAGCATCAACGATATTATGAATTGTAGATGGCTCAGTTACAGAAAAAGTCACTTCCAATTATGGCAGAATAGAAAACATTTTCAAAGTGACTTAAGAGAACTTTAAAAGAGAACCTCTTTTTTTGTTATTAAATGAATAATTTGTATAGTAGAAAAAAAAAACATTTACAATAATGTGGCAACCCAATCTTAGGGTGATTGAACGGTACGCTAACAGTCACGGATAGTCTGTAAGGTAATGCAGCCAAATTACTCATTTTTCTCAACTCGCGAAAGAATTACGTACCCCAGTGTACATTCACAATCACACATTGTGAATTCACTCACTGTGTGGAGCATTATATTGCTAATCACTTTCAGAGTCGTGATGTGCTGCTGGGCCTATTCAGCTATGGGAGGGGTGGAGAATGGTAGAAATACACTTGTAGAACTGAACTCGTGTGTGTGTGCGTGTATGTGTGCATGTGCGTACGTGTGTGTGCATGTGCGTGCGTGTGCGTACGTGTGTGTGTGTGTGCATGTGCGTGTATGTGTGTGTGTGCGCGCGCACGGGCGCGTGTGAGCATGTGTGTGTAGATTGAACTTTTTCTATTAAGAATGTCTTTTGTCTCTCGACCCTACGTCTTCTACCCTCCACCCCTCCCCTCACCAGATACACCTCTGAGCCGATTGCTGAATGCACTTGACGACATGGGAATTCAAGACTTTGAAATAAATGGGGATTTCACAACAGCAGCTAAAAAAATAATTACATTGGTAATACATAAATTTTTGATGGATTTCGCGCATTTTTATTTATTTATTTTTTTATTAATGATTGATGCAGACCAGCCAGTTCCATTGGAATGAGAACTTGAATTCCATAGATAACCGGGTGAGGCCGTGTACGCAGATGGCTGAGTCGGTAAATTAAGTCTTCCAAAAGACGTGGGGGGTGGGGATTCTGTTTCAATAATAATAATTATCTAAATTTTTAATTACACATTTCAATTATTTATAAGAATCTTAATTCAAGTATTTATAAGAATCTTAGTTCTCATTTGCAGTCAAGTAATTATAGTTATCTTAATTTTAATCGTACATTCGAATTATGCATAAGTTTGGAAAGCGAATGGAAAATGGCGTTTGGTCATATTTACACGACAGTAACAAGAGACATGCAGAGTATAAGGTCTACTTTCTTTTTAGCTATTGTAGGACCTTAGGGCATGTAAATGTATTTATCAGTTGTATTATCCTCATAAATTGTACTTAGTAGAGTAGAGGAGGCGGGAGGTTATTTTCTTCTTACAGAAAAGGTGGGGATGGTTTTCGGCTTCTCACGTGAATCGCGCACGTGAGATACACGCATGTGCAAAGACACACATTGGTTGAAACACACACACACACACACACACACACACACACACACACACGTACACACACACACACACACACACACACACACTCCTACACACGTATACATGTTTGTGCTCATCCTTCCCGTTTACTTTAGAAGCACGTAGTGTGTTTGTGTGTGTGTGTGTGTGTGTGTGTGCGTGCGTGCGTGCGTGCATGCGTGTGTGTGTGAGAGAGAGAGAGTCAGTGTGTCTTAGTACATTTGAGTGTGGGTGAGAGAGAGAGAGTCAGTGTGTCTTAGTACATTTGAGTGTGGGTGTGAGAGAGAGTCAGTGTGTCTTAGTACATTTGAGTGTGGGTGAGAGAGAGAGTCAGTGTGTCTTAGTACATTTGAGTGTGGGTGCATATATGCTTTTCGTTTTATCGTTCTCATGAAAACGTCATCTTCTAGCTATCGCTGATTTCGCAGAGGGACGAAGGCTTATGTCTCCAAGGGAGCTGTGTTGGTTTTTCATTTAATAAAAAAAAAGCTGCAAAATGTCTGTATTTTACAGTGCATAATGGGTGTATCGGGCATTGTCCAGTGATCTGCTATTACCGATGCTCACGTGCCGGAACACATCAGACAAACACACTGTATCTCCTCTTCAATCATCTCAGATACTAGACATACCTCTCAAGCTTTCCGCTCTAACCTGAGTTGAGATCGAACCCCAGGATTTAGGAGCTAGACCATGGGTCTTAGCGTTTGTGCCACCGAGCGAGACGCTGGTATCCTAGCTACCTCTGCGCCACCGATACAGCACCCCTCTAGTAGAAAGCGTGTGCAAGACACGCGCGGATAAATAATTGTCAAAGAACCGGTTGGATGAATGGCTTGCAACTTTGACCCGCACTAATGCGAGGTTCTGCAGGGCTTCACTCTCTGCTCCGGGTATGCACTCATCCGTGACACATCGGCTGTCTCTGACGTAATGACCTTACAAATGCCAAGGTCATGTCAGTACAAATAATGTCACACTAGGTTCTGCAGTGTGCACAAGCAAGAGCGTGTGTGGGAGTGGGGGTGGGTAATTTGCATGCTCGTGCTGAGATGAAAAGACGATCACGTGAAAGGTGCGGACGGAAAAAGGGAAAGCTAGTTTACCTCACAATGATGCTGAGTCTGTTTCCCCCCAGCCACCCACCCCAGCCTTACCTCTTCCTTCCGAGTATCGTCGTAGGCAGTTAAAAAAAAAATAAGAATGCACTCTCAACTCTTCCAACAAGCAAAGGTTACCAACCATCCTCATTAAAACCAAAGCGAAACAATGAAACAATTCCTTCATTCTAAAAGTCAACGTAAAAGAGCAATTAGTAAGGTATTGTTAGAACAATAGTAATGTTTTTGGTTAGAAAAGTAGTAATTCTTGATTAGATTAGTCATAATATATTGATTAGGACAGTAGTAAAGCATTGATTAGAATAGTAATAATGTATTGATTAGAACAGTCATAATGTATAGATTAGAACAATCATAATGTATAGATTAGTACAGTAGTAATTTATTGATTAGAACAGTCATAATATATTGATTAGGACAGTAGTAATGTATTGATTAGAATAGTAATAATTTATTGATTAGAACAGTCATAATTGTATAGATTAGAACAGTCATAATGTATAGATTAGTACAGTAGTAATTTATTGATTAGAACAGTCAAAATATATTGATTAGGACAGAAGTAATGTATTGATTAGAATAGTAATAATTTATTGATTAGAACAGTCATAATGTGTAGATTAGAACAGTAGTAATGTATTGATTAGAACAGTCATAATATATAGATTAGTACAGCAATAATTTATTGATTAGAACAGTCAAAATATATTGATTAGGACATTAGTAATGTATTGATTAGAACAGTAGTAATGTATTGATTAGAACAGTCATAATATATAGATTAGTAAAGCAATAATTTATTGATTAGAACAGTCAAAATATATTGATTAGGACAGTAGCCGCAGCTTGAAAATAGGAATACGTGTATATCCAAGACTTTCCTGAACACCCAATTCAAATAGCGTGCGAACTACCATAATTGTTATGAAAATAGATTTTTTTTTTTGTCAACTTTTAGCTTTCATTGCGCACGCTATAATTTTAAGCTATCAACCAAGAATACAAGCACTAGAATACAGAGTACAATTAATGAGTGTACATAGAACTGGAGAAACTTTTTAAAAGACATTAATTCAATCTTGTTTTCAACATGTTCCAGTTAAACGGTGTGAGTGTCAATGTGATGTACTTTTCACTTTCTATCAAATGCCATTGGAGACAGACCTCATAAGATGGTGGTTCTCTTCTCTATAGAGTGTTTATGTGGGCTGATAAATATCAGAGATATTTATTATATATTATTGAAACCCTATACCAGAGTTATATTTTGGTTTTATATTAAAAAAAGGGGAAGTTAAAAAGCGAATGTTGGTAGGTGTTCAACGACAATATCGTCTGCTACAAATACATATGCAAGCAGTCAGACTTGGAAAAGAAAGTCAATCAATTCTAACCCATCTGATCGTCTCTTTGACATATCGTTTTGATGATTCTATCTTACTTTCAAAGTGTTCCATATTTGTTTGGTTTTCAAGGTTAAATGACTAACTACTAATGAACGGTTGAAAGTGTAAATACTTTCTCAGTGAGAAATTCACAGATCCGGAAGCTGACCACAAAAATCCTGAAGATTTACAAATGTAACCGACCTTGACAGATATTTTAAGTAAGGTCTGGAAAGTTGTGGATAAAGATGAGGGATCTGAAGTGCATGTTGACAGATATGTGTGATATCTCAATAGCTGCATGTTGACAGATATGTGTGATATCTCAATAGCTGCATCTTGACAGATATGTGTGTGATGTCTCAATGGCTGTAGCTAATTAGATATGTCTGATGTTTCAATGGCTGCAGCGTGACCTCAGTAGCTGCATCTTGACCGATATATCTGATGTCTCAGTAACTGCATCTTGACAGATACTTGATGTTCAGCAAGCATTGGATTACAAAACAAGAAAAGCTAGTCTTAATACATTAATTACTGCTGCTGCCAAATGAAATTCGCATTATTAACGTAGTATGCATATCAGCAGTGCCGTTGTTCGTCAGTGTTTTCTATTGAAAATTATAAATATATAATACAGTAGAAAGAGAGACATGGTCGGCAAATTCTAGCGAATTCTTACTGAATGAACAAACCACGTGAGCAGTTCTGTCACATTACTTGTACAATGATTAGTGGTGACACATCAATAATCTTAGTTGGGCGAGGTTTTGAACACGAAAATGAAGGGAAAGAGAAGAATTGATTCTGCAAATTCAGCAAACTAGAGGGGAAAAAATTAACACGAATAATGTATACGGCCATGTAATTAATGATGCTAAGAGTAATTCCTTGGGAATTCGCAGGGTTAATTTAGCGACATGAAGAGTTAAGATTTGTTCAATGGCTGGACTCTAGGGATGAATTGTTTCCATGGTGCAAAACAGAAACAAAAGAAAATAATACTGTCAATCAAAAATATTTTTGGGAAATAACTCTACCGAACATACAGAAATGTAAATCTAAAGTTGCCAGCTATTGTTGTCAACGTTTCATTCAGTAGATGATGTGCTGATACTAGCGATGAGGATGAGGATGAGGATGAAAGCGCTTAAAGGCCTGGCTCGATAGTGATTCTGACGACTGTGATTAGATTCTGCTGATTTTGAGAGCAGATGTAACCCGGAATGATAAAAGATGATAAAGTTCGGGTGATAATTTGTCTTGAAATAATAAGGCATGCTCGGGTGTTAAAGGGCACAGAACTCCAGCAGAAAGAGGATTCGGATCTCACCATTCCTGTGGAGACCGCACGTCTCAGGAGATGGGAAATCGGCATTTCAAAGAAAAAAGACCGTTTCACCAGGCAATCAGGCACCTTCAAAAGCAGGCTCGCACAATAACAACAACAAGAAGAACAAAAATAACCGATACTTTTGCAAAAATACGTCAGAGACTGTAGTCGGAGATGGAGAAAGGCGATTGAAGAAGCCAACTTCATAGCAGGGAGGAACGGAGGTAAAGGCTTGCAGGGAATATAAAATGCGTGAACCCATGTCAGCTGGGAATGGATGAAAGCGCGCGGAACGCGAGGAACGATAACTCCGGGCAAGAACGGGCGCAAACTCTGACAGATACTCTCTCTAACACGCGTCATGCAGAAAGATACAAATACAGATAGAAAGTTCTAGCTTTCATGCGTGCGTGCGTGTGTGTGTGTGTGAGAGAGAGAGAGAGAGAGAGAGAGAGAGAGAGAGAGAGAGAGAGATTCATATATGTGAGGGTGTATTACACTATCAAACATACTTGAACAGACAAAAACCAGAAAAGCAAAAAGTGTGCATTGCGTGAGTGCCTGTGTGTGCGTGATGAAACGAACGATTTTTTTTTTTTAATGCGTGTGCATCTGTGCATGAATGCGTACGTGTATGTGTACATGAACAACAAGAGAGAGAGACTAAGAAAAAAGCGAACATGCGTTTCCGAGAGTACTAAAATAATTTCAATATTGTAGCAATTCATTCATTTACCAGGTATTCTTTCATCATAAAAGTATTAATTCATGTACCTCTCACTATTTCACTATAGCTATACACTAATATACTCAGTGTTCATTACTATTAATAATTCATTATTGATATTCTTCACTTGCATTTACAAAAACTGACCAAAACGGTTTCAAAAACTCATAATACAGTTTGTGTAGTAAATTCTATTTTTTTTATTCAAGACGACAGAAGACAATTTTTTTTTTGGTTCTTTTGACGCTAATGAAGTAGAAGGAGTTGTTATTTTTCACTGGGCTTTTTGCTTGTTCTTTTATTTTTACGTATGGAATAGAGTGCGATTCTTAAGATTAAATGTTTGCTTTAGACTTTAACCTAGTGACCCATATTGTTTGCTCTTCACTCTGCTCACTTATTCCAACAATTAAACACACGCGTTGTCACGTCCCCCTCCCCTCTCTGCATCTGCCAAGACTTGTCTTCTAACCGAGATCGACCACTTAGTCTTTTACGTTTATAAGTACTAAATGACTTGCAGTTTGATCCACTATTTTACGTTTATAAGTACTAAATGACTTGCAGTTTGATCCACTATTTTACGTTTATAAGTACTAAATGACTTGCAGTTTGATCCACTATTTTACGTTTATAAGTACTAAATGACTTGCAGTTTGATCCACTATTCCTTCCAGATAACCTCCAACTTGATGCTCAGTCAAACTTTTCAATGTCCAAAAGAATTCAACAAAACCAAACATTTTATTAAACCTAAACCAATATTTAACAGGTAAATAATTCTGACGTAATGGGATAGATAGATAGATAGATAGATAGATAGATAGGTAGATAGATAGATAGATAGATAGATAGATAGATAGATAGATAGATAGATAGATAGATAGATAGATAGATAGATAGATAGATAGATAGGTAGGTAGGACACCAGTCATATATGTGTATTTGACAACTCTCATCTTAAGTTAAATGTTACTATTAATAATACTACTAGAGACTACAAGCTCCGCAGTTGTCAAAAATTATTTGCTTAACATGAGTTTTCAGAAGTAGTCTCTCACAGAGTGATGCTGTCTGTCCCCTCTACCCTGCACATAATCACACAAACAGAACTTGTTCGGGATGGTTGAAAGAATCATAAATATATAGTGAAACAAGAGAGGACTCAATCTATCAAACGTATACTTGGCGCTAGAATGCGAAAATAAAAAATCGTGTTATTTTTAGAACATGTTATCTTGCGAACTAAAGTAATGCTTTGATATCTTTCCTTAAAAATAATCAAACCAGAAACTAGATCTCCCATGACTAAGAAAGGCATATACAAACGCAGTACAATAGTAGCTTTTCAATACAATAACAAGATGAGTGAGTTAATCATTTGTACTTTACCTCAGTGACTTCTGTCTAAAAACACATTTTGTCAACACACTATCTAATAGAATTATTTAGTTTCTACTTAGAAAAGAAATATGTGTCACAGTTTAGATGTGTGTGTGTGTGTGTGTGTGTGTGTGTGTGTGTGTGTTGTATCACGCATGAAAAAAATTATATTCATTTGGAGGAGTGTGTATGCTTACATTTATAATAAGCATAGGTACTTGATAATCGAGCAAATTACGCAGCCAATAATTATTGCATATCCTCGTGTTAAAACGGGTGAGCCGTATTAGGCGTGAAGGATGCAGTATCAAGTAAGAAATCAGTTGCAAAAGATAGCGAAGTTGCTCCTGAAGCAGGACCAATCAGAATATAGTTAACAAAGAACTAATCAGAATACAGCTAAACAAAAAAAAAAAGACCAATCAAAATAGAGCTAAGCAAAAAAGGACCAATCGGAATGCAGCTAAACAAAGGACCATTCTGAAATAGCTAAACAAAGGACCATTCTGAAATCAGCTAAACGTAGAAGGACCAATCAATATACAGCTAAATAGAGGACAAATCGGAAAACAGATAAACAAAGAAACAAACAACAGTGAGAAAGGTCCCTTTAGATAATTTTACTGCCTTTGACGACTGATGTGAGAATTAGTCCACTGGTGTGGCATGCACAAGTTGAGGCCTGTAAATGGTGTAACTATAATCTGGTTTGTCTAATTATGCTTCTAATTGTATTATTTCTTAGTCTGAAATGTTGACTGATGTTATATTTATTATGGATATTTTATTCATATTTTTGGAAAGTTAATTTATTCTACTTGTTAATCTGTTTATATGTAAAATGTTCTACTGCATTCCGCAGTAGATATTATGCTTCGTGCGTTAATTTTATCTTAGTCACTAAGCAAGAAATTATTCAATGATTTTCCACCATATAGAATGCTAATTCTTTATGATAAATGTAGCGCTTCATTTGTCATTTGATAAATGCAATATTCATTTATCATGTGATAAATATAAGACTGTTTTTTTGTCATTCGATTAATGTAACGTTGTATTTATTTGATAAATGTGACACTTCAATTGTCATTTAATAAAATATGTAATGCTTCATTTATCGTTTCATAAATGTAATAGTTCATTTGTCATGTGATAGCTGTAACGCTTCAATTGTCATGTGATAAATGACACGCCTCATTTGTTATTTGATAAATGTAACCCTGCAATTTCATGTGAGAAAACATTACTTAAGCTGTGGTAAATAAATAATTACTAGAAGTTGCGAGGGAAAAAATATTTCCATGAACCATTAAATATAAATGACAGTTAATTAAAGGAACTAAGTAATCACCCTCTTAGAGCGTCAATTGTATGTGCAGATGGGTGGCTATTTTTAATTATGCTTCTAAAGTTCCCGTGTGGAGAAAGACTGCAGAGTTTGGCATGCTTGAGCCTGTTAAGAACATTGTGATGTACTAATAACTGGTGAGGGTGCTGTGAGGAAATATAGACTGGTGCCTTTTAGGGTGCTGTGAGGTAAGATAGATTTGTACCTGTTGAGGGTGCTATGAGGATAGACATACTCGTACTTGTTGAGGCTCTTGTGAGGAAAGATACTGGATCCTGTTGGGAGTGTTGTAATGATAGATGGACTGGTGCCTGCTGTAGGTGCTGTGAAGAAGATTGTAAGACTGGTACCTGTACCTGTGAGGAAAGGTAAGCTGTTGCGGTTGTATGAGGAAAGATAGATGAACAGTACCTGTTGAGGTTGTATGAGGAAAGATAGATGGACACAGTAACTGTTGAAGGTGCGGTGAGGAAAGATAGACAAGCTGGTACCTATTGAGGGTGCTGTGAGGAAAGACAGACTGTTATCTTTTGAGGGTGCTGTGAGGAAAGATAGACAGACTGGTACCTGCTGAGGGTGCTGTTACCTGTTGATGGTGTGATGAGGATAGACAGACTGTTACCTGTTGAGGGTGTTTTGCGGGAGGATATACTGGAGCTTGTTAGCGCTGTGCGGATAGATAGACTGGTGTCTGCTGAGAGTAGAATCATAGACTGGTACCGTTGAGGGTGCTGTGTGGAAAGATAGACAAACTGGTACCTATTGAGATTAATGTGAGGAAAGATAGACTGGTACCTGTTGATGATGCTGTGAGGATAGACTGATACCAGTTGAGGGTACTGTGAGGAGAGGTGGACTGGTGCCTGTTAAGGATTAGGCGAGGAAACATAGACTGATGTCTGTTGAGAGTGCTGTGAGGAAAAATGGGCTGGTGCCTGTTGATGGTGCTGTGAGGAAAGTTAGGCTAACTAGTATCTGTTGAGGGAAATATTAAATAAAATAAGTGAATTAACATTAGAAACCCTAACATGACTGACCCCACACCTTACCACACTTCAGTATTTATCAGGTGTTGCAGAGTATGTGAATAATTAATACTAATCAGTTAGTTACATCTAACCCTAATCCGACTTGACATACCAGAGTATGTGAATAATTAATACTCATCAGTAAATTACATCTAACCCTAATCCCGACTTGACATACCAGAATACTAAAGTTAAGAAAAGGGAAGAAGAATGCAAATACTCTTAATGCTGGGGATATATTTAATTTATAGGGAAAAAATGTAATGGCAGTGGAAAGATCATATAATCGAAATAACTCGAGTGTGCACTTGTTGCTCCACCGTCGCATGCTTCCACACTGTTTACAGAGTAAGATTTCTTGGTGTGTATTTCTTTGAAATTGCCTGGCAAGCTTTTTGTAGACTGTATTGGGCCTGACAGATTCCTGCATCAGCCTGGTCAAAATATTGGTGAATTTGTTTTAGACAAACTCCATCTACAATTTGTACCATGAAACAATAACATGCACCTGAGCCGAAATAGTAATAAAGATACAATTGATTTAGAATCAATTTAGAAAAATTATTTTTGCCCACATCATAATCACACGGTTATCACATAAATATCCTAGACTTAGAGGATTTGCAGAACGTTCTAGCGGTCCCTTCCAAACAATTCACTACCAGATGTCGCCACAGTGCCGTGCTCCAAGATCAGTTCAACCTCATATTACCCTCCAGTGGTACCAGTTGTCGATCTCCCCCATACTATCATGTGATGGTACAAAGGGTTAGCATCCCGACCTTGGTCTTACGGTGCGAACCCGTGTGCTGGATCCTGCATTAACAAGAACTCAGTAGCTCGCCTCAATACATGGAGATCTTAGTAAGCGCTGGCACTCTTATGCAATCTGACCAACCAGATAGATTAGGATGTAAAATTTCGCCAAATATTTAGCTCGGCTGACCAACCCCCCAACAGGCTACGCGTATTCCAAAATTGATCAGAAAGAATAGCGTCATTCCTGCCTCCGTCAAAGAAGAGTTGTCTGTCCCAGATCCAAACTAGTTGAGACTTTTTGCTGAGAAAGGTCAGATCAACACCTTGTTACATCTGTGCGCCACGATGAGGGACACAAAGGAACAAGCCACTGGTCAACCAACAGATACAAAAACCTCAACGCCAGCATTATACTTGGACCTTTGCTTGTTTGCTTGTCTATTGGAAGTTTGCGTGCATTCCTACAATTGTATTGGCTCTTTATGTGTTTATTTGCCTACTTTTTTCTTTCTATATCTGTGTGCTGTTAATTTGATTTTCTTTTACTTGTTTACTTCTTTGTATATTTGCTTGTTTGACCTCTTGTTTGTTAACTTGCTTGTTCATTTGTCTGATTGCTTGATTACAAATTTGTAAATGACTTGAAATAAAATAGCAATCAGTGTCCAGAATAAATGTCATCTCATAAACTAAGACTTTGTATTGTAGGCTTTAAAAAGGAAAAAATGATACAAACTCCTTCGAAAAGTTTTCCTTTAAAATTATTCTAATTCTAAACTCCTATAAATTCTAACAGAACTCAATAAGCAGTTAACAAAGTAAATTGATACTAGCCAATAGGGAGGAAAGAAAAATCGCCAATGCTTGTACTGTGTGGAATAAATGCCACATTTCAATTAAAGCCTGTTCAAAACTCAGCCTGCTCTGGTCGTGACCTTGGATCTAACTCTCAGCATCAATGCCCAAGGAGATTCTTCAGCGGACGGCCACACTTCAGGATCCAGACAAAGTTCTTCCAGCCGTCACTGCAAATTATGAAAACCTTCAACTTAGCGATGATGGCGCAGGATGAAGCCCGTGGTCATTGATAAATTATCTCCCTTAGTTACGTATGACGTGAGCGCTATCTAGCGAGGTCAGAGGAAAGTAGAAGGGGTCGTGGGCAGATCACTCAATCTTCAACGCTCTTTATTCCAGTCAAAGAAAATTACCATAGGGTAAATATTGTGTCTTTTAAAATAATAATAATAATAATAAATTGCGGCTATGCTGTTGCTTCTTTAAACAACGACGAGACGAGTTGCGTTCGCCAAATACCATTCTCCTTTGGAACGTCCCTGTTTGCAGTCGTCTCGCCGATGCCAAGAATCGAAAGATTGTAATTTCGCCGGTATTTTCTGAAATAATCGCAATTATCATTGCGAGTGGGCTATCGTCGGCAGGTTATGACTGAGTGGCACTTGCCAGCTACTGGCAGAGACCGACCGAAAGCGGCCTCTTGAATGAACGCCTGGAATTATAGCGAAACAGGCCGAGCACGAAGGGTTGGATCCAAGTGCAAAATTCGACAAAGTCACAAAGAATTTGCGATCGATAAAAAAAAAAATGGATTTTATGTTTGTTTGTTGGAGAGGAGGGTACTGGAGGGGTTGAAAGGGGTCGAAATAAATGGAAGAAATTGTCTTGTTTCGTTTCTGAAGAAGAATTTCAGTGTATTCAGTTCAACTGCTTATTCCGTTTGACGTGTGAGGTAAATTTAAAGAAGACTGTTCAGATGACTTCTGACACCCTCAACAGGGAATGCAGAAACAAAGTGTGAGGAACTTTTTAAAAACGGAGGGAGGTTCAAGCTAGAAATTATAATTAAATTTGTCAGCGTATTGCAGGCGTTGGAAGAACACACAACATAATGGTGCGTACACATATCCATTAAACATAGAATGATGAATCAGATAAATTACCCGTGCCTTTGTGAGCACACATATCCTTAACATAAAATGATGACGCAGATAAACTATCCGTACCTTTGTGAGCACACATATCCTTAACATAAAATGATGACGCAGATAAATTATCCGTGCCTTTGTGAGCACACATATCCTTAACATAAAATGATGACGCAGATAAATTATCCGTACCTTTGTGAGCACACATATCCTTAACATAAAATGATGACGCAGATAAATTTGTGAGCACACATAAATAGAGGACGCAGATACAAGCAAAACATACTGGACTTATGACAAAAACTAAGGATGCAGAGCATACTACTCGCAAACGGGGCACACATCCGAATGACAGTGTAAACAAATGCATAGAATTTTCAAGTTAGCTTAGTGTTGTTGCAGAGAAATTATCAACTGCTAACATAAAAACACAAAATTGGTCCCTCTGTAAATACTTGATCCACTGCTAACATATGTTACAAAATAAGTCCTAGCAAACACTTGATATGAGTCCCAATAAATACTTGATAATTAGCTAATATATAATGTTACAAAATGAATCCCAATAAATACTTGATAATTAGCTAATATATAATGTTACAAAATGAATCCCAATAAATACTTGATCCACTACCACAAAAAAGAGCGAGGAGACTGAAATTATGCAAGAAGGGGGTGGTTCATAATTCATCCCCAGAATGGCCGAACTGGGGGTGGGTCAAGATCAGGTCCTGTGTCGCCTTCTGCCACCCTCCCACCCCCATTCAACCACCTACTCCGTGGAACCCCATTCCACCGACAACTGTAATATAGGGAGAAGGGAGAGAAAACTTGTGTATAGACACATGGTTTACCCTCGTGACTAACATAAAGGGGCAAGTGTCTGATTCCCAATAACGCTTCTTTATCTTCGGTTATAATATGTGTTGTTAATACACAGAAGAATTTTAGAAAGTTGATCTTTGGCATAGAGACGTGTTTTCTCCTCGGGATTTTAATAGGGTACCTGGGATCTTTCATGACAGTACCTAACCCCTGGTTCCCGCCTAACTATATATGTGATGTGCCGTTAATATGAGGGAGAAAGCAATGTTAGGAAGCTGACAGACATACGGTTCCTCTCCCCACTGGACTCACGAAATTATTGAGTTATTTATTTTTTTTATAACATTTACTTTCTACACCCGGAGAAGACTAGATTTTCTGCTAGTTAAAAATTAAACTTACAACAACAAAACAAACCGGTGCAAGTATCCACTGTTTTGTGGGCATTTCGTTGTTCTAAAAACTTGACTGAGAGAAGTGAAAATCTATCGGAGCCGTTCTCTGAGGTTACACCAAACAGTTCCCTGAGATCAAGCCTAACTTGAGCATATGTAATTAGTGCCTCAACATTGTGTGTCTTTATATGGCGTTCTAGCTAGGGAGCCAAGGCCAAAGCTGCATCAATAGTGACTTTGCTACCATCTTGCGGCCATCACTGACTCTTAACTTACTAAATTTATGGGGATCATTTCCGGCCTAGACCGATCTCGCGGCTATCACTGACTGTGGTCTGCCACAGTGAAAAGTCAAAACCCAGTCTCTAAAGTGTGACACGCTAGCTTCATGCAATATGTTACAGTCGATATGCAAATGTTGAAATCATTACTGCTTGGCTCGGGTGGTTAGCAATAAACAAAAGAGTTAAACGCCTATTTATCCCGCTCCCTTTACCTCCCACTTAGGAGAGCTGAGAAAGGGTGCGAAGATAAAAAGGCTGATTTACTTAACGCCAATGCCACTACGTGCGCATGCGCTATTTCCTGCGGTCCGCATGCGCAGTAGTAAAAAGCGCCAGCAAATGAAAGAATACAGATATGTAAAAGCTGTGATGCTTGTTTTTAATATTGGTGTTTGGTTGTATTGACGTGTGTGTGTGTGTGTGTGTGTGTGTGTGTGTGTGTGTGTGTGTGAGTGTGTGTGTGTGTGTGCGTGTGTGTGTGTGTGTGTGTGTGTGTGTGTGTGTGTGTGTGTGTGTGTGTGTGTGTGTGTGTGTGTGTGTGTGTGTGTGTGTGAACAACACGAAAAAGGTTAAATTTCTCATTATTTTGTTTGCGTTTGTGTGTTTTCCTGTTAACAAAAGTAGTTTTGATTGCACGTTATGGACTCTACCTCTTTGAAGTTTCTCTTATCTTTCACTCACACTACAAAGTCCAACAGGTTCCAGATTGTAGAGCATCACTTACATTTATTAAACAGGTAATATGTTAGTAACGGTGTAATTATTGACAACTATAGAGTATTCGAAACCAAGCTATCTATGTAAAAATATAATAATTCTTACTATATAATTATATATCAAACATTCACAGACAGGAACAACAAACAAAATAAATTACTCGACACCGTCTCCTCTGTCAAAATCTAATTTTCTTCATATCTTGTCGTATGAGGCTACATTCCAGCAAAGGCAGAGCTTCTGCTGTAGACAAACATGAAAGGGTTTTCCAGGGCTCACTTTATCTATGAACAATCATAATTGATACTATTGTCTGCATAATGGTTGTCCCAAAACGAACGCACCTGTTCCGTTATCTGGTGTGATACTTCCAGTGCTGTTACCACTGGCTAGTAGATACTCATTGGACGTGTTGGTCTAGAGTCTAGACCTTTCTTCTTTCTTGAATTACCTGCGAAGGGTAAAAAAAAAATTCCATTAGCCACTATATAACCCTAGGGCCTAGGGGTTTCTTCTAGTCATTGGAAACACCAGTGGTTACACCGTAACCATACTGGTGAATTATATGGGTTCAGTTCAAGGTTAGTAGCCAGTATAAGCGTGTTGATGAAAACCACTGAACTTAAGTATAAGCAATTACACATAGCGCCTAAATATATATTTCTATCATACGATAGCTTGTCCTTTTAGCGTCTCGTGTTAAGTGCCTCTTGTATAACATGATCATTGTAAGGAATTGTCTCCCCTACAAAGAGTTTGTAGGGGCGACAATTCTTTATAGTGAGCATGTTTCACAACAATTAACAATTTATTGCTGGACGCAAGCAAAGCGTGTGACGTTAAATATGACTTGTGGCGTTAGTTATGACGCTGTAATAACTTATAGATTTACATAGTGTAGAAGTGATAATTTTCTTGCAATCATTAATTTGGTGTTGCGGAAGCAATGCTTGTTGGAATGATAATGCATCCCCAACGGTGAAGATTAATTTAGAACAATGTTATTGAATTTAAAACTTAAATCACTGAACAGTGTACTCAAAATAATCAATGAATTAAATTAAAAGAATAGGATACTTAACCTTCTCCTGATTGATAATTGTTGCATTTATGAATTTTGATTGCAATCTCTTTCTTTAACTAATTGGATATGGTATGGCTGAAAACATGGGCCCTATCACAGGTAAGGTTTCTCTTATGCCCTTTTGTTGTCTTTGTGAGATACATGATTGACTTATTGAGGGAAGTATAAGACACATGATTGACTTATTGAGGAAAGTATAAGACACGTGATTGACTTATTGAGGAAAGTATAAGACACGTGATTGACTTACTGAGACACATGATTGATTTATTGAGGAAAGTATAAGACACGTGATTGACTTACTGAGGGAAGTATAAGACACGTGATTGACTTATTGAGGAAAGTATAAGACACGTGATTGACTTACTGAGGAAAGTATAAGACACGTGATTGACTTATTGAGGAAAGTATAAGACACGTGATTGACTTACTGAGACACATGATTGACTTATTGAGGGAAGTATAAGACACATGATTGACTTATTGAAGGAAGTATAAGTCACTTGATTGACTTATTGAGGAAAGTATAAGACACGTGATTGACTTACTGAGACACATGATTGATTTATTGAGGAAAGTATAAGACACGTGATTGACTTATTGAGGAAAGTATAAGACACGTGATTGACTTATTGAGGAAAGTATAAGACACGTGATTGACTTATTGAGGAAAGTATAAGACACGTGATTGACTTATTGAGGGAAGTATAAGACATAAGACCGAAATTGTTGAGGGGAGTATAAACATTTTTAAATACTGATGAAATGTCAAGACTCCTTGTAGCAATTAATAACACCACTTTTGTTAACTTTACTTCAGCGTTTGTCTCTCGTATCAAATAAAGTTTTTAAAATTGTCACAGATTTGGGTTTGTCATTTGGTATCAAAATGTAAATATTTTTTGCTCCCCCTCACTCCACCCCCGCCAATTCTCTCTCTCCCTACCTCCCTTCTTCTTTTCTCTCTCTCTCTTTCTCTCTCTCTCTCATTCCTGTCTATATTCTAGAGTGGTATGATATTTATGAACATTTTATCTTTCAGAATACTTACGCATTTTATTTATTTTTACATTTTTCGTGTTTTATTTTTTTTATTTATCACATTAATTTTTGCTCGCCTAATTGCCCTAGTAGTGGGTACATGAGTCCATAGTACCTACCCATCCACTTAATTTATCTGCTTCTTTATTTATCCAGAATGCCGATATGTTTTAATAAATAATATATTTATCTACCCATCTTTCTATCCATTTCATCTATTTATATACTCATTCACCCATCTTTCTATTCGTTCATGTTTTTCTCTCGATCTATCCTTAAATCTATCATTTTATCTGTCTCTCTATTCCTTGTCTAAATGGGCAGAATTCATCCATTTATTTTGATGACAAATATGATGTGATCACCCCGGCCGCAGAATTCATTAATTTGATGACAAATATGTCCTGATGACGTATAATGCTGGGAATGTATTTATCTATAAGCCTATATTTCGAGTGAGTTATCTTTCCCTTCACAGCATCTGTACTTCATCTTAG
Source organism: Sinotaia quadrata (assembly GCA_028829895.1). Taxonomy (NCBI): domain Eukaryota; kingdom Metazoa; phylum Mollusca; class Gastropoda; order Architaenioglossa; family Viviparidae; genus Sinotaia; species Sinotaia quadrata. Next base: position 142,164,488 of record CM054177.1, on the reverse strand, counting down.
CACTCGGTGTTTTCAACAACAAAAGAAAATTTAAGACCAGGAAGGAAGGGTATACAATTGATTTAAAACATAATGCCTAAAACTTAATATATTTACAGTAGTCAAAAATAATATCCTCTCTCTCTCTCTCTCTCTCTCTCCCTCCCTCGCTCTCTCTCTCTCTCCCAAAGTTTTGGCTCCTTGTCAAGGATGCAAAATTTAATTTTTGCATTCAATAAATGGTATCTAAGATTCATGACGAATAAAGCCATCACTTATTGACAGACTTCTAGAGCATTTTCAGGAACGAACACTATTTGGCTAAAAGGGTCGTTTGTGTGTAGATTCTTTTTTTTTTTTTTGTATATTTTTTTTTTGTATATTTTTTTTTTAAATTTGATCTGATGGGTCCTTTTTGCAAGTTGCAGAACTGTTCATTCATGTTAGTCTGATTTCATTCAAATTGGTCATTTACATATACTTCAAATCAGTTAATTTACTGTAAGGCTTGTCGTCTACTTCCAAATCACGTTTACCCACTACTAAGTCAGAACATCTACTGCCTTCGTCAAGTCATCCACTACCAAGTCAGGTCATCCACTATCAAGTTAGGTGATCCATTACCAAGTCAGATCGACCATTTATTGTCGTGATGCTTCTTTGCCGCTAAAATGGCAATTAATAAGTCATTTGGGCTTAACTCTGTTAATAACACAACTTAGTGCTGAAATGGCAATTAATAAGTCATCTGGGCTGAATTCTGTTAATAACACATCTTAGTGCTGAAGTTCGAAATCTGAAAATGCAAATCTCAGTGCTGAGGTTCGAGACCTTTATATGCGAACCTCACTGCTGAGGTAATTTAGCTCGAATACGAGGGCTGCGGGACAAAATTTTATTCTGTTGAGGTTCTGTTCAATTTAATTTCACATCCTGTACATAAATGCGTTGTAAGTTTAATTCACTGTTTATAAAACACAGATAAATCTGACAAATATATATATATATAGTCCTTTCATTAAATCACATCTAAAAACAAACGCAGTAGTTATAAAATATTTCAAAATTGATTTATCTTCCAATTACATGATTTGTGGGTTTTCTTGACTTCCAATTACAGCGATGTTTTTCTCTTCTACACACCCACTTCCTTTAATTGTTCTAGGTTTTGTACTTAGTTCTCTCTCTCTCTCTCTCTCTCTCTCTCTCTCTCTCTCTCTCTCTCTCTCTCTCTCTCTCTCTCTCTCTCTCTCTCTCTCTCATTTTCTAACGAGTAGCTATTGTCTTTGTCTCTGTGACCTTGGTGGTAGTATTTCTATCGGCCACTCTTGATGTAGCAGTTCTATCGGTCAGTGTACATATAGCAGTCTTATCGGTCACTGTTGATGTAGCAGTTCTATTGGTCACTGTTTATGTAACACTTCATTAGGTCACTGTTGATGCAGCAGTTCTATCGGTCACTGTTGATGTAGCAGTTCCTATCGGTCACTGTTGATGTAACACTTCTATCGGTCACTGTTGATGTAGCATTTCTATCGGTCACTATGTATGTAGCAGTTCTATCGGTCACTGTTGATGTAGCAGTTCTATCGGTCACTGTTGATATAGCAGTTCTTGTTTTCTAAAGCTCTTGTTCATTTATCTGTACTAGGAGTAATTAATTACAAGTTCTTTAATTACTGTTGCTCTTTGTGCAGATATTATTCTTGTTCTTTATTTTATCGCTTGCTTTGATATGATGATCGTGTTGTCCATTTTTCTAGGAACAGGTTTTGTTAATCTCTTTTGTTTTCCCAAGCTTGTTTTTTTTTCTAGTCTGTTTTTTCTTTTTTTAAGCCTTGCTGTTCTTTTCCTTTTCTGATTTTATAGACACAGCTAATCGATTCTTGCCCAATTTTCTATGTAGCGCTGTTCTTTTTGTCTTTTTTGTAGGCATAAATATGTGTTTCATTCGTCTGTTTTTCTAGGCATTGTTGTTCTTTTTTTCTTCTCTTTTCCTAGGAGTAGCTGTTCTTTTCTATGTTTTTTTTCAGGCAGCGGTTCTTTTATAGTCTGTTATTTTCATGCGGAGGTTCTTTTCTTGTCTCTCTATCTAGGCGTGGTTCTTTGTCACAGGTTTCCTCCCACTGGTCAGCCAAATACTGACCTAGAAGGTAAAAATGGGGACGGATCTGGTAAGACTGTCCTCACAAACCACCAAATAAACTCAACGAACGGTTACGAACATTTCTACACTCATTAAGTACAGACACTCATACACACAAATTCCATGCACAACTCTATCATACAAATTAACTCCACAACACTTTCGACAGTGGCAGGTGTACGCCTTGGTAGTCAGTGTGTGAGTTTACGACCTCATCATGCGTGTGAATTTGTTGTGAGTGCGGCCGAGTAAGAGGTTCTTAAGTACAGCGACTGTGAGCGATAGTCAGGAAATGTGTACATAATGATATGATACAAGAGAATGCGTGTGTATATATGTGTGGATGTTGTGTATTTGTATGTGTGTATGTAAGTGGGTACGTGTGGGAATATGTGTATACATGCGTATATGTGTTAATTGTGTATGTGTGCGTGTGTGTGTGTGTGTGTGTGTGTGTGTGTGTGTGTGTGTGTGTGTGTGTGTGTGTGTGTGTGTTCTACTCTTTTTTCTTATAAATGCTTAGATCATGGTTCGCAGTTCTTTGCGAAATATACAATCCTTACCACCAAGACACAATCAGAGTTCATAAATATGAGTCTAATGCTTCACAAGTGATTATAAGAAAGGGAAAATATCTACAGAGGGAAAAGACAAGCAAGAAACAAGAAGTCAATTTATAGGGTTCTCGTCCAGCAGCAGACGAAATCGAAGAGTTTCCAAGGGACGTAAACACGTCACTCGGACCAGCTGGACACAAGCGGCAGAGAGGAACATTGATCTCACTTTCCGGTTGTGGTGGTGGTGGTGGTTGTGGTGGTGATGGTGGTGGATGCCTTTAATTCTTTTTTCCCTGGTAAGGAGGTCCACTTTCCTCACTTGATTTTATCGCCTCGTCTGAGAACCACCAGGCTCAGCCCAGTCTAGTGGTCCGCAGGATGGACGAAACTGACCATTCAAAATGACAGATCACTGTAAAGGGAAGTTAACCGGATGTGGAAGAGCAGATAAATCTATGTTGGATGGCCAGCAGTGCTCAAAGAACACACACACACACACACACACACAAACACGCGTCTACACACATTCAATACACAGTGCAGAAAGAGGGAGGGGAGAGAGAGAGAAGGAATATGGAGGGAGAGAAAGTAGTGAAAGAAAACTGGATAAGGGGAGCAAAAGAAAGGTAGCAGGAGAAAGGGTGTAAAGAGGTAGGGAGAGAAAAGTAGTGAAAAAAAACCTGGAAAGGGGGGAAGAACGAACGAAAGGTAGCAAGAGAAAGGGTGTAAAGAGGGAGTGAAAGAAAGGGGAAGCAGGAGCAAGGAGAGGGCTGGAAAAGGAAGGAGGAAATAATATGACAGAAGAGGAAAAAGTTTAGAGAGAAGAGGTGATACACAGATGGAAAGAGGTAAGGAGGTAAAGTGAAAGCGAAGAAGGGAAGACATAGAGAGGATGATACAATTTGCAAACATGCAAACGTGAAGACTACACGAAGAACTGATTTTGTACACACACACACACACACACACTTTTCTCAGTTTTTTGCTTTTAGACTAGACCATTAGTCCTAGAAGCAGCACCAATTTTCAGGCATCAATGGGGTTTGAGTCACCGCTCGTTGGCAGTGGTATATTTATTTTATTTTTATACACAGTGAACCACGTGGATAACCTGTGTACACCAGGAATTACACGGCCAATCCTTGAGTTAAAACTTTTGTGATTAATTGATTATGTACGTAGAGAAAATGTTTGTGATTTTTCCAGCAATGGAAATTTGTCTTTATTGCTGTGCTTTTGGAGAGATTTCCTTGCTGTGTTATTAGAGAAGTTGTCTTATTGTGCTGTGTTTCTTTAATAGATGTTGTCTTCTTGCTGTGTTTTTGGAGAAGACGTTGTCGTCTTGTTGTGTTTTCTGAGAAGTTATCTTCTTACTTCGTTATTGGAGATGTCCTCTTGCTGTGTTTTTGGAGGAGGAGTTGCCTTTGTTCTGTGGTTTTTGGTGAAGAAGTTGGATTTTTTTTTTTTTTTTTGCTGTGATTTTGGAGAAGTTGTCTTCTTGCTGTGATTTCGGGAAAGACGTTGTCTTTCTTGTTGTGCTTTTGGAGAAGTTGTCTTCTTGCTGTGCTGTTGGAGAAGTTGCTTTCTTGGTGTGTTTTGGGGAGTTGTATCTTCTTGGTGTGCTTTTAGAATACTCTTTTCTCTTCTTCTGTTGTCTTTTTGCTCCACTTCTGGAGAGGAAATCGTCGTTTTAGCTCTGATTCTGAAGTAGAAGTTGTCTTTCTATCTGTGCTTCTGATTGACCAGATCCCTGCTTCACTATGCAGACGCTCCATTCCTCAATTTCTTACCTCTACTTTTAGAATAAGATTTTAGTGTTTTAGTGTTTTGTTTTCGGTTATTCCATTTCAGATATATTGGGTTTATTTAATGTTGATTTTTAATGTTGATGAGAAGAGAGTAAAACCATTTGTATGCCGAGATCCAGAGGAGAATACCAACTCCAATATATAAACGAAAGGATCTTGTTAAATTGTTTCTTTCCTCTAACTGTCGTTGTTTGTCGGCAGTGTTTTCTCTTAAGAAATATTTCCCGAAACGCAAGTCATAAAGAAATAACATTTATATAATACAAAACATAGTATTCGAGGGCGTATCAGTGAGTAGTAGAGAAGAGAGATGAAGTGAGGACAGGAAAAAGAAACAGAAATGATAGAAGAATCATTTAGAGACCGGCCTGCTTAATGGATTAATTAATATAATTTATGTCAAGATAGAGAGATAGATAGATAGACTGACAGACAGATAGATAGATAGATAGATAGATAGATAGATAGATAGATAGATAGATAGATAGATAGATAGATAGATAGATAGATAGATAGATAGATAGATAGATAGATAGATAGATAGATAGATAGATAGATAGATAGTGATAATGATAGCGTGTTTTAGTCTATGTATTTGTCTGTGTATTTATTTTTTTATCATTGTGGAATTGTTTCTTTAATTTTATTAAATGTCAAGGTACTTATTGTGAAACAGATATACATTTATTAAAATTTCTAATCTTTTGTTCTTTTGGAAATACTTCTCAGATTCAACATTAAGTTTATGTACGTAGTCATATTTATTGTCAAATATTCTTACGAGTCAGAAAGAAATAAAAAATGAAAGTTTTTTTAATGACAATCTTAGTGGTTTTACAAATCACTTTGGAATGATTTGTAATTTGATAGCAATGCTTTCATCATGATCAGGGCTTGACTCTTGTAAATGAATTACTATTTTTTGTTGCTGATTTCCTAAGGGCTTTTTCCCTGTGTTCGAATTAATGACTGTTTAAACGTAACACGCAGAATTTCCAGAGTCTAAGAAAGTACAGGTTCTTTCGTTCGTACTAATATTAATGATTTCGCCCTTTTCTTTTAATGTAAGGTAAGCTATGTGACTGCAGCCTTTTAATGTCGGGTAAGCTATATGACTATATCCTTTTAATGTCAGGTAATCTGTGTGACTGTATCCTTTTAATGTCGGGTAAGCTATGTGACTGCAGCCGTTTAATGTCAGGTAAGTTATGTGACTGCAGCCTTTTAATGTCAGGTAAGTTATGTGACTACAGCCTTTTAATGTCAGGTAAGCTATGTGACTACAGCCTTTTAATGTCAGGTAAGCTATGTGACTACAGCCTTTTAATGTCAGGTAAGCTATGTGACTGCAGCCTTTTAATGTCAGGTAAGTTATGTGACTACAGCCTTTTAATGTCAGGTAAGCTATGTGACTACAGCCTTTTAATGTCAGGTAAGCTATGTGACTGCAGCCTTTTAATGTCAGGTAAGTTATGTGACTGCAGCCTTTTAAATTTAGCTATGGGTGTATAGGGAATTTGTTTAATTTTTTATTACTTTACAATTGTTTATATTCCGACCCGAGTGTGCATAAAAATGGCATGATGGAGAGTATGCTTCTGAGCATGGAGGAACTGATATAATCGAGTAAATTAAACCAGATACGAGTCAAACGGCATGATCACGTATATTAGTATGGGTATGAGACAGTGGCATGATGGGATATATTATAGGGGGCATAACTGATATGATTGAGTATATTAGTGTGCATATAAGAGAATCGCCATAAACGAGTATATTAGTGTAGGTATGATCGAGTAGAGTTGGATATAAGAGAACTGTCGTGGTCGAGTATATAAGTATAATGGGTATGAGATAAATGGCATGATTGAGTGTGGGTATTACAGAACTGGCATGATCGAGTATATGTTTGTGGTCGAGTATAACACTAGTGTCATTGAGCTAATGTGGACAAGTAAACAACACTAATTAGAGTTAGCTGGTGTGGAAAGTTTATAACACTAGTGTCATTGAGCTAATATGGACAAGTAAACAACACTAATTGTGAGTCAGCTGGTGTGGAAAGTATATAACACTAATGAAAAGTCAACTGCGTGGTCGAATCATAAAATTATAATTTAAATGGTGTTATCGAGTGTATTACTGTGTGTATGGATCAGTTACCAAGAGAGATTTGGCATGTAACACCTGCCTTGATACTTTACACTGAGTATATGGCAAAGTTGGTATGTGACACTAGTTATATGCTGGCACCTTACTTTGAAACAATCTGTCGTTTCCAACGTGAGCTGTAACGTTTGCAGGAACTGGCTTCATGCATGTGCAGTGCTGAATATCCCGAGAACTTCTTTCTACGAAACTGTCACGCTCAAACACACAGCTGACAGTATTGACAAACCTCTTCTCTTTGGAGTTGTGGTTCTTGTTCACCAGACCAGTGGTCTGTGACCTAGTTGACATTAATGGCGATCGTGTGATAGCGGAGTGGAAATTAAAGCTTGATTACCATGGTAACACACTAATCCATGATCAATCGAAGGACTGCCCGTGAGTGGATGACGAACAAGTGGAGAGGTGAGATGATGACTGAAACTTACGTTGGAAGTCAAGATTCAGCCGAAATGGGTACACCAAATGAAATGAAGGGTATTAGACACCAAATGAATCATTTGAATTCGATCAGAACATCTTCGCCAGGGGAATTTAACTAGCACGAGTTCTGCCCCTTGTGTCACTCCAGCTTTACACTGACTCTAAAGAATATCGGCAGTTCGTAATGTTGACTGTCGTTTCTGGTAATGAAAATTTATTATAGACAACAATTGCAGCAGAGAGTGATTTTTTTTAAAAGTCATTTGACAATGGCATTTTCACAATAAACTTAATAAACTTGATATAATATGTTAACCACTTAGAATCTTCGCCATTTTAACTTGTCAGCAAAAGCAAAGATCAATTCAATACGGGGGTTTTCCAATCATTTCGTCACAAACACGCGTGGGTCTATGACGTCAAAGTACTCTGTTTCTGTGTAACGTTTGATCCGGTGGGGAGTGATTTCAAAGCACGTAAAATCCCGGGCTAAGATAAAGTAATGATGCAGTCCGCACCCAGGTTCATTTTTCCTGTCTTTCTTTCACTAAACATTTTTTCCCCTACTTTCTTTCTTTTTTAACGAATACGAATGGCTTTGACGTATTCGGTTCAATTAAACGAGCCAAAGTAATGGATGGGCCGCAGGTACGGATTGGGCTATGACGTCACAAACATGAGTGCTTTCTTTTTCTTTTTCCTTCTTTTTTTGTAAATAGCGGTTGCGATGAAAATTATCATGCTTCATCCCCCAAACGGATTTTGTGTGGCTTTCATTATTTATGTTTATTTGTTATTTAAGTTTATTTCATATTGGCTGGGGGTGGGTGGGTTATTGGATGACTGACTGATCGTGTGGTTAATTGATTACTTATAGACTGGCTGGTTTGTTGGTTAGATGTTTGATGTTTGGATGGCTGGTAGGTTGGTTGGAATCAAGACTTTTTGTATTTTAAAGGGATACGTATCTCCACGATTTACACGTAAATTATTAAAGGATAGGAAGCATTGCTCTATTGCTTAAAGATTTCAATTAAAAAATTTAACTCTCGATAGGAATAATCGGCTTTCTGTAAATTTGTCTTTCAGTCAGAAAGAGATGAACGTTTGTATTATTTCAAACGAATTAATGTATAAATCTAAGTCTTAGTACCTATGACTATATTCTCCAGAGAGTACTTTAATAAGTAAATGTAACTTTAAAACTATACAGCAATTAACTCCCTGTGTCTAGCCAGAGTGGACACATACTGGTGGATGCTACAAAGTAAAGCTAAATATTGTCTTTGATCAAACGTGAGATCTGGTGAAGCTGTCTTTTAAGATCTTGTCGGTTAAGCCCTCTTCCCTTTCTCCCGTCTGGTGCCGGATAGAAGACGAGATCTCTTACGTGACTGCGATAAGGGGGGAGCATCCGCATTGCCTTTTCATCCGTGCTCCATCATAGGCACATTCATCTCTTGGCCAGACATTTCACATTTCTTCTGTACCCGACAGTCCCCATTCCTCACCCCTCTACCTCCAACCAACCCCCCCTCATCCCATCTCCATCCTCAAGCTAAGTGTGTAGGTTTTATTTTATTTTCTTGCAGTCGGCTATGCTCAGCCAAATTAGAGTGCCTACACGAGTACATTATAATGAATACTCACTGTGAATTGGTTTTTTTAAAATTCTAAATCATAGATTCATTGTTCTTTTTAATGTTGGCTCATTTTGATATACTGGCTTAATTATCCATAATGCATCATACATGAAAGAGGCGACCTCAAGGAATCTATTCAATAGTAATATTTTTAAAGGAGTATTAGGGCATGATAATTGCCCTTGATTAAGGTTTTATCCACGGCAAAGGGGATGAAAGGCAATTTTAAAGTTAAACCTTTTTGTTAATGATAATTGAACGTGTCAGTCGTTTCATATCTTCGCTCTCTGGTTATCAACACTGATTAATGTATTTAGCATGCAAGAGCTGACGTCATTAATATCTGACGTTCATGGAGGAAAAGAAATTATGTTTACTTGTCTTCGGGTGTGCGTTTTCCATTAGTCTTCGATTTCCTGTTTAAGGTAACGCATTAAAGGTAACGCATTAATACTTTCTCCATTAAATACCTTGCTCGGATGTAACAGAGGTTTGGGCGGAAAGGATTTTAGTTGCCGAACTTTCGAGTAAACACACAGAGTGCTCTCCCCAGTGAGTACAGACATCATCTGGCATATCAGATGTGACGTAACTCGTAGCATATCGTTCTCTGGAAGGTAACAAGAAGGAAAACATAAAAATATCGTAACACCAATTTGCCATGAGATAACTTGTGGTTATATTGAAGAAATCGAAACAAAGTTAAGACCAGGATCGCCCAATGTGTGTCGATGCGGTAGAGAAAAAAGAAAAGGAAAGCACAGAAAATGTTAGCAGTGTGTTCACCGCGAGATAACTGTTTCAGTAAGAGTTAACTCAAAGTAAAACAAACAGAAAACACTTAACATCATGGTCGCCGAGGAATGACTTAATACGATTCTAAGTAAAAGCGGAGGGGGGATTTTTACTCTTGGATTCATTTGAACAGCTTTAAGGTGTCCATACTGTCATGTGAACAGCTTTAAAGTGTCCGTACTGTCATGTGAACAGCTTAAGTGTCCAAACTGTCATGTGACCAGCTTTGATGTGTGTCCTTACTGTCGTGTGAAGAGTTTTAAGGTGCCCATGCTGTCATATGAACAATTTTTTCTGTGCTGTCGTGCGAACAAATTTAATGTGGGTTCGTACTGTCGTGTGAACAGCTTTAGGGTGTCTCTACTTTCATGTGCACAACTTTAATGTGTCTGTACTGTCGTGTAAACAGCTTTAACGTGTTTGTAAAGTTCGAACAGCTATAATGTGCAGATACTATCGTGCATTTTGGTTAGTTTCATTCAATCTCAATCAAACCGTCATTTTTGTCGAATAGATTCTGTGAACGTAAACTTTGTACAAAACGTGAGCACTGCTCAGCACAAAACCGTAAATACCACGTCTGTAAGAATGAAGTGTCTTTTGCTCACCATAACTCATCAAGAAAATGTAAAATTATGTACAAATAAAACCTGTCTGTTGCTCGCCATAACTCTTCAAGGAAATGTAAAATTATGTACAAATAAAACCTAACTGTTGTTCAACTTATCTCATAAATACACTGCAGTATTATATAAATTAAAACATGTATACTACTCGCCAGTACCGATAAATACACTGAAAAACTGTGCAAAGATTCAGCCTGTCTGTTGCTCAGCTTTATAAAATATAATGTGCGTATATAAAACCTATTTCTTACCATAAGACACGAGTAAACTGTCCAATTATGTAAATATAAAACATATATAAAAGCTATTTCTTACCATAAGACACGAGTAAACTGTCAAATTATGTACATATAAAACATATATATTGTTCACCATAACATATAAATACATTGTAGAAGTAGATAAAACCTGCCACTTACCCATCCTAATTCATACACTTTAACAGAATGTAAGGATAGATCGATTAAAGTCTGTATATTGCTCAGCAAACTCTATGGACATATATCTGCTAACATAAGGCCAGTATATTATTCAGCATAATCCATAAATCCCTCTAATATTATATAATGATAAATATTAACGATATATTGCTAAGCAATCCCTAGTATCCAGGTCTATATTGCTCGGCAAATTACATGTACATCAAGTCTGTATTGCTCGGCAAATTACATGTACATCAAGTCTATATTGCTCGGCAAATTACATGTACACCAAGTCTGTATTGCTCGGCAAATTACATGTACACCAAGTCTATGTTGCTCGGCAAATTACATGTACACCAAGTCTGTATTGCTCGGCAAATTACATGTACACCAATTCTGTATTGCTCGGCAAATTACATGTACACCAAGTCTATATTGCTCGGCAAATTACATGTACACCAAGTCTATATTGCTCGGCAAATTACATGTACACCAAGTCTATATTGCTCAGCAAATGTAATTAAGTTTGGACCACATACAGGAGATCTGTAAACGTAAAGCGTCCGCAGTTCTATACAAATATATATTCATGCTATGTGAGCCTAATGAGTCTATACCCCTCTGTACTAGTCACGCACAGTTGCTCGAATAATCCTGGTCACGCTTTAAACATTGGCAGGTCCACTATTTACAGTCAAATACTCAGTCGCAGTCTTGCAGACAAGATGCGAATTAGTTTTAATATTATCTTTGACGAAATATTAGCTTTAATATTAGATTTAATACTTTCATGACGAAATATTAGATTTAATACTTTCATGACTGATTAATTAATTAATAAATACTCATAATCATTAACTAAGTGGCGTTTGAGTCACACTGTGTGCAATGAGGCAGACATACCGCCTCAACCCCGGACCGTACTCGGGAACTTATTGAAATCGTATATGGCTTTTCATCAAGTATAAGAAGTTGGCCAGGTTTCGTGACAGAAAGAGTTTTACGCATGCGCAAAACTGACTTTTGATAAAGTGCTGACTGTGCTAATGGACAAAGGTTTGTTTTTCCACGTGGCAAACTGTAAAGAGGCGGTTACCGTAATCGCACGTTACAAGTTATGGCTTTTCTGCACAGCATCAAAGTTTCGTAGTTCAAGAGGACTTCCCGCTTGAGGATTGCATTTCCAGAATTCTGAGGGTTATTTTTTTCTTCTTCAATTGTAATGAGTTTCACACATCATTAATATGTCTGTTATAAGAGAGAAGTGGGATTGTCCAAATTCCAGAGGAATACAAAACTTCGCTGACGGAAATCCAGGTGAAGACGATACCAGGAATTTGTTTTGTAAAAAATCAACCAACAATTTGTTTATTTTATTGTTTTATCAAGGCAAATTATATAGCTTAAGATAGCATAACTTAATACTATAATTATTTTAATGTTAGAAATCGCCTTAATGATATAGATCGCCTTAATGATTGGTAAATATCTGACTATACGAAACTGAATAGTAATTTGGCTATATGAAGTTGGATAGTAATTTGACTAGGCAAAGCTAGATAGTAATCTGAAGCTGATAGTAATTTGACTATATGATGCTGGATAGTAACTATATGAAGTTGGATAGTAATTTGACTAGGCAAAGCTAGATAGTAATCTGAAGCTGATAGTAATTTGACTATATGATGCTGGATAGTAACTATATGAAGTTGGATAGTAATTTGACTATGCAAAGCTGGATATTAATCTGACTGAATGAAGCTGATAGAAATTTGATTATGTGAAGCTGGAGAGTAATTTGATTATGTGAAGCTGGAGAGTAATTTGACTTTATAAAGAGTATTACAGTCAAAGGAAGATGAACATTTTATACTGATTACTGTAGTTTTCGCTACCATTTGACTGCCCACAGTGATAATTTTCAATTCTTGTTGACAATAACGAAAGCGTTGACTAGATGAGGAAGAGTGAAAAGATTGTATGAAGGCTTGAACAAAGTGCACTTTATTGCAAAGGAAATGTTGACAGCAATGCTCCAACTTATGTTAATTATTCTATATTATTTTATCGTTATACAAAAGGTTCGTTCGTCTCTTCCATGAACACTAACTAAAATTAATTATTTTTTATTTTTGATTTGCAATACCAGTGAAGCCCTAGCCTGTGGCAAACTGCCCAGTGTTTATGAGATCATTGCACCTGATTAATGAATGTGATATTATTTTCTAAATATAAATTTAACCCTGGAGTTCCTTTCATATTTAACTTTTACAAAGTCATTCTGACACGTAAGAGTACAAACTGAAGATACTGACTTTACATCTGAAAGGATGGAGAGTTTTTGAATCTGCGAAACCAGTAGACATTTCATCTACATTAAATACTATAGAGAACAAGCCAAGCAACAACAAAACAAACTTTTGAAGAAAATCATAGCAAATAAATACTAAAATGAAGAAGTCATTGAAGATAAATAGAAAGATCACACATTAAAATAATGTTTAAAGCTGTAAATGAGGTTTAAAAAAAAATAATAAATAGCAAACTGTTAAGAAGAAAAATTTGGAACATATTTTCAATTTACAAAAATGGAAAGATCTGAGGCATTTGATCTTTTATGCATTAAAATTAACAATTTGCGTTAGTGATGGCTTGTGCATCTGTTCAGATCTGGCAATTAAAGAAGGACCTAGATAGAGATTCCAAAGATCTTTCCAATTCTCCAGAGTGTCACATAATGGCTTTATGTAGCCCACACCCACCCTCCTCTAAAAGTAGACTACAATCAAACTCCCGGGTTAGAGAAATACCTAATTTGCAACTCACTTTGAATGGACTATTCAGAGTGCAGCTCAACTGCGTGCAACGAATGTACCAGAAACCTATCTGTAATTCAGCAGTAACACAACTGACCATTGAGGCAACATGTGCTTTGGCTCCGGCATTAATAAGCTATAATCATACTGCATAGATGCGACTAACCCTTATTTCCAATTACCAACGCAGAAGGAAACCATCCTCTGTATATACCCTCTGCCGAGGGTATGTGGTTTTGCTAGAATAACTAAATACTATATCCATGTTTATTTTTAACATAACATATTTAAGCATATATTGATTTGCTTAACATTTTGCTTGTGATTTTAGAATGTCTGAACACCAGGTCCGTAAGAGTGTTCTGTCAGAGAACGCAAGAGGACAAATTCTCGGATTTCTGCACATACTTCCATTTCACCACTGTTCAAGGCCAGGGTTTAGATTACCAGAATGAAAAAATACATTTAAATTAACTGATCAATATGCCTATGACCTGTTTTCTAGCAAAACATCTAATTGGGATCTACTGATGAATAACTACGCCAAACGTGTGATCTTGTACTAGACTTTCTCATACAACTCCTGTATCTACATTTTATTCCTTTCCACATTCTTTTCTTAATATTTATTGATGAGAGGCCTGGCGAAGTTTTATGCCCTTGACTGACACAACAAACTTTCTCTTAGGACACAACATGGTCATGATAATGAACCATATACATTTATGACTTTGATTATAACTATTGAACTGATTGCTATACGTAACCGCATCTGTCTTATTTTATTTCTTTGCTAAATATATTTAAATGTTGATATTTAGACCTCTCGTGTTGGCATGAAATGTTTACATTTTATATGCTGTATCTTCACCCGTATTTAATTAACATACCTGACTATAGGTCTCAGGGTGCTGGTAGCTATCATTTAGACTATCACTCTTCTATTCTACAATATCTATGTCCCTCTTTCCAACACGTGTGGCCAGCCAGAAGGTGCATTTTCGGAAGTATTCTAAGGTTACAGGCGTGTGTGGTGAGAAATTGCCCATCTCTCAGCAAAACGTCACACAGAGTTCTATTGTTTTATGATGCAAGGATGCTAGTGAAGGTGAAAATAAAAGTACACACACGCCAACCCATCAAAGTAACAGGCAGATGACTAAGTTGACCTCGTATGTACTCCCAGATCTTTTAGAAAACAGGAAGAGATATGTTGGAAGAGAGGGGGGGGGGAATAGTTTATCTAAATTTGGGTAAACCACTAAATCACTTCAGTGCAACCAAAAGTGGATTGCTGACCTCAGAGATCATTGGCACAGCGTTTATCCACCATGCACAATGGGATGGGGTTGGGTGGACACTTGTAGACACTACAGTATGTAACTTAACTCATTTAACAATCATTGCTAGCTGCTCAATTATATGTAACTTAACTCGTTTAACAATCATTGCCAGCTGTTCAATTGTATGTACATGTGTTTGCATATATGGTGTATGTGTGCGCGCGTGTGTGTGTGTGTGTGTGTGTGTGTGTGTGTGTGTGTGTGTGTGTGTGTGTGTGTGTGTGTGTGTGTGTGTGTGTGTGTGTGTTCTCTTCGGTATGTGGGATACGCATGTGCCGTGTTAGTTACGTCACATTTGCTCTCCAAATATAATTTGCATTTATCTCCATGGGGAGGATGAATCTAGAACAGATGTAGTCTTTCAGAAGACTCCTTTCCAGGCAGTGTTGCTGAAGGGGATGGATGCCTGAGAGTTTGATCTACTGTGAAGTAGAAATGACGACCATACTACTAGCATAGTTCTGAGATGGTAACATGTCGTCTTGAACCAGAACTGGGCCAAGCACGAATCAAGCTTCCTGTATACATTTATGTTAAGAGTGCTGAACAGCAAAACATTTTCAATATGAAACAGCTGTGAAGCATTTACAGTCTCACATTAAGTGCTCTATGTAGGCTTTTCACATGGAATCAATTGCAACTCTCTGCAGTTTGTGGAGCGCTATAATGACGTTGTCTAACACACTGTCACCTTCACACATGACACACTGGCTCACTTAATAAAATTATCTAGCATATATATATGCTTATATACTGATAAGGCAACAATCCACTGTACTTGTACATATAGCATCAAGTAAATAACTTCAGGTTTGCTAACAGTCAAACAAACTGTTAATCATGTCCCACTAACAAGAAAAGGAGTCACCCAATTGTATAACTTCACCACATAAAAAAATAGTATTCATAAAATATTACAAAAATGCCAAAACAGGAAGCAGCCAGGGGTGAGGGGGTGTAAAGAAAAGAAGAATGCTTCAATAAAAGACTATGCATTAAACAACACGTCAGCAATGAAAACATTTACAGAACTATTTTACATAAATGTTTAGCAAAAGAGAAATTGGTACTAAGAAAATAGTTCCAAGTTACAATAATGGAAGATATACAGTACTATGAGGTGAAAATTAACAGCCCCAGGGTGATGATGACGTATCAAAAAAAATCTATTAAAATGGCAGCAACCTATCTAGTTTGGTCAGGTGAGTGTGTGTGTGTGTATGTGTGTGTGTGTGTGTGTATGTGTGTGTGTGTGTGTGCATGTTTATATATATATATATATATGGGCATAGGAACTGGTCCTGCAGATCTCTCCAGTTCGCCAAACTTTCTAATCTTATGATACAATGATACCAGTGTAAAATTACAAGAACGAGAAGTGTGCATATCGAAACAGTGGTCCTTTATACATATTCTTCCATATATTTCGAAGAAATGGATTTTTTGTGGGGTTGTTGGGTGGTGGAGAAATAATGTCAAAACCAAGCCCTTTGCCATATATTTATCGTATATGTACTTATGGGTCCCTTTTACCAATTCCACAATACTATTTTATAAAAAGACTATAAAGATAAAATAAAATTGAGTTAAAAAAATCAATAACTGAAACATGCAAAGCTATCTTCTAGATCTATCGATGATCTATTCTACATTATCTATCTATTCTACATTATCTATCAGTTCTACATTATCTATCAGTTCTACATTATCTATCTATTCTACATTATCTATCAGTTCTACATTATCTATCAGTTCTACATTATCTATCTATTCTACATTATCTATCAGTTCTACATTATCTATCTATTCTACATTATCTATCAGTCATCTTTCCAACCAGAAGGTGTGTTTTGGGGATTAGCCTAAGGTTACGGGTGGCCCGGGGTGGTTGAGAAATAACATCTTGCCCACCTCCCAGCAACACGTCACATATGTTATTGATTAGTTTTGAGAATGCTGAAATCTTAATGACAATACCTAACTAACCTTCATTCGTGTGCTTAAATGTATCTTCTTTGGGCGTGGCTAGGGCCGACAGTCTTTAGAATCTACCTCTAATCTACATGTTAGCAATAGAACGTTTCTGACATCACTATATTGATCATATCCTGCTTCTTGCAATGGAATTAATGCTTGGCGCAATGTTGGTACGCTGGAAAAAAATAGAGAGTGTGATATGGTAGAAATTAGTACTATTAACTATATAATTACTTAAGACATAATTAATAACAAGTGGAATACATCAAATATATCCAGAATTATCCTTCCGGCTGGGTGGATTGACGGATAAATGGAAAGACTGATGAAATACTGTCGGTTTGATAAATAAGAAAGAGATAATAATCGCATCATAACTTTAAAAAGTAATAATGGACTTGGGCTGGTTCTGTCACTATGCTCCTAATTAAGACAAAATGCAGAAATGACAGCTTGTGGAAGAAATACGAATCGCTCTTCTCTAGTAATTAGTATCGAATGATTTTTTTTATTTTTATTACTGGTTTTTTTATGACGCTGGTTAAAGTAAGAACGTTCCTGGTGTTTCTCTACATTGTTTTTGTCTTGCTGCTGTTTTGAAAGCGGCTATCTTTTATCTTCTTGTTACTTTTGTTGGTTGTGTTGCTTGTTTTCTTCTGGGTTTTCTTTTGTTTGTTTCTGTTTTTTGAGGATGAGATTTTGTTTGTTTTGTTGTTTACTGATTTTTTTCTTCTTTTTCTTTTTTCTTTTTTTTTTGGTGTGTGTGTGTGTGTGTGTGTTCGTTTAGGGATTTCGTTTTGTATTTTATTCATGAATGATTTTTAATAGGCCTTATACTTTTTCTTTAGTCATTTTAACCAGTTTCAAAACAGAATGTTCGTAGATTTTTTCTTTTCTATTATTTCAATTCATTTTGTTTGTTTCTTTTTCGAGCAATAATCTAGCATACGTGCCAACAATCCACGTTAGCATTCAATAATTATTCGCGGTAACAATCCACATCATCAATCCAGGTGAACAAATCAGGTTGACAATTAACTTTAGCAAGCACCTCAACAGTCTGGAGTCATTCATATCAACAAACTAAGTCAATAATCCAAGCCTTCATTTCTCGTCAGAAGTCCAAGTCAATATTCCAAGTCTTCATGTATCGTCAGTAATCCAAGTCAATAATCCACGTTACTAATCCAAGTCAATAATCCACGTTAATAATCCAAGTCAATAATCCAAGTTAATCATCCAAGTCAATCACCCAAGTTAATAATCCAAGTCAATAATCCAAGTCAATAATCCGTCAATCATCCAAGTTAATAATCCAAGTCAATAATCCACGTTAATAATCCAAGCCAACAATCCAAGTTAATAATCCAAGTCAATCATCCAAGTTAATAATCCACGTACGTTTCTCGTCAACAACCTACGTCTGTGAAGGATTTTCAGGTGAAAATGGGCACGGCATCTACTTGAAACAACACTCTTACTAATGTAAACAGATCAAATGGGCACGGCATCTACTTGAAACAACACTCTTACTAATGTAAACAGATCAAATGGGCACGGCATCTACTTGAAACAACACTCTTACTAATGTAAACAGATCAAATGGGCACGGCATCTACTTGAAACAACACTCTTACTAATGTAAACAGATCAAATGGGCACGGCATCTACTTGAAACAACACTCTTACTAATGTAAACAGATCAAATGGGCACGGCATCTACTTGAAACAACACTCTTACTAATGTAAACAGATCAAATGGGCACGGCATCTACTTGAAACAACACTCTTACTAATGTAAACAGATCAAATGGGCACGGCATCTACTTGAAACAACACTCTTACTAATGTAAACAGATCAAATGGGCACGGCATCTACTTGAAACAACACTCTTACTAATGTAAACAGATCAAATGGGCACGGCATCTACTTGAAACAACACTCTTACTAATGTAAACAGATCAAATGGGCACGGCATCTACTTGAAACAACACTCTTACTAATGTAAACAGATCAAATGGGCACGGCATCTACTTGAAACAACACTCTTACTAATGTAAACAGATCAAATGGGCACGGCATCTACTTGAAACAACACTCTTACTAATGTAAACAGATCAAATGGGCACGGCATCTACTTGAAACAACACTCTTACTAATGTAAACAGATCAAATGGGCACGGCATCTACTTGAAACAACACTCTTACTAATGTAAACAGATCAAATGGGCACGGCATCTACTTGAAACAACACTCTTACTAATGTAAACAGATCAAATGGGCACGGCATCTACTTGAAACAACACTCTTACTAATGTAAACAGATCAAATGGGCACGGCATCTACTTGAAACAACACTCTTACTGACGTAAACAGATCAAATGGGCACGGCATCTACTTGAAACAACACTCTTACTAATGTAAACAGATCAAATGGGCACGGCATCTACTTGAAACAACACTCTTACTAATGTAAACAGATAAAATGGGCACGGCATCTACTTGAAACAACACTCTTACTAATGTAAACAGATCAAATGGGCACGGCATCTACTTGAAACAACACTCTTACTAATGTAAACAGATCAAATGGGCACGGCATCTACTTGAAACAACACTCTTACTAATGTAAACAGATAAAATGGGCACGGCATCTACTTGAAACAACACTCTTACTAATGTAAACAGATCAAATGGGCACGGCATCTACTTGAAACAACACTCTTACTAATGTAAACAGATCAAATGGGCACGGCATCTACTTGAAACAACACTCTTACTAATGTAAACAGATCAAATGGGCACGGCATCTACTTGAAACAACACTCTTACTAATGTAAACAGATCAAATGGGCACGGCATCTACTTGAAACAACACTCTTACTGATGTAAACAGATCAAATGGGCACGGCATCTACTTGAAACAACACTCTTACTGATGTAAACAGATCAAATGGGCACGGCATCTACTTGAAACAACACTCTTACTAATGTAAACAGATCAAATGGGCACGGCATCTACTTGAAACAACACTCTTACTGATGTAAACAGATCAAATGGGCACGGCATCTACTTGAAACAACACTCTTACTGATGTAAACAGATCAAATGGGCACGGCATCTACTTGAAACAACACTCTTACTGATGTAAACAGATCAAATGGGCACGGCATCTACTTGAAACAACACTCTTACTGATGTAAACAGATCAAATGGGCACGGCATCTACTTGAAACAACACTCTTACTGATGTAAACAGATCAAATGGGCACGGCATCTACTTGAAACAACACTCTTACTGATGTAAACAGATCAAATGGGCACGGCATCTACTTGAAACAACACTCTTACTGATGTAAACAGATCAAATGGGCACGGCATCTACTTGAAACAACACTCTTACTAATGTAAACAGATCAAATGGGCACGGCATCTACTTGAAACAACACTCTTACTAATGTAAACAGATCAAATGGGCACGGCATCTACTTGAAACAACACTCTTACTAATGTAAACAGATCAAATGGGCACGGCATCTACTTGAAACAACACTCTTACTAATGTAAACAGATCAAATGGGCACGGCATCTACTTGAAACAACACTCTTACTAATGTAAACAGATCAAATGGGCACGGCATCTACTTGAAACAACACTCTTACTAATGTAAACAGATCAAATGGGCACGGCATCTACTTGAAACAACACTCTTACTAATGTAAACAGATCAAATGGGCACGGCATCTACTTGAAACAACACTCTTACTAATGTAAACAGATCAAATGGGCACGGCATCTACTTGAAACAACACTCTTACTAATGTAAACAGATCAAATGGGCACGGCATCTACTTGAAACAACACTCTTACTAAAGTAAACAGATCAAATGGGCACGGCATCTACTTGAAACAACACTCTTACTAATGTAAACAGATCAAATGATAGATAGAGCGAATCGAGATTTTCAATTTATCATTGAAGGATGGCGATCTTGTGGGAGACGTTTTTTTTTACATCTCTTTGTGGAGCCTTAACGACTTTTTGTTTTGATTGATAACAGTCTACACTTTTGCTTCAAGAAAAAAAAACACAACCGACATTTTGTTTTGATTGATAACGGTCTATAAGTTGGCTTTTTATTTTAAGAAAAAGCGATTTTTTTGTTATGACTGATAACAGTCTACAACTTTGCTTCGCTATCGTAACAGTTTGGTCTGTGAACGCTCCCTCATGATAAGAATTTCGACACCTGACGAATGCTCTGCAGGGGCGAATGGGAAGTTCAGCTGGCAGGCAGAACGCGATATCTGTAGTGCCAGAAGGATGGATATTTTCCTGAGCTTCGTTATGTCCACGTTTAACATCTGTGAAGTTTTTGTTTTCTACTTTGCTTTACCTTTTCTTATCTTTTCACTTTTCTTCTCTCTTCTCTCTCTTTTTTTTTTTTTTTGTTGATAGGAGGTATGTTTGAAGAGAGGTTGAGGGCGCAATGTGAGTGGTGGTATGAGTTTTAGTGGGCTGGGAGGTGGAGAGGTGAGATTTAATAATGCCGTAGAGCAGTTGAGGAAGGAAGATGGGTAGCCAGGAGGTTGGAGTAGGGAGGTTCCTGGAAGAGGGAAAACGAAAGTATGCAAAAGCACATATTTCACTAATACACGTATCACTCAGTACAAGATCCTGGAAAGAACGCTGCTGTCTGAAGGAGTCATTGGACGCGCATCGGTTTTATGGCCTAGAGGGTACTCGAAGAGATATATAAAGAGAGAGAGAGTGTGTGAGTTAAAAAGGAATAAAAATGTGTAGATCTCGAATTCACAACAGTTCATTTTTACATTGTCATTTTAATTTAAGCAACAGTCTTTGTTACTCATGTTTCATCGGAATCGAACACAATTTTGTTATCAATAAACGTTGACGTCTAATCACATAGGAGCCATGATAAGGGTTTTGAACAATGGAAGGAGTCGTGACACTGATGTATGTAGAGTTTTGAAAAGAGTTAAGACACACGTATTTCCATTAATGGAAATTCGTGGCATCTATCTCCAATACTGGAAATAGTCAAGACAGATCTACAGCAATGGAAATAGTCATGACACAAAATTTTACTCGATTCTTCCTACTCTGTCTTTATATTTCTTACGCACGCGCACACACACACACACACACACACACACATACACACATAAACACTTACATACATACACGAACACAAACACACACACACACATATACACACATAAACACTTACACACACATAAACACTAAACACTTACATACATGAACACAAACACACACACACACACACACACACACACACACACATACACACACACACACACACACACACACACACACACACACACACACACACACACACACACACACACACACACACACACACACACACACACACACACACACTTGAGATCTTCTCTATTTTGCCAGATCTACTTAAGTAGTGTACAACTTAACTTTGCTGTAAACTCGAATCTTAAAATCTTCCTCTTGACCTCTAAACTGGAGTACTAAAAATTGTCATCATTGACTAGTGAAATCCTCTAAGCTCTTCTTTTAATAACTTATGTTCTCACCTAGAATACGTTTTAGGTTTACACTTACTCCATCACCACCTTGCCATTAACAGGACCTACGACTAGAAGAAGCACATAAGTAAGTTTTCATTTGTTCATCTTTCTTTTATTACAAACTATTTCGTAGTACATTTGAACAGTCGACATAGTGCATCCTTTGGTACTTTTATCTTTAGTAAATGATAATTTAACCTCACTGAGGTTGATTGAATAGCAATAAAACTGCTCGTCAATTCCTCACAAAATAAGTAATGTTAAATGCAGTGCACTATTTTCTGATAGTGTAGGCCTCTGAATTCTTTTGCCTACGCTTCCTCCTATGGCGAATCACAAGCGATTCTAAGTTAAAATATTTTATCATCTCTCAGTATATCTGGATTTCGCTTCTAAATCTCACTTTATCTAGTTGTTTTTTGTCCAGACTGTTTTGTCTTTTTAAAGCCCAATCACCCCCAGTGGTTCTAGCTTTAATAATTTATTAAAATTATTTATTTTTCTCTTGACATCTGCTTGAGGCTGCAGTTAAAGGAATAACTAGTTTCATGTAACATGAGCTTTATTACTTTGGGTGATATGCCAAAGCAAGTTGTCTTTCGTCCTCTGCGGCTATGGCAACTACAACAAATTATCTTTACATCTCACTAGGTTGTCTTTACATCTCTCTAGCTATAGTGCCCATAACATGCTGATGTTAGACCTCATTTATTATATACCCCTATTGTAGGTTGTATATAGACTTCTCAGCTATAGTACCCTCAATAAGAGATCTGATCGATGGCACCCAAAGCTGCCTTTAGATCTCTCTAGCTAAAATGTCTATAAGAGTCATTATCAGCCGCAGTAACCGAGACAATGAAAGTAATGAAGTCAGTGTCTCAGGAACGAAATCCTCCAACGAGCTTCATAGAGTAAACGATACAGAGAAATATAGTTTCGAATCTGGATTCCGGAAATTTGATTTGCTATCGAAGTATAGTGCAGCGAGAGACAGTTTTACAAATAAAAATTTTGAAATTTCTATGAGGCAATGTGTGTAGCTTTAGCAATTTTTATGTACAAGTGTTGAGATTTACGCAGCAATAATGCAGTTTTTGTAACTTTAAAATGTTCAAATATGGAATACATATTAACATTAATCTGTTTAATTATTCTAAACTCATTTTATACCTGCCGATCAGATGTAATCTAGCTTATTTCAAAGTACAGACCTTCAACCAAATAAAAAAAAATAATCCAATTTATATCAAACAAATGAAATTCAAACAACCAATCACAAATTTTATATATTTCAGACGTTATTTGTTAGTAAGTCGACTTTAACCAGAATCTCTACATTATTAGTGTGTTTTATAAAATTTTAAAAATTCAAAACTATTGGTGGTAGTTTTCTTACACCATCATAAAAATTACAGCTTTTAGTAATTCATCGTTATAAAAGCAGCTTTCTGATTTTAAACAACACTCTAGCTGAAACAGGAACTGATTTTAAAATTAATAAAACAACAGCACATTATTATTAAAAAAAAAGTACCAAAATGCAAATATATTTTAAGGGCAAAATTAAATGAGTAAATAAATATATTCCAGCAAACATTCAGGGTGTCGACTAAAGCGTACACACTTCATCACCCAATATTTATATCGAAATAAAATATCTAGGTGTGAAAATAATCCTGAGTGTAGCCAGAAGAAATACAGTTAATATTCTGTTTGCCATCAGTGAATATGATTTGTTGTACAATCATGTGCTCAAAAGTCTCTTACGTCACCGAAAAGAAGGGTAAGTGTATAGCAACCTATTATAATTATAATATCATTCTCAATTCTACATAGTCTCTCATTTCAATAGCGCAGTCACGTGATATAGGGTAATTATTGGACGCCACGGGTTATTTATTTTTTACCTAATCGCACTACCATACACGCAATTGATGGGTGTTTTCTGTCTTTAGCACTGTGGAAAAAATTCAAATACACGTTTGGCGCCGTGTGAAAAATCCTAATACACTTTTGGCGCCATGGAAAAAATTCAAATACACTTTTGGCGCCGTATGAAAAATCCTAATACACTCTGGGCGCCGTGGAAAATCCTGATACACTTTTTGCGCCGTGGAAAAATCCTAATATACAATGGGCGCCATTGAATAAATTCAAATACACATTTGGCGCAATGGAAAAAATCCTAATACACATTTGGTGCCATGGACAAAATTCAAATACACATTTGGCGCCGTGGAAAAAAACAAGTTGGAGTGTATATCCAATGTTGTCAAACTTATCAGTTAATTTGTTGCTGTAAGTTGATTCATGTGAATTCCATTCGAGGGCCAATACGGCGAAAACTGAGGCTTGGGTTTGGTCTCAAGAATTCATGAAGATTATTTTGAACATTTCTCAGGGAGTGCTTGAGTAATGAAGATTGTAGAACACTCCAGGTGATGGGTTTTGATAGTACATGCAATGTTTTGGAATCTGGATAATTTTCCATGGTGTGCTTTGTGAGCATTTTAAAGATTTTGGAACAATCGTGTAACACAGTCGTGCCTAGAAGGGGTACATTGGACCATCATCAAATAAGAAAGACAGTGACTTGTTGCAAACTGCATGATTGTGAACACGTGATAGTGACAGATGACGTCATTGGAAAAGGTTATGTATATTGACATAATTATTTCTCTATATACTCCACTCTCACGTCTATGACGAATTATACCTATAAACGTGATTATATATCAAACATTGTTGTGAAGTGATGTGAATGTCAAACTCTTTTCATCATATTCATATGTTGTATATTTGTTTGTTGTTTCAATAAAGTTATTAACCTTCTTGCATATATATTTAAACTTATGTTGAAATAATAGTGTGTGGATGTTGGCTCGTTAAATATAAATAAAAGACGGATTTTATTACTCCTTTAGTAAAAAGTCTCCACCTGCAGAAACATGCAACATTAAAAAAAAACTTCTATCTTATTATTCTGTAAAGAGTAAAGTTGTACGACGCCAAGTGAGAGACATGTTGGTCTTGTTGGAGAATTATTAATATCTATGAATTAATATTCTCGATCACTTGTAATTAGTTATTGTTATTAATGAATAAATTATAATAATAATGAGTGAAGAATGCCCAGAGGTGTCACAGAAACACTTCAAACTGTATAAAAATGTAATCAGTAGATTTTAATTTTATTTTAAACAATACTCAATAATGATGGCTCACCTTATATATTCGTCAACAAGATGTTTAAAAAATAATCTGTGGTGAGATGTGTATTATATTTTATCTGTATTCATATTTAAAATATGAAACATGTTTATGCATGTACAACACATTTCCAGTTCATGCTCACAATAAGTTCATTAGCAAGATGTTTATTTAATTAATGAAAACTTGTGTACTATAATGTTTTAGTTTTATTTCATATTTGTAGCACTAAGAATTTCCACTCATGTAAAACCAAATTAAAAATTCCAAACATATCTCTTTGTTGTGTATTTTAAAATTAAAAATAAAATATTCACTAGGAAATAATAAGCAAGTTTATAAATCAAAGAACAAAAACACAGAAATCAATTTCTAATCAACACATTAGTAATATTATACATGTAATTAGTTGTGTGTAATTTAAGTATTATTTACGCAGATTTAATAATAAACATTAATAATATTTACAGTGCACAAATATACTTTCCTCGAGCGTACATTGAAAATAAAATTGTTTCACATAGTTTACTTCTACTACTAAAAGCCCAGTCAATATATCCATAATATGTCAAATGCACCTGTCCTGTGCATTCATTTACATTGATGACAGAACAAATTAAAATTATCTGCTCTACAGAATGGAAAGATATTTTTAATAGCAGAAATCAATAGTACTGTCTGGTAGGAGAGACTATTTCTAAATTTCTGAATTGCATTCTTATTCTTAAAGTATAACTAATTGGTTTTGCTTATTAATCTTATATTTCTATCGAACTTTAAATTTCTGAATTGCATTCTTATTCTTAAAGCATAACTACTACAGAAATTGGTTTTGCATATTAATCTTAATCTTATATTTCTATCGAACTTTAAATTTCTGAATTGCATTCTTATTCTTAAAGCATAACTACTACATATATTGGTTTTGCATATTAATCTTATATTTCTATCGAACTTTAAAACCCCTATTTAAAAATCATACAAAACTTGTATTATCTTGAGAGACTATAACAAGTAAATTAAGCATAACTTACATTATATTGAGAGACTATAACAAGTAAATTAAGCATAACTTACATTATATTGAGAGACTATAACAAGTAAATTAAGCATAACTTACATTATCTTGAGAGACTATAACAAGTAAACTAAGCATAACTTACATTATATTGAGAGACTATAACAAGTAAATTAAGCATAACTTACATTATATTGAGAGACTATAACAAGTAAATTAAGCATAACTTACATTATATTGAGAGACTATAACAAGTAACTTAAGCATAACTTACATTATATTGAGAGACTATAACAAGTAAATTAAGCATAATTTACATTCATTGATGGCATATTCGGACTGAAACCAATAAATATATTCCTCAAGGACTGAAAAGAAAGTACTTATACATGTACAATCCTTAATGTATATACAAATTTAATATAATTTAATACTTATTTATTTATTTTATGCTGTTGTGAATTGTATTATTTTCATAATTATTTACTTTAAAAAAATAATATGTGTATTGATTGCTTAATTTATATATTTATTAAATTGTAATTTTATTATTATTAATATTTATTTGGTCCTGATCACAAAATTTCAATGTACACATTATGTCAAACTTTTTTTTTTTAAAGAAAAACTTCGAAGGAATAGGACTAAACTACAAAAATCCAAACATTGTTTTTTTTTGTAAAAAAGAAAAAAAAAAGAAAAAAAGAAAGAAAAAAGATGCTTCTGTAGCGAAAATTTGCAGCCATTCTGCAGGCTAAACTCCCTAGCTGTACATTTTAAATAATAGCATTTAAATAGTGAAGTTTAATCAGAGGGGTTAAACGTGATTGTTGACGGGTTAGATAAATCTATTGCCTGCTTCCATTGAAACTGACTTAGCAAAATCCATCTTGTCAATGCGAGTTGTCTGACTTGTCTCCTGAATCGTCTTCGTTTTCTGGTTTCATCAACCTCGAACTGACAAGGAGATAATCCCTTTTACTATAGATTCAAGATATCTCCGGAGATTCATTATTGCTTACACTTCTTGCATCAATTAGCTAGCGGACATGTTTTGTTCCCGTGACGTCACAAGCTTGTGTTTCCGAACACACTGAAGCTTTGTGCTCGGCAAAGTCCGTGAAGGAAAAAATATTTTATTTCGCAAAGTACTTATCGTTTATTCATAAAAGAACTATTTTTTTTTTATCGAAATAATCAATTTTATGATTTTTAGTTATGTTTGGAAGCAATGTTAATTTAACTATTGTAAAGACTGCCCCATATTTACAGAGACTATTACTGCATTAAGTGACTAGTAAGGACTCTGCCGTACAAGCAGACGATTATTTATGCACTAAACAGTTAGCAATGACTGTACTGTATGTGCTGGAGATGACTATTTCTGCATTAGCTAGTAACATGCTAGCATGTCTATGTCGTGTGCAATTTCATGAAGCACCAGCCAACAGGAGACAAGGAGGAATATTTATTATGCAAATGCCTCCTGTCAGGACCACTTGCGGAATTCCTTTGAATCATTCGACTTCAACGCAACTTTAGCAGCAAGTGATTAATGTAAGTTCTACGAAATGTGACTGGGATTGCTCTCCCCTTTCTCTCTCTCTCTCTCCCTCGCTCGTTTGTTATAAGCTATACCAGTTAAGACGGAAAGTCTGTGACTTTGGACGTTGATTAGATTAATTGCACCGCTCTGTAGATACAAATAAAAGCAAAACAACGCAGTGTTGTATAAACATGTTTTACTTCTGTGATTCTGGCTTACAATCAGTCACAGCTTGGCATGAACTGATCACGTTCTGTTCGCTGGTGAATAGACGAAGTAGAGGCTGACACGCCCGGGAAAGCGGGATCGACAACGACTGGCTGAAAATAACAGAGAGCGTTTACTTTCTGGCATTTCGATGTGTGTGGAGTGTGTGTATGTAAGGAGGGGCTGGGACTAGGGCTGAAGGGCAGGGCAGGTTTGTTTATTTTGTTTATTCTTCAAAAGAAATAAATGGATGTATTGAAAAGTAAGCTATTGATACTGGCTCAAAACGTACAATCGAAAGAGTCATTTTTTTTTCTTCCTCCCCCACCAGTTTTTTATTTCTAAGTGTGGTACGTACTTTAAATGGTCATCCTTACATGTATAGACAAATATATGCGCACGCACACACAAACACACATGCACGCACACACAAGCACACATGCACGCACACACAAAAACACATTCTGTTATTCAACACGACTATATAATGTAAATAGAAGTTAGAATCAAGGGAATAGGGAGAAGTGTTTGTCACGTGCCTTGAGCGTGATATTTGAAAGGGTTCGCCATTGCAATTCAACAGTAACACTTCAGAGTAATCGTGACATTGCCCCAAAAATGTAGTCAGTGGCTGGAGTCATGACATCGCCCCAATATGTGGTCAGTGGCTGGAGTCACGACATTGCCCCAATATGTGGTCAGTGGCTGGAATGGCATCGCCCCAATATGTGGTCAGTGGCTGGAGTCACGACATCGCCCCAATATGTGGTCAGTGGCTGAAGTCACGACATCGCCCCAATAATGTAGTCAGTGGCTGGAGTCATGACATCGCCCCAATATGTGGTCAGTGGCTGTAATCGTAACATTGCCTATGTGATGTGGTCACTGGCTGGAGTCATGACATCGCCCAAATGATGTGGTCTGTGGTTGTATCATGACACTTCCCAAATTGGTTAAAGCCTGTATTTACGACACAGCCCAAATGTTGTGGTCGATGACTGTATTCGTGACATTGCCAATGTCCTTCTCTTCATAAGAAACAATCTAGTTCTTTCACAATTAATTCAGCCTTAAGTAAGCATGTATTTATTTTTTTAAAGTGCAATTTTCAAAATCAGTTTCTGATAGATAGATAGATAGATAGATAGATAGATAGATAGATAGATAGATAGATAGATAGATAGATAGATAGATAGATAGATAGATAGATAGATAGATAGATAGATAGATAGATAGATAGATAGATAGATAGATAGATAGATAGATAAAAAGTGGATTCAATATTGTAGTACTTCACGCAACGCAAACAAAAGTACTGGCAAATACATATTCCAATCATGTGGTCTTTCCACTCACATTTTTCCCAAGGACTTGATAAGAGTAGCGTTCCAATTTTCAACTAAACCATTACACATAGGATGATAAAGGGTAGATTTAAGCTGTTTTACCCTCAACAGTTGAGCAATCTCTTTCATTAACTCGCTCGTAAATTGAGACCCTCTATGGGACAAGATTTCTTCTGGGAATTCTACATGCAAGAAAATGGTGAACAGTGCATTTGCTACCAACATGGTACTAATAGAACTAAAAGCAACTGCCTCAGGGTGTCACATAGCATAATTAGTGACAGTGAGAATCCATCTTGGCCTTGACCTGATGAAGTCACAAATTCTCCAATGATATCAATGGCTACATGCCATCACACAATATTTCTGTAAGTGGAAAACATCTTACTAAAGGAGAAGACAAATCCGTCTGTTAGTCTATATTTATCGAGCCCCCATCCACCCACTGTCTTTCCAACATATGGTTATCAATATGTGTAAGAAGGTCAATAAATTTATTAAATCAACTATCTAATATATATGAATAAAATCAAAGAGTGTTGACATTTACATCACTTCATAACAATGTTTGATTAATGCTGGACAATCATTCATTTAATCCTAGTACAGATATTAGCAGTCTATTAACAAAAATATATAATTAAGTTCATGGATATCATCACAGAAATGTTAGCAGATTTTCATTGAAATAATTAAAGTCAATGCACATAACCTTTTCAAAGATCACAGCTGTTACCAGTACATGTTCACAATTATCTGGTTTGCAACAGTCACGGCCTTTCTTATTTAGGTGATGGCCCCACATGTCCCTCCCAGGCATGTTACACAACTGTTCCAGAATCTTCAATGAGCTCACAATGCATAATAGAGTACTTCTTCAACAAAGAAACTTTCGGTCCGTCCCCATTGGTTGGGTTTGTTATGAACAGTGTTAAACTATTAGAAAAACTACTCATTCAGTTGGAACTGGTTTTGATTGCATCAGCAATTTCTAGCCTCTCCTCCACCTGAGTTGTTTACTTCCAACTCTGACACATAAACATGTCAGTATTAGCAGTACCCAAGATGGGGTCACTTTGACATTTAATATTTTATATAGCAATCAAGTCTAGAAGTTGGGATAGGCAAATTTACTCTGCCATTCTATCTATCTGCCTATTGATTGATCTATCTATCTCTAATTTTCTCAATTCGCCAATATATTTTTAAAAGTTGAATAACAAAGTAGAGTGTTCTAATATCGCAAATGTTATGATTAATTACACAGACAACTTAATTAATTGTCTTAAGAGATTTTTTTAACTTTCTCACCTTAATGAATTCAGATTACTTCTGAACGGGTGACTCATCCTCAGCTTAATCAAGAATCGCCAAGGGTGATAACTGGTATCGTGCAAGGAAAAGAGGTGGGAAATACTCTCAGCTATTAGGTTCACCTGTTAACAGCTTTTAACAGTTGGTTCACTTCACTGCTAAAATAATGCTACCTTTTATCTATCTATCTTTCTGTCTGTCTGTCTATCTATCTATCTATCTATCTATTTCTAAACACAAGCACATTGCTTCTCTCGTAATTAATAAAATAATTAAAGAATTAATTCATTTGTTTTCTTTCATGCTCCGTCATAGCAACTTAGATAGGTTATAACTCCTACCTCTCAAGATCTTGTAATAAAAGATAAAGGAGAGAAAGAGATATGAGGGACGGGTGGAGAGAGGGAAAAATACCCAGTAAATTTAAAGAGGATTAAATGAAAAGCAAAGCGTAGCCCGTACAGCTACATGTACAGCTATCGTGCACACAGAAAACACTTTCCATAGATCATTTTAAAATCAAAATCTTACACGGTGGTGGTAGTAGTAGTAGTGACTTACAAACAGAGACCACAGAAGTTATTACAAGCAAGCGTATGAAGATAGAGTTATCTCTGCATAGCGTCATCATTGCCTTCTACCATCACTCGGATGAGCAACTATCACGAGGCACCGAAACGATCTCGAGTTACCAAGACACAATTAAAATCCCATCCGACCATAATCTCGTTGCCCGAAGAAAGCAGACAAAGAGTAAACAGAGCGAGGAGTGGCTGGAGACACCGAGGGCATGCAATCTCCGATATAATCGTCAAATTGTTCTGACGCCCTTCGAGAAAAAGGGTTTTGAACAAATAATAATATTTCTTTTGCATCACTGTCGTTAAATTGCGTCACTAAATTACAGTTCAATGTAGCTAAATGAATTACAAATAAAGTTACTAGTCCACTGTGTGATGATGATGATGATGATGATGATGATGATGATGATGATGATTTTGGTGGTGGTGAATTAAAATGAGAATTGCTTGTTATTATTTAAACGCTAATAAATTTATTGAAGAAATACGTGTTGCGTTTGACTTGTTGATTGCAAGTAAAATGGATTTGTGCTGACTCTTGCTACGGAAATCGATTCAGTCAATTTGGCCTGTCTAAAACGCTGATTAATTCAGTCAGTCGGGTCTTTCTAATGGGAATGACTAATTAGTCATTGCTGACCTTCCTATAGGAGCTGATTGGTTGGGTCAATG
Organism: Sinotaia quadrata; assembly: GCA_028829895.1. Taxonomy (NCBI): domain Eukaryota; kingdom Metazoa; phylum Mollusca; class Gastropoda; order Architaenioglossa; family Viviparidae; genus Sinotaia; species Sinotaia quadrata. The sequence goes on along the minus strand of CM054177.1, from coordinate 142,132,295 downwards.
TTGTTTTCCAAAAGGGCTAGGGACATTATAAGCGGGCAGTCTTATTTGATCAATGTTGCCCGGTCTAAGAGGGACGGACTGATATATTCACTGTTGGCCGTTTTCTAGGAACAGATTGATTTAATCAAAGTTAGCCGTTCCAAAAGGGTTGACTGGACTGATTTAATCAAAGTTGACCATACCAAAATGGTGGACTGATACATTCACTGTTTGCCGTTCTCAGCGAATGGACTGAGTTGGTCAATGCTGGACATTCTAAAGACGCAGACTGATATAATCACTGTAGGCCGTTCTAAAGGGGCGGAATTCAGTTAATATTGATTGCTCAAAAGATGACTGGTCTATTTGATGCTGGTTGTTCTAAAAAGTTGAATGATCTTCAGATGATGGCCGTTCTAACGGGGCGGAATGATCTATTCATGTAGGCCATTCTACAGGGACGGAGTGATCTATTGATGTAGGCCATTCTACAGGGACGAAGTGATCTATTGATGCAGGCCATTCTACAAGAACGGAGTGATCAATCGATGCAGGCCATTCTACAGGGACGGAGTGATCTATTGATGCAGAACATTCTAATGGGGTAGAGTGATTTACTGACGGCTGACCATTCTTAGAAGACTATGCTCGGTGTTGTCGCACAACGGCAAAAGAAATGCGGCGTGCAATTTGCCTGAGCGTCACATCTCTATTCTAGAATGGCAGATTTTTGTGTTGTCTTTCTCTAAGCCGGGATCGAGTTTTTCAGGTTACATGTTGCCAAGTAAAAACTGTTACTGAGGAATGAACGTGTGAACGTAGCGATGTTTTGAAAATTATTATAATTATTGCGCGGTTTTCATTATCCATCTAACAAAAATTCGCAATCGAAAGTTGTAAAAATTGTTGGCCCTCGACGCTGACTTCAGTGAACTACTTTAATACTGCAACACCAATTTCCGTCTTGAGCATTAGAGCTACTGTTGGGATAGTTGCGGATTAGGGGGGCACAACTCTCGTTCATGTCATAGGTCGGAGATGTAAATATTCGATCCTAATGTTCAGTCTGATAAAAGATTACTTCCTCTTGAAATGAGAGTGTTGAGTACGTGTTCTATGTTAATATAAACTCAATGATTGACCTACATTATAAAAGTATCGCATCTTTTAGTCACATCGTGCGCTCTAAAATTCCTACTTCTGACGTCAGTACAGAGCCAGTTGCTAAAAATAAACAAAACCAGGAGAGAAGAAACAATCGTCTACTCGCGAACGACTTTCTGTCAGACGTCACGCAATCTCACAGCAACAAAAGCAAAACAAAAATTTCTACGTAGTAGTCTTGGGGACGATGTTTTGTTTCTTTCTTCGTCCGAGAGAATTTTAAACACAAAGTCGCTCCACATAATGAAATTATTTTTCAACTGAACAATTGTATTAATTAACTTTCACTCTCAGTCTCTCCTACACGTTGACGGTTCTTGCTGTTCTCTTGACAACGTAATTTTCTGGTGTTTGCCATGGAAACATTGTCACTTCCTGCGGTTGCCTTGACTGCGAGATTAAGTTTTAAAAAATATAATGTCTGTTCCGAAATTTCCATTAATCACACCCTTGTGGCAGCTTCCATAACCACAGACAGGCAGTTTGAAGCTTGTGACAAAAGCAAGTCACAGATTTAATTAAAAAGATAATTCTTGAACTAATAGACGACAAGTATACAAACTAGACAAAGGTATAGACATGACCCACAAACCGTAAGACTGGGGTGAGGTGGGGATATATACCTAATAACCGAAACTACAATGCTTCGGTTTTTCCCCCAATTGAACGTCACACATTTTGACGTCCTTTCCAAGCGAGCGTCACACATTTTGACGTCCTTTCCAAGCGAGCGTCACACATTTTGACGTCCTTTCCAAGCGAGCGTCACACATTTTGACGTCCTTTCCAAGCGAGCGTCACACATTTTGACGTCCTTTCCAAGCAAGCGTCACACCATTTTGATAGTTTTCAAAGGAAACACCAATACTTTTTATACATATTCAAAGGAAGCTTTCGTGGACAAAAATAAGTCATATCTAGTTAGGACCCCAACAAGAAGGCTACAAAACAACAAAGCTCTAAAGGACATAAATATAAATTCAGAATGCAAATGAAGTACTAAAACATATCTCCACAGAAACTAATCATCTAATATACGCCACTGCAAAAATAATTGAAGAAAATATAAATACCAGCCAACGTGCGTACAGAAAAACCATCATTACCAAAAACAAATCCAGAAACCATGCCAATCTGGATGGTCAAAGGAAAAACAAGTCTGAGTATGAAAGATCCAGAAAAAAGCACAACACCACACAACTATCCTCCAGTCATATGCTGATCGACTACCTGGAAGTTACAATCGGGAAAAACCGACAAAATATTCACCTGTAAATGAGCTCCGAGTTTAGCCCAATTATATTAAATCAAGTTTTCATATCAATCAAGTTTTAAAACCGGGGTAAAGTAAACTGTACTGCTCTCAAAGTTATAAATCTTAATTAATACATTTTATGTGAAGGTGAAGAGTGAGTTGGACCTGTTTGTGTTATACATACACTAGTGCTTATAATGCAATACATTGGCAGATTTTGCACACTGCACTTAAGCATATCATCCAGTGGCTTTTACATGCGCTTGTAGCATTGTCATCTCTCCTTCAATGCTGTGCATAAAGCATTTTTTATAAAATGGTTTTCACTGATAGAAAAAATGTAATTGTAGTTCCCATCCACACATTTACACGCTCAAAGACGCACAGCTCACGCACGCGCGCATGCACATATACACGCATATACACTCACACACACACACGCACGCACACACGCACACGCACACGCGCGCGCACACACACACACATACACACACACACACACGTACACACTAAGAGCTTCATGACAGTTCTTATACCTTGCTAAACGCAAATTGATTCAGCCAATCAATTGATCACTTTGTCTGAACGAAGTAACTGCTGGCAAGCGCCTTTGAAAATCATGAGCATCGACATCATTTCCGGGTACAAACTGGTTTGTGACAAACGATTTCAATGCGGATCAGTTTACGGTTTCTAGATTCAATTACGCGCATTTTCTATCAGAATATAAAGTATGTATTCATTTGAACTTTAAAACTCAGAAAGGGGGTGGTGGTAAAGGAAGAGAATTTAGAAGGGGGGAGGGGGCGGAGAAAGATGGTGAATGTGAGAGTGTGAGAAGAGGGGAATTAGAGAAGAGAAAGAGGAGAGCAAATGAGATAGAGAGAAGGGTGGGGGTAAGATGAGAATGAGTGAGAGTGGAGAATAAGGGAATTTGAAAAGAGATAGAAGAAAGCAAATGAGATAGAAGGGGGTAAGAGGAGAGAAAGAAGAAAGCAAAGGAGAAGAGAGCAGACATGGCAAATCATACAAGCGCTTAATGCTGTATTGAAGTGCTTTAACTGTATGCCATGATATCACCACAGGCGAAACTGGTTGGAGGTCTTTCGTGCTCAAGGTCTTTCACTAACATTGATATACAATACGAGTTTATACTGAAAACATAATGAATCAAATTATTGTGTCAATATCTTTAACTGCTACTACCTTTTTGCTGAAGTAAGAAAGTCTTTCACATAGCTGTTATTGACTGCTTTTGTCTATGCTAAGATAAACTAATTAATTGTCCAGCGTTAACTGAACATTGTTGTGAAGTGATGTAAATGTCATGACCTATTGATTATATTCATATGTTGTAAATTTTATTGTTGATTTAATAAATTTATTGTTAAATTTATTGACCTTCTTACACATATTGATAAACATATGTTGGCAAGACAGTGGGTTGATGGGTGCTCACTAAATATAGATTAAAAGATGGATTTGTCTTCTCCTTAGTAAGACGTTTTCCACCTACGGAAATATTGTGTGATGGTAAATGTTTGTCTTTAATGTTGTTTAAGAGAGAAAACGTTTACAGAGTCCGCTTATCTTCCAAGTGAGTGAGACGAGTGGTGTCTTCTGGAGAATTATTAATAATACAAATTAAGATTCTCATCACTTGTAATTGGTTATGGATGACTAATTAATAATAATAATCATAGCCATTAACTATGTGCGTTCAAAACACAGACAGAGAGAGAAATAAGTTTTATGCGATAAGATATTTGTGTTTGTTAGTGTGTATGGGGAGGTGGGGTGTGAAAGAGAGAGGACGGAAAGAGAGACAAAGGACGTGTTATTGTGTAGAGTTGTATTCATCTAAACTACGAGTTATAATTGTGTAGAGTTGTATTCATTTGTAAACTACGAGTTATAATTGTGTAGAGTTGTATTCATCTAAACTACGAGTTATAATTGTGTAGACTTGTATTCATCTGTAAACTACGAAATATTAACCATTTATCGTATTCCATGAAGGTAAATGGGAAACACGGGTCTTGAAAACATTTTTCAAGACCAAGTGAATTGCATAAAGTCGGTCTCACTCTTTAACTGCAGATAGCCGACTGGTCAACAATTCGATCTTTGTTCCTTTAACAGATTATCGTTCCTACCAAGGTGGTGCCAACACTTCCTTAAATACTTCTTCCAAATGAGGACATCGATTTCCGATTGAACACCTCTTGCAGAAAACCCAGATTGTCTGGGAAATAAATGAAACAATTCATAAGGAGATTCGAAACAAAGTGGTATCCAAATCGCCGATGTTCCAAACACATTCCGGATATTTCAACGACATACATTCCAACACAGTCCGGATATTCCAACAATTGCCGCGAATTTCAACCACAATGTTCATCTCATGCCTTCTTGCAAGCTGAACGTTTGGTTTTTTAAAAATTGGAAAAGGAATAATTGGAGAAACGATTTCGATTATGTTTAAATACGCAGTGCTTACCAAAATCCACCACCTATTTAAAAATGTATTCAAATAAATTACTTTCCAAACGCTCCAAATTCTAGTGGTTAGTGTCCTAGGCCAGCATTAATAAGCAAATTCGATTATTAAACGTTAGGGTGGTAATTATTCTCAAAATATCTATTTCCGAACGGACAAGGGTGTCGAGAGTTACACAATTTGCGGAAATTCTTCTCGGAAAGATTCAACCCTCCCCACCCCATCAAACTAGACAAACGTAGAAATATTATTGTGATATTATGATCAATAGTGCAGATCAAATTCTTTAGCTCCGAATTGTCAACGTTAACCAATAACAAATAACACATGACGCGGGACTTGTGGATGTGTGAATATTAAGTATGAATGTTGGGTGCTGCGGTTACTATGTCACGATTCATACGCAACGTGACTTCTGTGCTGAGCTTGTGTACACATTGTGTTCAGTATTATTTGGAAATAAATAAAGTACAACAAACGTACTCACAGCGGGTTAAGGATAGCATTAAGGTTGGTTTTAGAGTTAATTTACAGTGTGTATCTATACTATCTTAAATCGTAGAATGGCATTTCTATAAACTAGCAGAAGAAAAAAATAGCAAAATAACCTTTGCAGCCGGAACTCTTTACAAGTATATATTTCACTCTCTCAGCCAAGTGATTTAGGATTATCGGCGCTGAAGCACACACATTTTACAGCTTTGAACTGCGACAGAGTGACGTAAGAGTTATAAAATGAAAAGGTAAGGAGGCTGTAACTGTCACAAACACTCTGCTCAGCTCAAACGCTGTTTTGACACGTTCGCTCAGCGGGATGTAGAGTCCTTGAGTGCAAGCAAAAAATACGCGCATACATTTACGATACTTCTAAACTTCTAAAGAAATACGTCATCCGACCTGAACGCCGAGCTTAGGTAGATTCCTTGAAAAATATTACTTCGCATAGGTCAATTCTTGAGGGGACAAAAAGTAAATATTTCACACAGTAAAATAAACGAATAGAAACTCTGAAAAGTAAATAGTGACTTATAACAGTTTGGACGAAAAACTTCACCACCTGTTGTGTATAAACTGCTCGTATGAATTTGGATGTTTATTAAATATGATTAGAAAGCCATTGAGTCTTGAAAGTCAAGTCAAAATATTGATGTTCATGGCATAAATGGTCTCTAGTGCTAATTTTTTTTTTTCTGAAGAAGAATGTGTGGAATCTGTTTCTAAACTACTTACTCTTTGCACTATAAAGAGAGTTTGGGGCGGTGGAAGAGAGTTTGGGGCAGTGCATGAAGAGAGTTTGGGGCAGTGCATGAAGTGAGTTTGGGGAGGTGCATGAAGAGAGTGTGGGGTGGTTTATGAAGGGAGTTTTGAGTGGCTTATGAAGGGAGTTTCGGGCGGTTTATGAAGGGTGTTTGGGGCGGTGCATGAAGGAAGTATGGGGCGGTGCATGAAGGGAGTTTGAGGCAGCTTATGAAGGGAGTTTGGGGTAGTTTATGAAGAGAGTTTGGGGCAGCTTATGAAGGGAGTTTGGGGCAGTTTATGAAGAGAGTTTGGAGCGGTTTATGAAGAGAATTTGGGGTGGCTTATGAAGGTAATTTGGTGTGAGGACAGATAGGATCTGCAATTGAAAAAGATAGTTCGAGGTAGCGTATGGGTAGATAATAAAAGTCGTTTTAGTCAAGAAAGTCTGGTATCTAAGGAAATTGGGTAGTTTGGGAAAGATGATCATTGAACAGAATGAGTTGATAATGAACAGTTCTTCAAACTACTGCTAGTAACTTAGTTAATGAGAATCAAGATAATTTTAATAATTTAGTGAATATGTTTTTATTGAATCACTAATTTATGGGAACCACTACCTTAAAGCATTCAAGAGCAGATAGTGTAGTTTAAAAGAGTAGTCACGTATTTTGTCAAGGTATTGCACTAACGTTGTATAGAAAGTATGAATGATTCTTATAAATTAACTTTGATGATTTATGACAGACATTTGATAAGATATGTAAGTTAACCTAGAGTATTTTTTCAAGACATTTGATGTGATTCATAAGTTAGAGTATTTATGACAGACGCTTGCTGTGATATACAAGTTAACCTAAAGATTTAAAAAAACGTTTGGGTAATTGATTTAAAGTTACATTTTAACTAGCAATCGCTTTTCTCGTTTCTAGTATAGAGAGATAAATTCAAGTTTTAACTAAAAATAAAATTGAGGATAATAAAAATTGTCGGAGTAGGTGGGGGTGGGATGGGGTGGAGAATACGCGTAATACAAAGGCGTGAAACTAAGTACGTTGATAAGAAAGAAAAACCTTGCTACTGAATCTCTCCGTCACAAGTAAGCATTTTTTTTACGCTATCAGCAAAACATTTGCATAAAGACGCTCGTCTCTGGGGATTTGCCGAAGTTTCCATTAGAATAAGTGCTTAAAGCAGCATTTAGACTGCACGTGTGTGCGTGAACGCGCAGTAACACAAATAAAAATTATTTTAACTGACAGTTAAATACTGGTCACGTTTCTGTCTCACTTTCCTCTCTTCCTGGATATCTAGCCTTCTCCATCTCTGTGTGTCTGTGTGTGTGTGTGTGTGTGTGTGTGTGTGTGTGTGTGTGTGTGTGTGTGTGTGTGTGTGTGTGTGTGTGTGTGTGTGTTGTGTTGTGTCTGTGTGGGTGGGTGGGCAGGCTGGTATCTAACTGCCTTTCTCGACTTCTCTCTGTTTCTGTCTTCATTTCTGTCTCGGAATTCTCTCTATTTGGTTGTTTGATTCTTTCTGCAAGTTTTCGTTCGATTGTTGCTTGCCTTGTATTGTTTTGTTATGTTTATAGTAAAGGGGCGGGGGGGGGGGTGAGGTGAAGCATCAGCCTAGCACACAGTTACTTTGCTGAAGTGTGTTATCGAGAGCCATCAATTACGCAGAATATTACAATATATGCATTGTTTTTCAGTTATCCACAATCTGTACTTTCCTATCTTCGTGCTTCTCTGAACATAGTGTCAAGAATAACTGTTACACTTTTATTTTACAGATACCAAAATGTGTTATTAATACCCTACTATTTCACAATTACAAAATGCGTTATTAATACCCTACTATTTCACAATTACAAAATGTGTTATTAATATACTGTTAATTTACAAATACGAAGTGTGTTTTTAATACACTACTAATTTACAAATATGAAATTTGTTCTTAATACACTACTATTTTACAAATACAAAAAGTGTTACTAATACACTCTAGTTTTACATGTACAAAATGTGCTTCTAATATACTCTAGTTTTACATGTACAAAATGTGCTTCTAATACACTATTATTACTCATGACTACTGTTTTTACTAATTCACCACTATTACTGGTTTTTACTATTACACTGTACTGGTTCTTACTAATTCACCACTGTTACTGGTTTTTACTATTACACTGTACTGGTTCTTACTAATTCACCACTGTTACTGGTTTTTACTATTACACTGCACTGGTTCTTACTAATTTACTACTATTACTAATACACTGATTTAACTAATTCACTACTGTTACTGGTTTTTACTGTTACACTGCACTGGTTCTTACTAATTTACTACTATTACTAATACACTGATTTAACTAATTCACTACTGTTACTGGTTTTTACTATTACACTGCACTGGTTCTTACTAATTTACTACTATTACTAATACACTGATTTAACTAATACACTACTATTACTAATATACTGGTTTTTACTAATACATTACTATTATTAATACACTAGTCTTTTACTAATACACTGATGTTTTATCCTACACTATTGTTACTATTACACTACTGTTACTAGTACGCTAGTGTTTTACTAATACACTGCTATTTTACCAATACACTTTTGTTACTAATACTCTGGTATTTTATCCTACACCACTGCTGCTAATACAAAGTGTTTGGCAAACACACAGCTGTTATTAATATATTGCTGTTTTATGAATACACTACTGTTTTATGAATACACTACTCTTTTACTACAAGCTAAATATTAACCAGATTCTTTCTCTTCTCGGGAAGATTATTTTCTGAAATTTTCTTTTATCCACAATCTGCTTTATTCTCCCTCCTGTGACAGCTCTAGACAGCCTTCAAGATTTACAATTTTCTTCCAAGCTTAACGGCGTTCCAGTAAGCAGATGGTGTTGTAGGGGCCAACGGACGACAATCACTGGCAGTGTTGTAGCCCTTGAATTACTGTCACATGGCTATAACTTAACAGAGAATTGAAACAGATGTTCGCTTTCACTAAAAACCAAACGCCAACACCCTAAAATAAAAATCTCACTTAAAATGGTCAGTAAGATACTCGAGTGGAAAAGAAAAGAAAATGGAGGTTTGGGGAGGTGGATGGAGGGTTGATGTGTCTCTTACAATACTTTTCATTTTTAAATAAATTAAAATTTTCTTTTAATGTTCGGAATCCATTCGTGATTGAAAAGTCAAACTCACATTCCCGCTGAAACTGACAAGGCACGCGATCTTATCCGGAAGCACCACAATCCCGGGATGCTATGTTTGCTGAGAATGCTGGTATGGCAGACTGATAGGTTTGTCAAAAGTTGCGCCACTGAAAGTACGGAGGTGGAAGATAAAGAGGTAATGGGCCGGAGAGAAAAATAAGAATTATCTGGCGAAAACCGTGCGCGGGTCTTGGCCCTTCGATCAGTGGATGGAGAAAGAAAATCTTTAGCAAGAAATAGTTCTGCAGAAGCAGTCACCGTCTTCGCTCAAACTCGTTTTCTGTTTTTTTTTTTTTGTTTTTTTGTTTTGGGTTGATGTTTTTTGTTTGTTGTTTTGTTTTGTGCAGATTTTGGTTTCTTTCTTTTCTGTTGCTGATTGTTTTGGCTGGTGTATTTTTTTTTTACTTTTCTGTAGGTGAGTGTTTTCTTTTATTCGAAAGGTTTATTCTGAAGTGTGCTCACTGCAATCTGCCAACGCTGAAGTGTATTCCCGCGATATTATGCACACATTAAATGGACGAAAGGGGTTCAACAGAGCCGGCTTAAAAATCCGAACTTGTCTGCAAAATTATAGGATGCCATTCAAAAGCTTATGTGCACTTCATTCACTAGTCATATGTGAAATATCTCTATTTTTTTTGTTTGTTTTTTTTTTGTTTGCATTATTCAGTTAAAAGCTTTCGTTCATGGTTATGGTAATTAGTCTGAAATGAGCTTCCGCTAATAAAGTAATTAAATCTTGTTAAAGACGTAAAGACTGAATAAAAGGAATGTTGTCTTCAAACGAGCCTTCCTTCAGTATGAATGTTTAAGAATATCTACTGAGTGAACAGAGGGGTGTCTTCAAACGCGCTTAATTCAATGTGAACATTTAAAACAGTAACATATACTGATAGAACAGAGGTCTGTCTTTAAACGGCACTATATTCATTCCGAACATTTATAATCACAGTATGTATTGATAGAACAGAGACTGTCTTTAAACGGCACTTTATTCATTCCGAACATTTATAATCACAGTATGTATTGATAGAACAGAGACTGTCTTTAAACGGCACTTTATTCATTCCGAACATTTATAATCACAGTATGTATTGATAGAACAGAGACTGTCTTTAAACGGCACTTTATTCATTCCGAACATTTATAATCACAGTATGTATTGATAGAACAGAGACTGTCTTTAAACGGCACTTAAGCGCGAAAGTATATAAGCACATTGTCCACTGATAGAAAAGATGTTGTCCTTAAACAAGGCTTAATTCAGTGTGAACGTTTAAAAACTTATCTAGTGATAGAACAGGTTCTGCCTTAAACATCGCTTAATTTAGGGTGAACGTTTGAAAACAGAATCTAGAAATCATTAGAAGTCGTGAGGTCATTTGCTTAGATTTGTGTGACGTTTTAAAGATGTAATTTAATTTGTGTCAAATCCTACAGATCTATTTTAGTCAATGTATTTTACTGCATGTTGTGAATTTGTCGGTCAAACTTTGGTGAATCTATATGACCAAACTTTGCTGAATTTGTCTGTCATACTTTGCTGAATCTGCCTGCCACACTCTGCTAAATCTGATTGCCACACTGCTAAATCTGTCTCTCAAACTTTGCCGAATCTGCCTGCTACACACTGCTAAATCTGTTCATGTTCATGTGCACAGTCTTCGTACATGTCTGTGTGTGCGGCTGTGCATGTTTGTGTGTGCCTGAGTGTGTGTGTGTGTTGTCAACGTATATGGGGGAAGATAAAAACCGAAACCATTAGGGAAAAATATTCCTTAATTCACCTCAAATAAATTATATTCTCTACGCATATTTTTTCACGACCGACACACATTATCTCAGTAATTCCTTCTGTTCGTTTGATATAATTATTTTCAAAAGTTTGAGAGGATTGGGATTTTTTTTTTTAAGTTTTAAAAGCAAAATTCATAAACACTTCTTCATTAACAATCTTCTCTCTCAAAATTGGCTACGCCTCGCTGGCACAAACGTATACGCGCTCTGATGTCAGATAAGTGGGGCTCAAAGGTAGTCCCGGAGCCCCTCTGCACGTGCTACACGACATACGGGTCACAAGAGCAGACGGCGGTCAATAACAGCACACAAATGGTCTAACCGCCAGACCCCCACAGCAGTGTCTTGCCCTCCTTTCTTCTTCTTTAAAACAGTACGGGCGCCAGTACGAAAAGAACCTAGGACAGTAATCTCTACAGTTTATTATTCCCCTAGTGGTCGCAGCCAAAATAAACAATTCTGGGCGCCGCGGACAGATTACAACCACGAAGGTTAAAGTATACCAGTAGTGAAGAGGTTCCCTTACCACAGTACAGGAAGTGGGGGGTGGGGTGCCGAGGACATGTATCATATCTAAACATAATAGATAAATATTACTTATAATTTCCCACACACTTTAAACACATACACACAAGTACTCACACACATACACACACACACACACACACACACACACACACACACACACACACACAATTTCCTACCATCAAACACTTTAATATTGACCAATAGACCTCCCCCAAAGAAACTGATTGGAATAATTATATTGACCATTATGTGTTTGACAACAATGCCACTTAGTTAATGAAAATGATTATAATTAATTAATCTTTCATTACTGGTTTCAATAGATGAGAATCTTAACTTTATTTTATTAATGATTCTCCAGCAGACACCACTCGTCTCTCTCACTTGGCAGATAGATATACTGGCGCTGTAAATGTTTTCTCTCTTCCACAACATAAAAAATAAATATTCACGGTCACATAATCTTTCTGTAGGCGAAAAACTTCTTACTAAAGGAGAAGACAGATCTGTCGTTAATCTATATTTAGCAAGCCTCCATCCACCCACGTTCTTTTCCAAAATAAGGTTATCAATATGCAGAAGAAGGTCAATAAATTTATTAAATCAACAATCAAATATACATATTGCAATTACAATAAAATAGATTACTTGACATCGCAGTATGTTGTAAAACAATGTAGTAGAAGCATTGTCATTGTTGTAGTCATTTTCGTTAGTGAGAGTGTCCTTAACATTGCTATTATTATATGACATTCATTATCACACTCTTCTCATCATTACCATTCCTGAATATTTTATTTTCGGTGATGCCTAAGCTAAGTTCAAATTTTTGTTCCGGTGACGTCATAAGCTCGTTCACAGTTTTGTAAATGTCGCGATATAAAGGCTCAGCTCGGTGTTTGTGCTCTGTTAGATTCAGTTTTGAATCCGCTGTTTGAATGGTCAGAACGGAAATGTATGTTAATTTAAAACAGTAGTCCCTCGAATTAGAATCCCATCTTTCTCCAAATCATCCGATTCTTGCCAATACTTCTTCGGATGGAACTAATTCAACGCCTATGAAATTCAAGACTTACAAGGGGAAAAAAACATAAGTTTATTTATATGCGTCACAGAATTGCTTTTTACTGGTTTTCATTGCTAGGGACTAGAATAGCAAGAATCGACTGTGCGTTTACATGTTATGTCTTCATTTTGTTGTTATTTTTTCTCTCTTATTTATATTAATACTGCCATCCATTCGTTTCCATCCTGATGTTGATGGTACATATAATTACGCTTTCGTTCATCATATGAAGTATTTACTAATCGTGGATACGAACAGTAGATAATTAACATAAGATAGCAAACCATTCAGATACGAACAGTAGATAATTAGCATAAGATAGCAGACCAATCAGATACGAACATTAGATAATTAACCTAAGATAGCAGACCAATCAGATACGAAAGGTATATAATTAACATAAGATAGCAGACCAATCAGATATGAAAGGTATATAATTAACCTAAGATAGCAGACCAATCATAAACCACTAAAAGCAGATACAAGAAGAAACTAGCCGGAGGCAGTATATGATATTCTGTAGTATTGTCATGGCTTTGGGTGAGATTTTTATCACTATTTTAATATCATTCAGTGGTATGAGTTTTTAATACTATAAACATTTGCTAGTTTTCAGTGACTATTATTGAATGCTATTTGAAACATCTGAATGTAAATTTTAAAGCATTTAACATTTTAATGCATTCTGTACACTGCAAAGTGTGGGTGGGTGTGTAGCCATTCAGACTCTGTAATATAATGTAAGTAATATAAGCGACTTAAGAGCTTAAATAAATAAGAGTTCACTCTATTCAGTCAGCACTATTTATAACTTACAGTATACAATCTCACTGGGGAAAGATGATTTAGAACAGTTGTAGTGTTGCAGAGGACAGAGTTCATGATTGAGGTAGGTCTTGGATGAGATAGGATGGTAATATTAATATCAGCACATGTCTTGAATAGAAGCTTGTAGTCTTGAACCAGAATTGAACTAAGCAGGCAAGCCGGAGTCAAGCTTCTGTATACACTTGTGTAAGAATATTAAGCAGCCCGAAAACCACAGTAAGACATTTACATTCTCACTTGAAGTGTTCTGCATTTTCAATGTTCGTACTCAGTGACGTCATAGCAGTTGTACAGCAAGACCGTGTAAAGGCCAAACGACGCCGGAATTAATTTACTCAGGGCCCTGACATCACCACCACCACCAATGGGAGCCCTCTCTGGATAAACTAAAAATAATTTCCTTATGATTGACTTTTTGCTAAATCGTTAAATCTAACTAACTATCCTGCTAAAAGTGAGTACAACTTCTTTGTCTGTCTTTTTCTACCTACATATTTTTTTCTGAATCATTTGATGTCATTATATGCATAAGCACATATTTATTTATTTATTTAATCCAATATGCAGGCTGTGCATCTCCAATAACCCACACACCAAGTCACAACATTATTAGCCTGTGTTATCGCCTTTTCCAGAGAATGAGTTGAAGCCAGTTCGTACGTGCTATTTCGAGAATTCGGATAAGTTAAGCCACTAATATATTGTATCAACATAAATTCCGTAGAGGCTTTGTTCTTACGTCACGGCATGCGCAGGGAAATCAAGCTGTGATGTTCCAGACTCAATTCATGAGTTCTGAGGTTGATTTTTATAGTTAGCGGTTTTTAATTTAATTATTTAAGTGCAAAGTCTAGATTTATTTAATTTTGAGAAACTTGACAATTTTTAATTACTAAGTTGGACTGCTACCACATTTAATTGGTTTATTATCATTTTTACAACGGTTTTCTTTTTCATCTTTTACATTATAATGTAATAGGTGAAATTCAAAAAAGAGCTGTGTACTGATTGAACCTCGTTATTATTGTTGGAATGAAATGGACATTTCCTAGAGCAAATAAATCGTGTTCCATAAAGCAGACAGAAAAAGAAGAAGCTCTGCAAAAACAAACAAGCAAACAAACATAATTTGATGTCGGATTTTCAGTTACAGTTCACAAAGATCACAAAACAAACAAACAAACATCATCTCATGCTGGATTTTCAGCTACAGTTCACAAAGAGCGCACAGCAAACATCATTTCTTTTGGATTTTCAGGTACAGTTCACAAAGAACGCAGTCACATCCGTTTTGGATGCTAGGCAATTTGGGCGAGGTCGGTGGCATTTTGGCTAAGTCAGTTGGAGCAGTTCTATTGCAACTATTGCAACACTAGAGGGGGGAGGGGATTTGAAGCTCAAGTTGGAGCAGTTCTATTGCAACTATTGCAACACTGGGGGGGGGGGGATTTGAAGCTCAAACATTCTCATCCACCAGCTGGAAAATTGTGTCAAGGAGGGTCATATTGGAACTGCTTAAGATGATGGAATCGGTGCAGTCTGGTATATGACTGAAAGGGAACACATTTTCATGAGGCTGGCTGGCATTGAGCATAGCAAAGAAGGCCCTAGTTTCTTTGCCGTGTCATGTCATCTGATAATCACGTCGGCCTGGATATAAGTGATTGCAACAGCTGCAGAGGAGTAGTGGTGGAAAGACTTAAAGATCAGGAAGAATGCTATCTCTCGTATTCCTGAACATCAAAGACTCATAAAGAGTGCTACATTTAGTAACGTCAACTGGAAGTTGGAGTGACGTCAATTGGGCTGAAGACCAACCAGTCAGTCGAGTATCTTCTAAATGATCAAATCCACACTGCAGCAGTAGATGAGGAAAAGTCCTGCAAAGAGCCAAGGGTGGTGTTGGGGAGCGTGGATTGACTTTTTGTAGAGAGTCTGGCACTACTGGAGATCCCCACAACGGAAATTTTCTGGGACAGCTCGAACTGATTTTGTAGTAATTCTCAGGGAGATTAGGTGTCGATGATTCAACAGTGGCAGGAAAAGGGTTATACATTTTTGGCACAATATTTAAATTGTTCACAAAATAAATTCATTATACTGTGCTCTATTCATGTTCAAGAGAGAAGCATACGAAAAGTAAATCTCCGAAGTATTTTTCAATCATGGTTGATTGTACTCCTCATGTAAGCCATACAAACTAAATCACTTTCATTATGTCATATGTATATCAAGTAAAACGAGGGGCGGCTCTGGTGTTAATGACTATTTTCGAAGTTTGTGGCTTGTCTGAAAGAAAACTAGATGTGATGTGACAGCACTGTTCTAGATACTTTAGAAAAACATTTAATTCAAATTAACAATTGCCAAGATCAAGACTGTTGCAAATGGTGCCAACATGGATGAAAAATATAAAGGAGTTGAATTAATTCCTCGTTTAAGACATAATGCACTTTCTTACTTCTCACCAGTACATGCCATTTGCTGAAATTTTTGGTTCAAGCAGTACTTAAGTTACATTTGTGTGACTGAACGCTGCTTCAAGCAGTAGTGAAGTTACATTTGTGTGACTGAACGCTGCTTCAAGCAGTACTGAAGTTACATTTGTGTGACTGAACGCTGCTTCAAGCAGTACTGAAGTTACATTTGTGTGACTGAACGCTGCTTCAAGCAGTACTGAAGCTACATTTGTGTGACTGAACGCTGCTTCAAGCAGTACTGAAGCTACATTTGTGTGACTGAACGCTGCTTCAAGCAGTACTCATGTTGAGATTTTCTTTTGAGTTGTTCAAACCGCCGTATACACCGAATTTCCAGCTAGTCTACAGCGTTGGGAAACAGAGAGTAGAGTCGGTAGCTTTTCTCTACATGGACTTCCTGGAACTCGATGGATTGAAAGAATTCAGAATTCGCCCATTCTCTAAATCACTAGCCGGGAATACTTCGGGCTCGGTAAGAAGTTCTGACCATGATTATGAGTGCACAAAAAAAAAAGTGAGTTTATGTATGAGGAGCACTTGAAATATTGAAATTGTTCCGATGCGCTATCATGGCAGACATTTTGGGCTAAAGTCCTCGCAATGATGGTCCAGGTCATTCAAGTGAGGAGTGCTACTATCGACAATAAAGCGTAAAACAGTAAGTCATTAATCAGTGAACTCAAACCAGCCCAAGGTTAGTGAACAACGTTATTGGAAGAAGCCAAATCTGCTGCACAATCTGGCAATATCAATCCTCATATGAAAAATAAGCAGAAATACCTAATGGAAACGTTTTTCTTTTCCATTTTTCTAAAACAAGTTCAAGGTGATGAAGCAACTCTTACAGATTTTTTTTAAAAAAACGAAATTGGAACAAGAAACAAGTTTTAGGAGAACTGTGCTTTATCCACATATTGATTCCATGATTTCGAACTTACGGTTCGTTTCACTGCTGTTCAAGAAATCATGGCTGTCCTCTTTCTTGTGGGAATATTCAAATATGTCTGAAGCCAGAGTTAAGAGTGCATGCTTTTAGTTTTCAAAGACATTCGTACAACATAACTGGAAATGAATCAACTGAAGAATTCCTTCACTCAAAAGAAATTCACACTGCGAATTATGGAGCCAACCCTCTTTCTCTTATGAACTGGAACAAGGTTTATGAATTAAAGCTTGATCCGGTGTCCAGAAATGTAATGATTGCTTCGCTTTTCTATATATCATTTTCTGTTCAATGCCAGTGGCTGTTCATCAGCTGGACATTCTTCCAGCAACACGGCAAGACACTTAATTAATGAAATTATTATTTTTATTATCAATTAATTTTTCATGTGACATGGCATGCCACTTAGTTAATGAAAATGATTATTTTATTAATTAATCTTTCATTACTAATTACAAGTGATGAGAATCTTAATTTATTTTATTACTGATCCTCCAGCAGACTCCACTCGTCTCTCACTTGGCGGATATTTTGGCACTGTAAAGTTTTCTCTATTCCACAACATAACACAACATTTACAGTCACATAATGTTTCAATGAGTGGAAAACTTCTTATTAAAGGAGAAGACAAATCCGACTTTTAATCTATATTGAGCAAGCCCCCATCCATGCACTTTCTTATCCAACACAAGATTAACAGTATCAATATGCTTAAGAAGGTCAATAAATTTATTAAATGAACAATCAAATATACATAAGACAATTACAATGAAATAGATTACTTGACATCAATATTTCACGAACTCATGTTTGGATACAAATTGTTTATATGGTCTCTTTCTATATAAGAAAAAATGTAGAATTACAGTTCAATAATAGAGTCAATACTAATTGCATGTTAGTCCTATCAGAGAAAAGAAATGAAGTTTTTGATTAAATGTGTCATTTATGTGACCTGGATTAAGAATTACTTTGACAGTCTTTCACTTGTTTTTGCAACTGTCACAGTGTCAAAATGTCCCTGTTCAGCAATGTTCTTGCCACTCACATGGAACCTGATGCGCTGCTATATCCTCGAGCATCTCCCCACCGTGTCACTTCCTTCATGTAGAACACGATCACAGTGATACTTGTAACTTCAATGTACTAGAATTCTCCAGCATGTACCCAGCATACTTGTAACTTCAATGTACTAGAATTCTCCAGAATGTACCGGGCATACTTGTAACTTCAATGTACTAGAATTCTCCAGCATGTACCCGGCATACTTGCTCTGATGCATAGCATACTCCTTTATGTGTACATCTCTATGTAAAATGCAAGTATAACATATCAATAGCAAAATGCATGAAATATTACTAAGTCCATTCTCTCTCAATTAGTCAGTTAATCCACCATTAAGCTAATGGCTGCCTTTCATGACCAGATTCTGTAACACCAGAAAATAAATAATTTAAACAGATAAACTTTGATCTCAAACCATTGGCTGATCTCGTTCTTGTAAATCTTAACCATTGGATAATAAAAACTATACATCTACCTAAAACCGGTTTAGATTACATCAGCAAGTCTAGCACATTATACACCCGAGTTGTTTACTCCAACTCTTTGCACTTACAAAAATATCGTAATAAGCAGTGCCAAAGGTCGGGTCACTTTTAACAATTGTTATATAAATTTAACAATTTATATTACAATTAAGTTTAGAAATGGGGATAGGCAAATTTACTCCGCCACAGATAGTTTTGCAATACTTATTTCTCATAAAATGTATGTAGCTCTATTAAATATATGGTTTGTGCATTACTGATTATTTTTAATGATTAAATATTTTTACTAATTATTTTCCTGCAAACCTTCCTGTTTGTACGAGACTATGGTTGTCTCGGAGGTGGGGCAGGGTCATTTCCTGTCTGTAGTTAAAGGGGCAGCGCACTAATAGGAAAATAACCCCTAAGGCAAAGTTAGGCTAGCCAGTAACCTGGGAAGGATTTCTATATACTTAAATAATATTCATATCATAATTCATTCACGCTGGGGGAGGCTCTGACGTGAGCTAGCTCCACATACTGTTTACTCTCTGATAACAGACATGACGTTTTACATTAAAATCCTCCTTTCTTCATAACTAATTCTTTAGAATTAATTATGAAATTACTGCTCATAAGATTTTCGCTAGAAAAGAGCATTTTGGCCACACCCTATTTACAAGACTCGACAGACTGGTCACCTACTTTGCAGGAGCACTAATCCCCATAATTGATCAACGGCAAACCCCATTGTCATAATCTTTCAGATTGATCACTTACATCATATCTAGTGATGATAGTTAACTGTTGTCCTGATCAATGCATATAAAGATTGAACTCCCTTTAGAAACCTAATGTTTGCAAAGAGCACCTAGCTGAACTTTATAGATAATATTTTAATGATTTTAACTCTGCTATTCAGGTAAACTCGCTTAATTTTACAGCTAACATTTAATGCTTTTAACTCTGATATTCAGGAACAGTATGGTGCAAACACGATGTCTTTTTCTGTTTATACGTGGACAAAAATAAGTGGTTTTCAAAGAAACACATCAGCTGTTCACCATAAAGAATACAAGCAAAAAGGCGTTCATTAGGAAAACAGTTTCAAAGTTTTTTCACCAAAGTACAAATGTAATAGATAGGTCACTGACCTCTACAAATAAAATGAATAAAGTTATATGGAACATGAGATTAAAGTTAACCTAAGGATATATAAGCATGGATAATATTATTAATTCCACGATTAATAATGGACAAATTAAATGCTACCAATTGAAATTTTAATAAATGTGGATTTGTTTTGTCGTGACAAAATTACGCAGTACTTATACATGGTCTGAGAATAAATTACTTACTTTTACTAATGAATAAAGAAAGCTATTTCTTATTAACAAGAGATGCACACAATTTTTTTTAGCTGTTCTGCATACAAAGTTATAATAGAATGTTTCTACTAAGCGTTGATAAATTAATAAAAGGAAAAAGTTTGAAAATGTCATCACAAACAACTCCTAAGGCATATTAAATATGACGATTCATATTTCAACAACACATGATGCCCCTAGACATCACTCTCTTTTACCAGTAATAACAAACTTCACATCGATGTGTCATGCCCACTGGCGTCCAACTTTTACAAAAACTACAAATTCATGAAGAATATGCATTCATAACTTAACATTGCTAGCAAGGAATACGCATAATCATGCCTTACATTTGACAATAGTTACGAACCATAGGAAAAAATGCATAATTAAGATATGTCATCTCATGCATAGTAATACCATCAACACATTGATCTCGAGACAGACAGACAAACGGTTGTGTAGCTGCAATTTTGGCACAAAATGTTATAATTCTTTCGTTATTTTCTTTTTATTACGTGCTGCGTTGGTGTGGCTCCAGAATAGTTATGATTCTCTGTTTTTTCTTTTACAATTTCTTTTTCTTTTACAATTTCTTCTTCTTTTCCGCTTGTAAGTTTAAAAAAAAAGAAAAAGCAATGAGATGTCGAGATGTAGAAAAGTATTCTCTGGCCGAAGAATTTCAACGCCAGGTAATCTAGTCCTTAGAGATTCAATCCAAGTAAGTGATTTTGTTCCAAGGTATGAAAATAAATTTCAGGTAAGTTATGTAAAATTAAAAGAGCGGAGAAGTTTTATTTAAATTTCTTTATTTCATCTTTTATTCCAACATCAAATCACAACGCCATAATTATTTCTTGTACAACAGATTCCAGAATAGAAGTTAACAAGCTTGCTGGCAATTAATCATCAATTTATGAATACTTGTTTTTATTAAAAAAAAAACTGACTGTGCAAACGGCCGAAAGAACGTGTCATATGATATAATAATTTAGAGTAATTAGTTTCATCGAAAGAGAAAGAAAAAAGTAGAAAATAACCCGTGCTATAATATATTATATTTCATTTATTATTTAAAATAAATCCTTATAGCCACTGACAAACGTTCTTGAGAATTAATGTGATTAACTATTATGAGCACAACATGACTGGGGTTTTATTTATTGTCGATTGCTCATGCTATTAAGAACAAAAATATCTTTAATTTTATTTTCTCTTAAATTGAAACTTTAATGATTTTTCTTTTAAGTTATTTCGTGAAGGGTGTAAGCTTACCGGAGATGGGGGGTGGGGTGAATAATATACTTAGTAAAGATTACCCGTCAAACGGCTCAAGACGGCCATTTTTCCTACAACATTGTACTCCGTGACCCTACATTCACTGACTCATCTGTTAGTTACTCAGTTTTTACGAATACATTATTGTTTTACGAAAGCGCTGAATTTTTTTATTATTTATTTTACGGTCGGGGCCGATTTTTACGAAAGCAGATGAATTTGAGTCGTGTTTTAGGGACAGATTCATCTTCACCCATACATTCCATGCTCCGTGCAATAAATATGTTACGTTGTAGCTTCTTCACGTATTGTCCAAAGAAACTCAAAGAATTTCTCTTTTTAAACTGAGGCAGCCGAGGTCATTCGTTTTCAGAGAACTATATTAAGAAGCAAATGAATATACGTTTTACGTGCAGGCAGATGTATTAAGAGCGATGTACATGCAGGCAGATTTATTAAGAGCGATGTATTTACGTGTAGGCAGATTTATTAAGAGCGATGTAATTTAGGTACAGGCAGATTTATTAAGAGCGATGTAGTTACATGCAGGCAGATTTATTAAGAGCGATGTAATTTACCCACAGGCAGATTTATTAAGAGCGATGTATTTTACAAACAGGTAGATTTATTAAGAGCGGTGTATATATTTGCAGGCAGATCTTTTTAAAGCTATGTCTTTGCATGCATGCAGATTAATTCAGAGCGATGTTTTTGCGTGCGGGCAGATTTATTAAGAGTGATGTATTTGCGTGCAGGATGATTTATTAAGAGTGGTGTATTTGCGTGCAGGATTAAAAACGATGTATTTACCTGCAGGCAGATTTATTAACTTTGTATCTATGTGCAGGCAGATTTATTAAAAACGATTATGTACTTTGTCTTGTGAGCAAACCTTTCTTTGTACGTATTATGAATGTGAACGTGGAAGTTACGTTAACATCAAATGAGTGACTGATTGGACGATAAGCGATATGGGAACAGTGAATGGATGTTTAAGTCCAGCTGTCAAACTCGCGAAGTGAAAGTTCACACTCAGTCATCCACTAACCATCAAATTAAATCACAAACACTTTTAGTCCACTCGCTCGATTAAGCGGCCCACGCCAGCCTATCACTGATAATATTTTTATTATAACATATCAAGTCTAGAGGACATGTTAAGCGTGAAAAAGTAGTTTCACTTAATCTACAACTAAAAATCAAAAGAGTTGACAGTGAGAAATAAATAAATACATTTAAATGTCAGCCAAGTTTGAAACTGCCAAGCGCACTTTCACTAAAATATTTTTTTTATTTCTCTCGCACATATATATTACGTGCAAGATGCACGTGCTTACATAAGAACACGCAATAAGGGTCACACACACACACACACACACACACACACACACACACACACACACACACACACACACATACACACACAAGACGTTTTATAGGGGAAACTATTTTTAATGATGTGATGACGTTCCAGACTAAGATACAGCGCAGAAACAATTTTGTTTATTCCTTTCACACTTTTACTGTCAGAAAAGTCCGACAATTTGTGTTTATTCCTTTCACACTTTTACTGTCAGAAAAGTCCGACAACTTGTGTTTATTCCTTTCACACTTTTACTGTCAGAAAAGTCCGACAACTTGTGTTTATTCCTTTCACACTTCTACTGTCAGAAAAGTCCGACAACTTGTGTTTATTCCTTTCACACTTCTACTGTCAGAAAAGTCCGACAACTTGTGTTTATTCCTTTCACACTTCTACTGTCAGAAAAGTCCGACAACTTGTGTTTATTCCTTTCACACTTTTACTGTCAGAAAAGTCCGACAACTTCGAGCAACAGTTTGGTGAAATGCATATTCATGAAGGATTACAGCTCAAGAACAGATAAATAAATATATGAAAGCAATAGGAAAAGAAAATAGACACTGAGGTTTTATTAGATGCCGTACTTGATGAATGAAAGCTTTTTAAGACGGTTCTCAGTGATGATAATATTTAGATTCGTTTAACATTCAAAATATTAAGCATACGATGTATTGGTACAGTGCTGTTATCAATTCCTATTTCTTACAACAGTACAACAGTATAGAATACATCACGTGATGCAGCTGTACAACAATATTTATAGATACCTGTTTTCGTATAACAGTCAAAATATTACACGTGTCATAGTTTACAGTAATTTTAATAGATTCCTTATTCATACAACAGTTTCAGTGCAGCCAAGCATTGCAGTTGACCTACTTAAAAAGCTACCTATGTAGCATGTGAGTTGTAATAAAGTAATTAAACGTATTACATATGTATTATATTCAGTTCAACATACTGCACAAATGTTGTATTAACGAACCACGAATATCTGAACCTCGCAATTACACACACGTAACGCACACACGCGCAAGTACGCACTCACAAACATACATGCTAGTAACAAACAAGCGCGCACATTAGAATTTTATTCATACAAATATGTTAACATGATATTCTTGTATTCCAATAAAAGTGCACACAGTACTCACGGCATAGTCACTATCGAACGATTAAGATTATGTGGGCTGTTGGTACAATGTCCAGCAAAATCTAACAGAAAGCGAAGGGAAGATAACAGCAGCAGATCTTCTTTTTATGTTTAGTTCATTTTGCTTGTCAGCTCGCCAGTTGGGGGCGCTGAAACTTTCTTCTTCGGCTGCTTTTGTTTCTCTTTTTTCCTTTATTTTTCCCGCTCGCTGTGCATAAGACTGAGAATCGGATACTCTCCCTTCGAAATCCAGTGTCCGAGTTATCTCTCTTTATTTCAGCTGTGCGCGTTCTGTAGCTGTCGCAGGACCTGATCAATTTCACCTGTCAGAATTCTGTGTTTGATTGCTTGCTTGCTGGTTTTTTTGCTCGTTTGCTTGCTTGTTTTTATGATTGTATCTTTATTACTTGTTTGCATATCACGTTCATGCATGACTTGCTATTTCCATTTGAGAATGCATTTTATTACATATTTCTTTTAAAATCTGATGTGTTCTATTTTCGTTTGTTTTTATTATTTTTAATCTAAGCCCACTGAAAACGTCATAATATTTTATAACCTGTATTCATTTGAAGCCTATATTTTAACTCTTTATATGTTATTCAATAAAAGGACCTTCATAATATATTGGAAATTTTTTGTGTGTTTTCGATTCAGTTATTCAAAATTTTCCTGCAATACTACATGGTGAAAATGTGATCCCATTTGTATGTATACAGTTTAGGGGGTTAACGGAGGGAAACTGCAGATGGTTACAAAAGTATGAATGTGAATCTTCAAAAACAACTATTTTCCTAAAAGAAAGTGTGCATTAGAGACTGATACATTAGGTGTGTGCATTATATGCAGATGAGAACATCGGCTCCTAAATTAATTATTATAAAAAATTCATATTTAAAACAGCTATACAAATTCACAAAGATAAAACTGGGGACAGAACTCTTGGACTATAAAGGTAAAATTAAATGAATAATAAATTATTCCATGTTCGATTATTTTTTTTATACAGAAGTGTACAATACTTTTACAAACACAACGTGCTACATAGAAACGTTACTGAACGGAACTCATACAGATAAGTTGAAGCTCGCTGACCTTTGGCCCGTTTGTCGAGATTTTCTTGGAGTTGGAACGCGGAGGTCCATCCATTGAGCTTGTCCCCGGATAAGTCTCTCAGGCACCACGAAAAGATCTAACTACCGATCACTGAGTCGCTGATGGAGAGATGTGTTCCCAACAGCGAAATCTCATGGAGAGTTAGTGGATCTCTTGTTGCTTTGAAATCCTTGAAACACTTCATGAAATAGAAATCACAAAGGATCTTTTGCAAATAACTGCTTTAACTTGAACGTTCAGACAACAACGGATATGCTAAACTAATTGTAAGTCCTGGTCTGACGTTTGACGAGAAGCTAAGCAGACGAACGTGTACTAGTACAGGAATATAATCAATTATTAATTATCAACTACATACTAGTATAGGCATATTATTAACTACATACTAGTACAGACATATTAATTATCAACTACATACTAGTATAGGCATATTATTAACTACATACTAGTACAGACATATTAATTATCAACTACATACTAGTATAGGCATAGTATTAACTACATACTAGTACAGACATATTAATTATCAACTACATACTAGTATAGGCATATTATTAACTACATACTAGTACAGACATATTAATTATCAACTACATACTAGTATAGGCATATTATTAACTACATACTAGTACAGTGTCACAGTCTGATAAAAATGTCCGACTTGATGACCCACTTGTCTTGTTTACTTCAAATTTGAATTTTGAAACCCTTGACTCCTTTGTTCAAAGCTCCCTTTTTCGAGACGCTTCTAGAACAGGTCAAGATGTTATGTAACTTTAGGACCACTGTCCAGTTCTCGAACCAACTACATGCTTCGCGAACAGTCACGTGATACGCAATATGCTTTTCTATAAATATGACCACGCGCTTCCGCTCCCTCACTCTGAGCACACTTTAGCTTTTCCATCAGCTAACTCGAGTCAGGAGGCAGCCGACAGCCGTTGAGACAAAGAAACCTTCGACTTCTCATAAAAGGTATCATTTTATCTAATAGTATTTTGCATATATATTGTTTAAGTATGTATTTGTGCTATGTATTATATGATTTCCATATATGCTTGAGCATGGTTCAGAGAAATAGCTGAAAAAACCTATAAGTTACGGAATATAAATTTATTGTAACTCTTTTTCCATTTTGTACTTTAATTTATATTGTTTAATTCACTAAGAGCCAGAATGCTGCGCTCGATATGAATCCTTCATGTAATTCAATTATTGCGTATAATTTTAATTGTAAATTGTGAAGCGCTTTGTTGGTTTGAATTACCCCTTTGTATGAACATTAATTTAACGTTGTAACTATTTTTATTGCTTCATACGTCACGCTGTTAAATGGAACACATGTGAGACGATTATATTTTTTCTAAATCTAATTGTAAACGACGCGAGGTCGAAAACTCTTATCAGCGCATTTTAACTGAGCCATGCTTTAGTAGGAACGTGTTAGATTGAAAATTATATCCGAGCACGTTGCGTCAACAGGTCGGTTCGTGCCTCACCCATGCCTTATTCGTGCCTTATCCATGCCTTACCTTACTTGGGCTTACTGGTACGAGCTGGTTGAATTCAATGGAAGAATTCTGCTCTGAGGGTCACTGCCACTAAAATTCAAGTTCCCTAGCTACATAAAAGAGGAACACCTTTTCTTATGCACCACGTGCGCTAGAGGGGGACTGTGAGAATAGACCGGCATGACTGAGTATTGAGACCAGGCTGACACAAGGCAATCCAGCTAAGTGCAACTCAGTGTACAAATCTCTAAAGGACAAAACTGATGGCAATTCGTTAAGTTGACAAAAATAGCATGAACGCGCAGAGGATAGAGAAATAGACTATTCACGATCGTATTTTGATTATTGTTAACTCGTTAAAACCTTATTAAATCTTATTTTCTTTGTTAATACCTCTTAGTAGTCAATTTATATGCATGATAGACCAATAGATAACTTCTTAGATTAAATGGGGGCGAATGAGCAGAATGTTGATAATGAATGCATATTAATTTAGAGGAATTTAACGGTTTTTAATCTAGCTAAAAGTTCGCAATTTATTAGTTTGTAAATTTGTCGTCTGACTACAAGACACACTTTTAATCAGTCAAATAGTAAATTGAGCAACCAGTCTGCATAGGATATGAGAGAAAGAGTTAATTATATTTAAAGTCTTTTAATTATTCTAAGCAGGGTCTTTAAATAAATACTGGAAACGTAACATACAGACATATTAATTATCAACTACATACTAGTATAGGCGTATTATTAACTACATACTAGTACAGGTATATTATTAACTACATGTTCATCTTTTCAGCAAATCGAAAGAAACAAACATTTTTGCCTCGCGAAGCGTTGAATCACTTAGAATTATCAAGATCTTTTGGAGTTTTCTTAGAAATCTGTTAAGGTATCTTCCTCAATTCTTCCTGCGCCGATACGGAAGTTTGAGTGCAAACTATTGTTTGCAAAAATAGTGAATTCGGTAAGAAATCAACTTGAAAGAGTCAATATGCCTATGTCATTTGTGTGACCTTCGCGGGTACTTTAAAAAGCGAGTCCGACACTCAGACACCACTCATTTTCTGGTGGTACACCACTATCATTGTCTCATTTCTGCCCCCACCCACCCACCACCCACCCCCGCCCTTTCTCGAATACCCTTAACTTTTCCACTGGCATGCTAAATCCGATTTTTGTTTCAAATTCAATATTTCTCCTTTTTTCAGCTTGTTTTGCAATGTCTGATCATTGTAAGGGATAGACTATGTTTATAGTTCAAGAAGGTACGGGGTATGTGTAAGAGTGTAAAGGCACATGCGTCAAGGCTAATGGGGGTAGGGGTGGAGGTATTGTATAATGTGTGTGTGTGTGTGTGTGTGTGTGTGTGTGTGTGTGTGAGTGTGTGTGTGTGTGTGCGTGCGTGTGTGTGTGTGTGTGTGTGTGTGTGTGTGTGTGTGTGTGTGTGTGTGTGAGTGTGTGTGTGAGTACATTAGACAAAGATGAATAATTCTGATCAAGATGCGTGCTCAACAAAACAGCAAAACTAAAAAACCAACAAGGAAAACGTCTTCAGTTTTGACAATAATCCTCCTTTGAATCACACTACTGAATCTGTAGAAAATATACTTTCTTTCTTTCTTTCTGTGCAACTCTCTCCCTAAAAAGAAAAACACGTGCGAAAAGAAAAATAAATCCTCTGGAACTATGAAGTTAATCTAGAATTCGGAAAACAGGCTTTAAATTATCAACTGTGCGCCATCCTATTTCTGTGACTGGCAGACTGGCGGACGTTGTCCATGTTAAACAAAAAAGAAATAATAATAATACATAGCTCAAGTGTTTTCCAGACATTACTGAAGTAAATAAAAATACATAACTTTTATTGCATTTTACCACCAAGAGAAATTGCAATTACCCCCACCTATCCTTTTGCACAATGACACCGCTTACATCTACATTTATTTTTTTTTTATTTATATGTACGCGTTATTATTACCAGTTGAATTTTTGTGACTTTTATTTTAAATTTCTGAGAAAATAAATGTAAAACACGAAAATAAGAACTTCAGGGACAACGCATATCGATGATATTGTCAAATTAATGACTTCCCTTTGTTGCACATGCAGGCCTAATTCTTGGCTTCCAAACGATCGTATAAATATATTATATTCGTCCATAGAGAATCGAAATTCCAAATGTATTGCCCGTTAGTCACTCTAAGGAAAAATTAACAGTTACGTGACTAAGGGTTCACCAAAACTGGTTAGTGTCGAAAACAGGCCAGACAACTATTTGTTTCTTTTCACCGGAGAGCTTTCTGGACGTAAAAGTCCCTGAACGCGTGAGACCCGTAATGTTTATTTATCCTTCACGCGAAAGAGTTACTAAAGTTCTGGGTGTGCACTAAGCCGGCAATATTTTCTCTTTGTGTTAAGCATCTTCTAACTAAATGGTACTTTTTCCTCTCTATTCAGTGTAAAGCTATTGATTTCTCCTTGTGTTAAGCATCTTCTAACTAAACGGTACTTTTTCCTCTCTATTCAGTGTAAATATGATTTCTCTTTCATTGTACAGCTTTGTTTTCCTTTCATAAACAAATTGTTTTCTCTTGTCCTAAACAGAAATTATTATTTTCCAATCAACAGTTATGTTTCTTTTATTAAATCTATTTTCTCTTTATCTAATAGCTGTTTTCTTTCACTAAACAAGTATGTTTACTTTTTTTTATTATACAACTGTTTCCTCTTTCATTAAACAATTATGTTTTCTTTTTTTACTATACAACTGTTCCCTCTTTCATTAAACAACTGTGTTTCTCCGTCACTAACAATTGGGGTTTTCTCTAATAAATGTATTTTCTTTCACTATACAACTGTTTTCTTTTTCACTAAACAACTATTTTTATTGCCTAAACAACTTTCTCTCTTTGACTTAAGTGTATGCTTTCTTTTCCACTAAACAACTATTTTTATTGCCTAAACAACTTTCTCTCTTTGACTTAAGTGTATGCTTTCTTTTCCACTAAGCAACTATATTATATTTTCTGCTAAGTGTCTTCATTATATCTTTCAATAATTCGCTAAATGTCATCTCTTGCAAGCAGGTATGCATTCTCCCAGATGCATAAATAGATTTCTTCATGTCTTCTTCACTACACAGATATGTTTCTTCCCTTCTAATAAACACGTATATTTTCCCCTTCTCACTAAACGGTTGTGCCGATTCCTCTATTAGCATTATGCTGTTAAATAAATGGCTATTCATTGTCATTAAGCGGCTATGCATTGTCATTCAAAACGGCTATGCATTGTCACTACTAAAGAGCTATGCATCATTCACTGAACGGCCATGATTTCTCCATCAATAAATCATTATGCTTTCTCCATCGTTAAACTACTATGTTTTATCTATCATTAAATCTCTATTTTTTCTCCATCATTTAGCTATTTTTCTCCATCATTAAAACAAAATGATTTCTCCATCATTAAACCAGTTTGATTTCTCATCATTAAATTATTTGGTTTCTCCATCTAAAGACTAAAATGGTTTCTCTGTAAATAAACCAAAATGGTTTCTCCATCTTTAAACCAGTTTGGTTTCTCATCATTAAATTATTTGGTTTCTCCATATAAAGACTAAAATGGTTTCTCCGTAAATAAACCAAAATGGTTTCTCCATCATTAAACCAATTTGGTTTCTCCATCATTAAACCAATTTGGTTTCTCCATCATTAAACTATTTGGTTTCTCCATCAATAAACCAAAATGGTTTCTCCATCATTTAAACAATTTGGTTTATACCACGCAAAACCACTACCCTGTCTTCCTCGCAACAAATCTTCTTTCTCTCTTTTAAAGCTTTGCCTTCTCCATCCGGGTATTTAAATTATTAGACAAATATTTTTTCTTCATTAAACTAGAATAGTCATCTCCTTCAATAAGCTTGATTGCATCCCCAATCAATGTATACAGATTTGACTTACATAAAATTGTATATTTTATTTTAATTAATTAGCTACTAAACATCAATAAAATTTTCTTTAATACACTAATACACTTAAGTTTAGTGAGTATTGTTTCTCTACAGAAAAAGGCTGTTTTATCGAATAAAACTTTTACGGGCTCTCTTTCAATATAGTATTCTTTTCAGGAGAAGAAATCTTTGTGTATCAGATTTAGGGGGGGGGGGGAACATCCCAAGCTTAGCACTGCATCATACAGTAAAATGCTATTTTTAATATGTTAGTTTATCGCGATCATTGTATATGTGTTTCGCTTACACTCACCCCAGAAGCCGCAATAGACCTTTCATCTTCACGATGTTCTCAGTCTTGGTCTTCTTCTGGGGGATCCCCACGGCCTCGCGGTGCGTTTAAGGTGGAGGGCAGGAGGGCTGGCGGAAGGGGGTAAAACAGGTTGCACCAGTTTGGCGCACACCTTCAACCGCCCTCCGTCGGTGGGGGGAAGGGCCGAAGCCGCCTTAGATATACAAGTACAGACCAATATTTAAATTCTTTGTAGCCAATATATTTACGTAATGCGTGTATCAATTACGTGAGTTTGGCGGGTGTTAACATTCAGTCATTAAGTAAAGCTATTTTTAATTTACTTCTGGTAGACATGAGGCATTTCAGTTGCCGGGTTAGTGGTGTGGATGTGTGTAGGTGTTGTGTGCATGTGTGACTGTTTTGCTACTGGTTAATTTTTGTGGTTTCTTTGTCTTCTTCAAAGAAGAATATTCTGCATATTCAATCGTTCATTTAGTTTCTATTTCTAATTTCAGTTTATCAAACGGTTACTGTTTACATTTTATGATAAATTTTATAATAAACTAACAACACCTATCTTTCATGGAGGATGCAAAATGTCTATTTTGAAAAATATATGAAACTCAGATATAGTACATCTATTATCATACATGAAATATTTAAGAAAAGACACTGGTAAATGACACAAGACTTATATTTCAGCTGAACGGTTCGGTAAAGGGGTTGAAGAGGTGGTTGGGAGGGGGGGTAGTAAAATGGGAGAGAAGTCGATCTTAGAACGTCCGCGGACTTGAAAGCCGATCCATCTTTGTTTCAAAAGTCCGTTAAAACTCTATTACATGCCTTGATAGAGATGGTGGATACTTCTGTTTGACTTTACGTTTCATTTTCTTCTCCATTCAGTCTGCTGAAAGGAAACTCGTAACTGAGGCGACCTGTTTTCTCAGGCTGCTGTCTGTGTGCTGTGTAGCCAAGAGTGCGGCCGGGTTGGAGAGGGAGGTAAGGGGCGTGGGGTAGGAGACTGGATCATTCGGTCAACGGGCTCTTGTTACGACGTCAATACCATTCCCTGGAAGTCGAACGTTTCACTACATTCTGGTTAGTCAGTTTACTAAAGAATATAGACCAGTAAGTAATAGCTAAGAATGTAAGTATTTAATTCATTATTCAGTAAGTCACCTGTTTTGTTGTTGCTTATTTTGGTTGATTGATTGGATGATTGTTCTTTAATGAATGTTTATGATCAGAACAGCAATTAAACAGAAAATGTTTATGATCAGAACAGCAATTAAACAGAAAACGTACTTGGTATCAGTCCTGTGCTGGGCGCGTGTGTTGGGTGATGGGGGTGGAGGTGGGAGATAAATAAAATGCGGGTTTCGGTTGGGTTGGGAATTATTGGAGTGAGTGAGTGAGTGAGTGTTTTTCTGTGTGTGTGTGTGGGACGAGGTTGGTTGATGTTTTCTCCATGTGTATGTGTGCTTGGGGGGGATTTGGGGGTGTTAGGTTGTTTCTTTCTTAGGTATTGTTTGTCAACACTAAGGAGGGGTTTTCTGTGAACATTTATATAAAATAGAAACTAGATTTTGCAAAGATATACTTGGCGAGACAAATTTTCAAGAAAGTTACTCGTAAGATAGATTTTGCAAGATAGATTTCGGAAGTCTTACCACACAGACATTATAAAATAACTTTTGCAAAACAAACTTTTCACGATAGATTTAGCAAGACAGACTTTGCACGAAAAACTGTACAAGACAGTCCTTACAAGAAATATTCTGGAAGGCAGACTTTAAAAGACAACTATTATAAGATAGATTTCCCTAGAGTCTTTATAAGACAGATATAATATGTGAGATTCCGCAAGACACACTTCACCAGAGACAGACATTATAAGGCAGATCTCTCAAGACACACTTCACCAGAGACAGACATTATAAGGCAGATCTCTCAAGACACACTTCACCAGAGACAGACATTATAAGGCAGATCTCTCAAGACACACTTCACCAGAGACAGACATTATAAGGCAGATCTCTCAAGACAATCTTTGCAAGATAGACTTTGCGTCCAGATTCTGCACAACAGAGATTTTGCAAGATAGACTTTGCGTCCAGATTCTGCACAACAGAGATTTTGCAAGATAGACTTTGCGTCCAGATTCTGCACAATAGAGATTTTGCAAGATAGACTTTGCGTCCAGATTCTGCACAACAGAGATTTTGCAAGATAGACATCATACTCTAATTAAATATTCACTGCGTGCACGCACTAAAATGTGAAGATCTTTTTTTTTTTCTTTTAAAGACTGCCAAACAAATTTATTCAGCAACATTAAGATTAATGTTAATGATAGAACCGAACTGGAACCTTGGGAGCCAGGAGTGCCTAGCAATAGACAACCAATCAATCAAGCTTTAAACATTTTGCTAACTTCTGCCGGCTGAACGGTTCTGTTCTACACGCCAGTGGCTGCACCTCGCAACTATTTGATTGTCGAAATCCAGTTTGTCTCTTCGGTAAGCCTGCTGTGTCCCGATCAGTAAAATAATCAGTTGCGACCTCCAGTACTCTTTTCCTGGACCCATGGATCCAATGCAACACTCTGGAGAGCGTAAAACTATTGCGATGAGCTGTGCGCGCACACACACACAAACACACACACACACACACACACACACACACACACATACATATATATATTTACACAGACACACAAAATCTACAAAATTAATTGCGTGCTAAGCAATCTGACTAGCTTCACCAAGCACGTTGTTTGGGGCTTAGCAATGGTTGGGTCCCGCTCGATATGGCTGGGCTGCCGTTGAAAAATTACGAGATGTTCTGGGTACGAGAGCTTTTTTTGGGGGGGGAGGGTTGTTTGCTTGGATTTGTTTGTGGGTTTTTTTGTTTGGTTTTATTTTTTTTATTTTTTTTTTGTTTGGGGAAGGGGGCAAGGGGTTGAATTTGTTCCTCTAAACTTAGTCTAAAGAGTTGCTGTCACTTTTCAGATATTTTAAAAAGCAAAGATATTTCTACAGGATAGATCTTATAGTGCATGATACCACTGTCCAGAGACTTAAACTAACTCTCCTTTATGTTATCCTATTTAATGGCGGTAACGTGAGTTGTCGGAAAATGAAAAGGTCTCAATAACTGTCGGAATGTTAAACGGTCTCATTATATTAGCAAGTGGAAAACTTTATTTAGAAAATATAACGGTCTAATTATAGTGGTAACATTAATTATTATTACATGAGAACCTATCAGTTAAGGATTTATTACAATGGACAATCGGACAACTGGGATTTTTTAAGGTCTCTTACAACTGAAAAGTGTAAGCATCTCATTAGCATTAAAAATTTAAAGGACACTTTGAACGAGGTAAAGTTATCACTATAACGGAAAAAGTAAAAAAAATCACTATATTGGAAAGAATTAAGGTATCACTAAAATGCAAAGAGTGAAGATATAACAGAATGAGTAAACATATCAATATAATAAAAAGATATCACTATAACAGAATGAGTAAAAATATCAATATAATAAAAAGATATCACTATAACAGAATGAGTAAAAATATCAATAATAAAAAGAGTAAAGATATAACTATAATCGAAAATGTAAAGATATCACTATAATGGCAAGTGTAAAGATATCACAATAATGGCAAGTGTAAAGATATCACTATAGTGACAAGTTGTAAAGATATCACTATAGTGACAAGTAGTAAAGATATCACTATAGTGACAAGTTATAAAGATATCACTATAGTGGCAAGTTGTAAAGATATCACTATTATGGAAAAGGTAAAGATATCACTATTATGGAAAAGGTAAAGATATCACTATAATGAAAAGAGTAAAGATGTCTGGCGACTGAACTGGCGTCTGAACTAGCGACTGACTTTCAAAGCTGTAACATATGCAAGGATGTTTTCGTGCATCAGTGCTCGGTTTACAAAGTTCTAAAGTCTGTAATCTTATTCTCGTTCATCACACTTATTTCTTTATAACCTTGTTCATTTAATTCTTTTACATCGAGAATAAAATTACAAGTTTCAATCAAACAAAAAGCTAACAAGAAATTATGACAAGAATAAAATAGAATACAATAAAATGCCACAAAATCTGTTTAAAGAAGATCATTATTTACAGTCAGAATTTAATTAGACCAGACGTACCTCTACGCTCCTTTGACCGTGGAATTTGACAGCAACATGGGACTTTTCCTTTTTAAAGTAAATTAATTTGGTTGGTCATTTAGGGGACGCTTCCGGCTTCCGCCGCTTTCGCACTTAGGGAGGGAGGAAAGGAGGGGGAAAGGGAGGGGGAAGGGAGGGGAGAGGGTGGGGGAAAGGAGGGGGAGGGGAGGGGGAGAGGGAGGTGCCTTTCTGCTGCGTGCGTCCGTTGTGAAAACATGTCTGGCCGGCAAAGGCGGACTCCAAACTCAGTAATCCGTGGGCTGGAGTTGTTCTTGTTTTAGTTGTTCCTGGCGGTGGCGTTGTTGTTGTTGTGGCCATTCTTGATGTTATAGTGAGGAGGGTGATGTCTTACAGAGCCCAGGCTAGTAACACACCAGATCTATACCTAGCGTGTACGTATGCCCGGGTTGTTCAACCTCCCGACCTCCTCACTGTTGGCGTTGGCGTTGTTGTTGCTGTTGACGTGGCTGTGCCCAGTGTCCGTTGGGATATCTGAAGGCGGGCGCTGGTGGCCAGTACAAATGGTCGTGCAACAGCTGGATCATATCGGCCATTGGGTGGTTAAAACATCCCAAGAGGGATACTGTTGCTCGTAGTATGACCATTGTTGTTGTTGTCGACGTTGGTGTTTGTATCTGTGTTCTTCCTGCGGTTGTTGTTGTTGTTGTGGGAGCTGTTGTTGTTTCCGAATATGTGGTGGTGTGCGCCGTTTTTTCTTTCTTTGGCACTGTTCTGTTATTGGTGGTGGTGGTGGTGTGGACTGGCTTTCTGTTGTTGTTGATGTTGTCATTGCCGTGTTTGGTGTTCTAGGTGGCGTTGCTGGTAGAGGTGAGAGGGGTGGAGCCTCAAGCTCCCTTGAAGCCTCATCCTGAATGGTGTCAACTTTAGTATTTTTCTGTGTATTGGTGGTTGCTGGTTGATTTTCCCTTGCATGATTAGGTGTCTGATTTTTTTTTTCTTCAGTCGCTTTTTGGGGCGTCTGGGAAAAAGCCTGCTTGCTGTCGTTTATTGTCTGTGTAGAATTCACTTTGGTTTTCGGTGGAAATTTCCACATGATTGTTGTTTGCGTTTCACTATCAATCTTGACTATTTCGTTTTCTTCTTCATCGTTTTCGTCTTCCTTTCCTTCATCTGTTTCTTTTTCCTTATCGACTGCTGGCTTGTAGCAATCATGAAAAAATATCAGGGCGTCAAAAGGACTTAGTAATTTTTTAACTCTTTTGTGGCTTCTAAACTTTTTTGGGCTGTGATATATAATATAGAATGTACTAGACCTTTGTAACAGCCATCAAGCTCCGCGTTTCCTGAATTTATTTGGAAGTTTTGAGGGGTGCATATCATGCTTTCATTGCTTGAAAGTACTGTATATTTTACGGTAAAGTCAGCCATGTAGTTTTCTTCTTCACTTTTTCCTTTTCCCCGCCCTGAAAAGAGTTCGGCTGTAGTGTGATCCATGTTGTTTTTCGACCTTGTGTTGGGCCCGTCCATCGTGCGTCCTCGTCGGTGGTCCGATGCGAAGTGGGCTTGCTTGCTTGGTAATTTTTTTTTTTCGCTGACTTTTCTCCAGAGGATGTAGTACGTCTTTTATCGGAGATATTCTCCGCTTTGGAGGTCCTCTGGAGAAAACTTCCTCTCCTCACTTGTTTCTGGAGAGGGCGGGGGGGTGGTTGTGTGTCGAGTAGATGTAGTGTGTGTGTCGGTGCGTGTCGTTGGTGATGATCGCTGTGCTGCATGTCGGCGTGTCTGGTCGGTGAAGGTAGGCTTAAGTCCGGAAGTCCGTTGACTAAGTTGCCGTTGTAGATGTCGCCATTGTTGTTGTGGCGGCGGTGAGGGGTGTTTACAGAGCCCAGGCTAGACACACCAATTCTGTACTCAGCATGTATATGTGCCCGGGATGTTCACCCCCCTTTTCTGCTTAGTGGTTTGGGTGCTGTTGTCGTTGCCGTTGTTGTTGTTGTCGTCTTTGATGTTGTTGTTGTCCCCGGCATCCGTAGGGTTGTGTATAGATGTGTGCTGGTGGGTGGCCAGTATAGAGGGTTTAGTATGAGTTGGATCATGTCTGCAATCGGGTGGTTGTAAAAACCCCACTGCATGTACTGATGCTCACTGTGCCTTTGCCATTGTTGTCGATGTTGTCGGTGGTGGCTGTTGTGGCGGCGTTGATGTTGTTGTTGTTGCGGTTCCTGTTGGCGCTGTGGTTATTGTCGTCTGATACCTGGTGGTGGGCGCCGCGTTTTGTTTTGCGGCTTAGTTCTGTGTGATTGTTTTGGTCTATTGTCATCGTTGTCGGTGTGGTTGTTGTAGCGGCCCTTGGTGGTGTCTCTAGTAGTGGTGAGAGTGCAGGAGCCACTCGTGTGTTTGTTAGTTCGGCGATGACCACTGTGAGTCCTGTCTGTCTGTCTTCTTTAGGAGGGTCAGCTGATTTAGGACTCCTTTCCTTTTTGTCTTTCTTCATCTTTTCCGTGTTTGGTTGTTTTCCTGTTTGTCTTCGTCATCGTTGTTCGTAGTTTGTGTATCTCTGCTTTCAGGAGTGGTGGTGGGAGTTTGAGTTTCCTTGTTCCCTCCTTTTCCGTTTGGGAAGAGCGTGTTTTTGCTGTCGGCGGTATTTTCCAGAAGATGTTTGTCTGTGTTTCACAGTCTGTTGATGTAGTTTTTTTCTGGTTGCGTTGTCAGGTGCTTGTTTAAAATCTGGTGGAAACCAATTGTGTTTAAGATGGCTTGTCTTCTATTGGCAAATTCTTCTTCCGTTTTTGTGTGGAAGAGGGTCAACAGCAAATTAGTGAATACATTTTTGAGTTCATAGTTTTCAGTTTCTAGTGTGTAGTGAAGGGGTTAACTTTTCGTACACCCCCATTTTCGGTTGGCAGGCTGATTTCGCTGACGTATTTTGTCCAGTCTTCTCTGTGTATACTTCTTAATGTGTGCACCTCTTCAAGCCTCTTTTGCCGTAACTGTTTCAGCTGGGATGTGCGCTCTTTTGTGAAACAGAGAGGGACGTCCGCATCTACTATGACTGGCTGAGAATCGCGTAAAATGTCACTTGGTGGGGTGGGCAGTAGAGGAGTTTTCGCCTGCCCTGAAAAGGGCTGGGGCTTGGTGCTGGCTTGTCTGGTGTGGCGCTTTGACATGACTCTCTTCCCGGCAGTCCGATGACGGTTCTCTAAAGGTCGGTGCCTCCTAAGATAGTTAGATCTATTGAATTCTACCTAGGCATGTGCAGGTTTCATATCCCCTGTCTTGCCACGCATGCAGTTACATAATTAGAGCCCTCCACAGCGAGATGTCTTACATAACACTTCCTGGTCCGTGTCGAATGCAGCTATTCAAACTTAGCATGCCATTATTTACATTCCAAAATTTATATAATCACGAAACTCAGCACAAGTTGTTTTTGTCCACAATTATTTACGAGAATTTAATGACAAAACTGAAACAAATTTTGGCATAAATAAGAATTAATATAAAAATATTTTTTAAAAATATATTTAATTATTTAGGTGCGTTAATTCGCATTTTTTTTCTGTTACACTTGCTAAATTTCACTACACTTCAGATGCTGCCAGGTGAACATAGCCAAAGAAATAGATGACCTCTGTCAGGTGAACATAGCCAATGAAATAGATGACTACTGCCAGGTGAACAGCCACACCGAAACACAGTTTAACTGTTATATTTTGCCATTTAAATTTTCAGAGCAAATGATCGCACAGTAAATTTCTGGAGTTAAATTCTCTATGCAAATAATTTCAGTATATTTTTTTTAATTTAGTTTTGAAACGATGACCGAAAGGTTTAAATCATCTAACTTCGTGATTTACTTTCAAGTGTTTATATTAACAAGGCTTTCTTTCAATCTGATTTTCGTTCAATATATTTTGTCGCTTTGCCCTTGGTTCTAAACAGTCGACTACATCTAACATCTGAACTTTGCACTGTTATTCCATCCTGAGTTATACATATAATATATTTATATATTATATATATACATGAGCTCGCCTGCAAGAAATATACGTGCGTGCGTGCGTGCGTGCGTGCGTGCGTGCGTGCGTGCGTGCGTGCGTGCGTGCGTGAGTGAGTGAGTGAGTGAGTGAGTGAGTGAGTGAGTGAGTGAGTGAGTGAGTGAGTGATGGATTGATGTATTTCTTCTTTTAAAGAGCATTAATTTGGAGGAAGTACTCAGATGTAAATATCTCACTCAACAACTTTCAGCCAATCAGTCAGAAAGACGTCATCAATAGTATGAATTTCGGAATGAGAACTTTCTTCAAACCAAATCAGTTCTGGAATTATAAACTTTCTTCACCAAACTAAATGAGTTTTGAAATATTTTTTTCACCAACTGTATGAGTTGTAGAATGATAACTAAATGGGGTGGGGGGTTGGTTACCAGTCACTACACCAGTAGAGTATATCTGTTTACTTTAATAGTATCGATGTCAACGACAATAAAGCTTGACGTGTGCTGATTGACACTAAAAAAGAAAACACAAGGCGAGTTGAACTGGATAGACTCCGAAATTCAGACATGATTTGTTGGAGCTAAAGGGGTGTAATTCGTTTTACCAATCGGTCACCATATTAATGATGGGTTTGTGCATGTGTCTGTAAGCGTGTGTGTGTATGTGTGTGTGTGCATGTGTGTGTGTGTGTGTGCGTACATGTGCGTGTGCGTGTGCGTGTGATTGCACGTGCTAATACTGCCGATATCTGCAGATATGCAGACAATTCAAAAGTCTTCAACCCGACTCGGGCATCTTCAGCGCTGGTTTTCTCGTCAGCACAAGCCCACGCTGTCTTCTCGCTAACACTTTTTTTTATTTGGGGGCTGGGGAAGAAAGGGGGAGGGGCTATCTAAGCCCCTCACCTTTGCACAACACATCCCTACAGGAGACTTCTTTAAAAAGCAAAGTTAAATTGCTTCTAACGATTTTTGAGTCGCACGTTATTCTCATTATATAGAAAGTGACAAACGGAACCAGAAAGGCGAGATGAAACAGCGCTCGATTGAAAATAGCAAATCATGTCCAGGCAGACGCGCTC
This sequence comes from Sinotaia quadrata, assembly GCA_028829895.1. Taxonomy (NCBI): domain Eukaryota; kingdom Metazoa; phylum Mollusca; class Gastropoda; order Architaenioglossa; family Viviparidae; genus Sinotaia; species Sinotaia quadrata. The sequence continues at coordinate 142,092,462 of CM054177.1, read as the reverse complement.
GGGCGCTGAGCACTCAAGCGGCGAACGGTTTTGCAACAGTTTGTGTTTGTTCTATCGATTGTCTGGGGAGGATTTACAAAAGTACATGTTCTGTTATCAACCTCGTAGCCAGAATAATTCAGACAGTCATTTGCGCTCGCGCATATAGATACACATAAATAAATAAATACATATAGAGTGTGTGTGTGTGTGTGTGTGTGTGTGTGTGTGTGTGTGTGTGTGTGTGCGTGTGTGCGTGACCCTCGTAGCCATTTATTCCCCCCTGTAACTTGTATGAAGACACCACCGACTAAGGTCACTATTAAATGAATTAGTAAACTTTTTCTGTGAAGAAGTTGGGCTTTTTGGTGAGATGCCAGATTAATATTTTGGTGTATGACACTTGAATCACTTTTTGCGGAAGAACAAGATTAGACCCCTAGTTTAATTGTGATTAATTTCGTTGCCGGCGTTTGTTTGCTTTTGTCATCTTCGACTGGTGACGTAGTCACTGGGTTTCGTTTCTCACCAACAGTGGTGAGAGACTGTTTCCGGCAAATTACGCCAAGGAATTGTCAGTGGTAGAAGTGATAGGATCAATACGCGTTTTATTCAACAACGGACTGCACAAGAATTAATCATGCATTTATTACGCGCTCAATGTAAGTGATGCGCACAGAAAAGAATTCTTCAAACTTACTGCATAGGCTAGAGATGCCAGTTGCGACCCCTTGGCCTTAGTGAACTGCACATCTTCCCCAGTGCCGTGATCGCTGTGATGCAAAACATTGATAAAGGAATATTTTTCAAATCGCCACATCAACACTCCCGCAGACATCGCGAAAACACTGATGCCGATAAGAGAGATGACGTTTCGGAATATTACTTTTTTTTTTATACCAAAGGCCTCTGCTTTTAGCAGCATCAATAAAATGTGTCAGTGCTAGTTAAAGAAAACCGACTGCTCTTCTTTTATGCGTCACTGCCAGAATAATTCAACTGATTTGAACGAACATTCTATCAAAGGCATCAGTTATTTTTTGTTTTGTTAATCCTTGATTCTCTAGCGAGGAAGAGCTTGTACACAACTACGGTACAAAAGTGTGAGAAGTACTGGAAGAGTTGGATTATAGATAATAGATATACATACAAATGGACGGAAGGAGGGATGGACGGATGGATGGATAGAGAGAGAGGTAGATACTCATGGACGAATGGACATGTAGAGAGAGACACTAAATGTGGTTAGCTGATGTTGCGCGAACCAAGTTGTCTGAAATCTATTGACTAACCCTGCGATTTATTGTCAAAGAGTTTGACTCATCTTTTGCAGTAGAAAGGGGGGGGGGGGGGAGAAAAAAGTTAGATCTTCTCATATTCTACTGAAACGTGTGGGCATTCTCAGAACGGTCTGGTTACTTTGTCATTACAGGCCAAAAGTGACTCTGTCGTTTACAGGCCCAGTGTGGCTTTGTCATTACAGACCCAAACGTGGTTTTGTCGTTTATAGGCCCAGTGTGGCTTTGTCTTATGGGCTCAGAATGGCTTTTGTCGTGTACAGGCCCAGTAGAGATTTACCCTTTACAGTCTCTTGTTTCTTTACAGGGACGAGAGCGACTTCGAACTTTTCAGTCGAATATGATTTGGTTTCTTTACAAAGCAGGTATGGCGACTACTTCACAGACTCAAAACCATTACAGTGCAAGATTACATACCGACTGCATAAACACCATTTCAATACAAGGGCTAGGTACTCAAGGTGTTAGAATTTGACTTTTATTGTTGAGACATGACTGTATTACAGATTGTAAGTGCTGAGACATGTCTTGTATTGATGATTATAAGTGTTGAGTCATGACTTGTAATGGTGATAATATAAGTGCGGAGACATGTCTGTATTGGTGATTGTGTGACATGACTGTGTCAATGATTATAAGTGCTGAGGCATGACGTGTATTGGTTAATATAAGTGTTAACACATGTATTATATTGGTGATTATAAGTGCTGAGACATGACGTGTATTGGTTAATATAAGTGTTAAGACATGACTTGTATTGATTTATAAGTGCTGAGATATGTCTTGTATTGGTGATTAAAAGTGCTGATACATTGTATTGTATTGGTGGTGATTATAAGTGCTGAGACATGACGTGTATTGGTTAATATAAGTGTTAAGACATGTCTTGTATTGGTGATTATAAGTGCTGAGACATGACGTGTATTGGTTAATATAAGTGTTAAGACATGTCTTGTATTGGTGATTATAAGTGCTGAGACATAACGTGTATTGGTTAATATAAGTGTTAAGACATGTCTTGTATTGGTGATTATAAGTGCTGAGACATGACGTGTATTGGTTAATATAAGTGTTAAGACATGTCTTGTATTGGTGATTATAAGTGCTGAGACATGACGTGTATTGGTTAATATAAGTGTTAAGACATGTCTTGTATTGGTGATTATAAGTGCTGAGACATAACGTGTATTGGTTAATATAAGTGTTAAGACATGTCTTGTATTGGTGATTATAAGTGCTGAGACATAACGTGTATTGGTTAATATAAGTGTTAAGACATGTCTTGTATTGGTGATTATAAGTGCTGAGACATAACGTGTATTGGTTAATATAAGTGTTAAGACATGACTTGTATTGGTGATTATAAGTGCTGATACACTGTATTGTATTGGTTAATATAAGTGTTAAGACATGACTTGTATTGGTGATTATAAGTGCTGAGACATGGTTTTATTGATAATGACAAGTGCTAAAACGTGGACTTGATGATGATGACAAGTGCTAAAACGTGGACTTGATGATGATGCAATTTCTTTGACTTTGCTTTTATTGGTAATAGGAATTTGCTTTCAAGGGTGATCATATGCTATGACATTTTTAGCGATTACAAGGACTGTAACTAGGCTTTCATGCTGGTTGCAAGACTGGGGCGTGATTTTTATTTTAACGATTACTAGCACTGTAACTAATCTTTAATGCTGATTTCAAGACAGTGACTAGACTTTTACTTGTGATTACTAGCACTGTAACTAGGCTTTAATGCTGATTGCAAGACAGTGACTATACTTTTATTTGTGGTTACAAGCACTGTAACTAGGCTTTAATGCTGATTTCAAGACTGGGGCGTGACTTTTATTTGTGATTACAAGCACTGTAACTAGGCTTTAATGCTGATTTCAAGCCTGGGGCATGAATTTTAATAGCGATTACAAGCGCCGGAACTTTGTTTTGTATTGGTGCAAGTACGTCTATGACTTTTGCTTTGAAATGCATGCGCTGGGACTTCTTTTTGTTTTATTGCTGATTACAAGTGCCAGGACTTGCTTTTTATTGCTGCCGGCGAATGCTGACACATAACCTTCTCGCATGGGTGTTTGCGCTATCGATTGAAAGACCATTTTCTTAGTCACAAAAGCGTGCTGCAAAATAAACGAATTCTCAAAGACATAGACAGCTCTTTCGTTTGATTTCAAAACACTGTGTCCAAAGACCCCTGGCGAGAAGGGCTGTAGGGAAAGCCTCGGTTAACGGTATACTTTTAATCTAAAATCATCACGTCAAACCAGTGAAAAGTGTCAAGTCAATCAAAAATGTTTTCCCCCTAGTTCGCAAACGGAAGTGCTTAGGACTAGATGTAATTTAACAAGGAAACAAATGGCCCTTGTCCACTTTGTAATAATCTGAGGAATGTGTACAAGAATTTTTGCGTATACTTAGACCTTGTTTAAAACTGAGTATTTAATAGGTCTTGTCAATATTATAAAACTGTATTATAGCCACAGATAGATTACATCCGTCCGTTTTATCCAGGCGTTTACGCTGTTTCAAATGGTAACATTGATCCTGCATATCGCTACGTTGGTTTTATTAGATCTTTCGATTGCTATAGAATCCATTTAAACGAGACTCGATCTAACATCTGTCAACTCGATCGGGACTAGCTTTTTAACTTACGCCTAAAAACAAAAGCTTAGTTACAGTGCTTGAAATCACAAGTTAAAAACTAGTCACTGTCTTGCAATCAGCTACATTAGCTGCGTTGAAAACAATCGGGACGACATTTTTATTTTTCATTTTCTTTTTGATAGATTGCTTATATCAAAGATCTTCCATATAGAAAATGAATCAAAATTGATTTCTTGTATATTTGAATTTCTTACGTCATTAGTCAAGCAGGCATCTCGAGTGCTGGCCCTTTCTGCGAACTTCGGCGTTTACATTGGTGCACTTTTTGTCACATCAAGTGCTTGGCATCCACTGATGAATGCGTGCAGTTTTCGCTGTCTCCGCTTACACTTATTATCTAATAGTAATATAATTGGCCAGTGGTGTTCAATCATCATGTATTCACACTTTGCCTTCCTGTTAAATTTCAGGATTGGTCAGAGCTGAAATAACAAGTCAGGGGGAGGATATATTTTATCAAAGAAATATTTGTCGGTGCTAAACGTGTCACTTTAATGATAGATAGATAGATAGATAGATAGATAGATAGATAGATAGATAGATAGATAGATAGATAGATAGATAGATAGATAGATAGATAGATAGATAGATAGATAAATAGATAGATAGATAGATCTAAATGTTTCCCAGTCTCATGTTTCCAGACCTATTAAGTTATAAAAACACTGAATCAAAGGGAAAATCCATCTGATAGTTTGAACTTTGAACAATGAAATCTCAGCCTTTTACAGAGCAATGTAATGCATTATTTATGCTTACTCGTTATTATTTATTGCATGCTAATTATTACTTATTGCATACTCATCATTATTTATTGTGTACTTGTCATCATTTATTTTGTGCTTGTCATCATTTATTTGTATTCGTATCACTACAGTGCGCAGCTGTGCGTCCGCGCAGCTCTTTAGAAAATGCTGCGCAGCGGTTTCAAAATTCCGCGCACAAGTTTTCGTAGCAAGCTCAAACAACCGCCAGTTCTGAACACAGGAAAAAGTTCTGCTCACACAGGAAAAAGTTCTGCACACACAGGAAAAAGTTCTGCTCACACAGGAAAAAGTTCTGCTCACACAGGAAAAAGTTCTGCTCACACAGGAAAAAGTTCTGCACACACAGGAAAAAGTTCTGCACACACAGGAAAAAGTTCTGCTCACACAGGAAGAATACTAGAGGGAACGTTGCTCGTCATTACGTATTGCGTTCTCACCACCACTTATTGTTTTCACGACCTTCTCTACTACAAGACACAAATCTCCTGTTAAGATGTGTTTGTTGCAACTCTTTCCTACCTGGCTCACCACACTGCCTGCTGCAGAAACTTAAAAACGCATCTGCTCGGATCAGTCTAAGAACTTCTGGAACTCAACACCTCTCGTCTTCTTCGTTCGTTTCGTTGGCACAAGAACTTCTCACGATGCTCTTCCAACGACATGCTCCAGCTCCAAGTGACTCCCCACAAAAAAATCCTTCCCAATATATCGCGCTACATCCCGGCACTGCGTTCTTCTTTTAACACCCTTGTTCTTAGTGTACCCATCAGGAAAATCTGTACACTTCGTTAACAATTTTTTTTAAATCACGCCAAACCTTCTTACCTGGAATGACAACAGTTTCACATGAAGGTGATCTGTCTGCACGTCTCATTATATAATATTTTGTATTGTTTTATAAGTTATAATTCTAATTGCAAATTAAACAGGTAAGAGTAGGTCGTAAACAGGAAGAATGTGTTTCCAGTGTCTGGTATGCTAGCGAAAGTCCTAAAGTGAGCTGTAAGCTTAGAAGTAACATCAGCAGGGTGCTTGGAAGTTTGAAAATTAACATCAGACTGTGTCGATGTCCAATGATAGGTATTTGAAGAACTGAAGCAATTCGGGGAGAAGTATGTCTCAGTATGCATGAATGGTCTATTTAGATTAGGAGATGGAAGTTAAATATAAAAGTGCAGCAATTAACTCTGGTCATGTGTGTGTGTGTGTGTGTGTGTGTGTGTGTGTGTGTGTGTGTGTGTGTGTGTGTGTGTGTGTGTGTGTGTGTGTGTGTGTGTGTGGAGAGAGAGAGAGAGAGAGAGAGAAATTGGAAGAGATATGGCGACTGTTATCCAAATGGATGGGTGTAACTGAGAATTGTCATTTGATTGGTAAAGGAGTAACATCTATAGGAGCTTGTAGAAATTATCTCGGCTTAACAAAATCCATTCACAATGTTCTGTGTAACTCTTCACTAGAATGTGTGAAAGTCAGACATTTGACTGACAGCGAGGTTGTTATATTTTCTCATTATCTTCTTGTTTGGTAAAGGTTTATTTCACTTAATAAGTATTGAAGTAGATTCTGTTAAACCCCATTAGCAATTTTAGTTAACGACACGAGGCCCTTGTGTATTCGCTAATACTCTATACTGAATGTCATAACTCTTCTTTCTGACCTGTTATTGTGTCTTCTAGCAAAATGTCTAGAGGTTCGAACACTGTAAAATACCAAAATGTTATCATATCTACTCGAGTTGTCCCACGTCTTCCAATGGCTGCCTGTTCAAGGTCAAATTAAACACAAACTTCACGATCCCATCAGTGTTACGTCTCTGACTGGTCTTACTCGTGCAGGGTGTTGTGGTCCGTTACATAATACATTTCTGCAGGGTGTATGTGGTCCGTAACGTAATACATTTCTGCAGGGTGTATGTGGTCCGTTACGTAATACATTTCTGCAGGGTGTATGTGGTCCATTACGTAATACACACATTTAACACGTTGAAGGTAACACGGAATTTTTACGTTGCCGTTTTCATGTGAAATAGGATCCAGCTATCCGAAAAACTGTTCTTTTTTTTTTTATCTCAGACATAAAGAAGCTCTCACATTCAAGAGTAGGCTACTCTCAAGACAAATCTGTTTCACCAAGCAGGAATGGTTCCATCAGTCAGTGAGTCATTATTTCCCTTTGTAAACTTACTCTTTATTGTTTATACAAACGTGTGTGTAATGTTTTGTCATTTTCCGTATAAATGATCAGGAGTTAATATTTGCGATATTTGAACAAGTTTTCAGCAAAGTATGCGCAACGTGTAATGCAATTTTTATTATGTCCTGGTATGTCAATGCTGTCAAATGCTCACAAGCCTCAATGGCAAGATGACATGTTCTATCACGTCATCAATAGTAGTGAGGGTAGAAGGAGGAATAGCAGGAATAGTTGCACATAGTGAACCACAGTTTTCACTTTGCCATAGACGTACAGTCGTGCTGAGTAACAGTTCAGGCTTAAGTGCAGCTGTACAAAATTGTGCATATATGGTCAAGTTAATAGTTACTTGTAACTTGCTTTGTTTACCAGGTAGGCAGGTATCTTGCTTGCTTGGTAATTTGGTTGGTTGGTCAATCGATCGTTTGGTCTATTGGTTGGTTGGCTGGCTGGCTGATTAGTCCGTTGGTTGGTCGCTCAAACTTTTTAATATGTACATCAACAAAACAAAGAAAGTAATAACAGTTTTTAAAATTTCGCTTCCAGCTGAATTGCATAAAAACAACAAGAATACAGTTACCTGTAATTTCAAGTAAGAAAGCCCAATGCTGTAGTAATTCACTTTTTTCTAAAACTATCAAGAAATCGTAGTTCTTTACCAAACTAATAACACAATATACACTAAATATAGAGTAAGAAAGCCCAATGCTGTAGTAATTCACTTTTTTCCAAAACTATCAATAAATCGTAGTTCTTTACCAAGCTAATAACACAATATACACTAAATATAGAGTAAGAAAATTTAATAAAATGCAATTTCTAATCGATCAAAAAAGTTAAAGTTCAGAACAATCATTGTGTCCGACTGAGCACGCTACAACTACAATTTGATAATGCTGTCACATTTGTTTCTGGAATAATCTAACATAAAATTTACATTAAATGCAATCTATGTCGATCGTGCTAACTCATCCAAAGGCTTGTCTTTTACGGCATAATCGGGTCCAACACGGTGCACGTACGAGTGGTATAAAAACAAACTGTCACTTTATACAAAATTAACGCCCTTTTTATTTCATTGTTGCACTGATTCCTAAGCTACGTGTTACATCACGAGACAGCTATTTTCCAATTCAGCTGCTGCTTATAACACACACACACACACACACACACACACACACACACATGCAACCAGTCTAGCATGATTCTGGTACAACCACCCACCCAGTTGCCACACTCAACCACTAAGATTACATAATAATAAATTGCCATACGGGTCGTGGACTTGGCCTGAGCCTGGCCACAGTTTACTCAGGCAGTCTCAAAATGGTGCTCAAAGTGGTAGGTGGATTGAACAAGTTTCATCCACCTTCGTCCTCCCTTCACGTCCTCATTACCCTTATCTTTCAAGTTCTTGGACTGTGTGACGTCATTGCATCTTTCTTTCATGTAGTCAGTGTACCTGTCACCACTACACAAGAAAGCAGTTACTTAATTCAAATAACTCTGCCCTTGATCTCATTCATCCAGCTTTCCACAAGTATTGCAAATGGCGTGTGTGATTGGCAATAATTATAATCGAGCCATTGGTGCTCAAAGTGGCAAATGAAACTACTAGAGGATAATTTACTTTTATAAGTCATTGTTTTTATTTGTTGTAGTGTGTGTTTTTTGTGTGTGCGTGTGAATGAGTGCGATGCGTGTATATTTCTATGTTATCAAAGGCGGGAGATGCATAGGTGAGTTTGACGTTTGTAGGAAGTGATATCAATTAGAGTGTCTGCGGAAGACAACTCGCGCCATGGTGATTTTATTGGAGTATTATCTATCTAGCACCGTGGAACCTCAAAGAGAATGAATCAAGACCAGCACTGCTAAGCCTTATCTCCCCTTTCCATTAAGCGTGCCAAGACCACTGCACGTGTCTTGGCTAACGTGTTCTGTCTTTCACTAGCAGTTACCTCTCCTTCTACTTCCTCTCTATCCGCTTTCCTCAGTAAGTTCTTAAGGACTAATAAATGTAGTAGCTTGTCAGATAGCAACGTTATAACAAAACTATATCGTTTGCATAATTTTTCACAAAAAAAAACTACTATCTTATGATTATTATATTAAGCCAGATTTGAAACGACGTAACTCAAATGCAAGAAAGGAATGGAGTTATGTTTGAAGATGTTTCTTTAAAGGAATGAAAGAAAGTCTATTTCTTTATATCGCACAAGACTTTGATTATGTTGAATAATGATCTCTCCTTACCATCTTTTCTCGTCCTTGCTTTCAAGCATAATTACAAGTTTTCCTTGAGATTACCAGGCTTCATAATAACTCATAAAAATACTGCATGCCTCATCACATGGAGGATCTGTCAGTATAATTATACTTCTCGTGTCTCCATGAATGATTTTAACTCCATATCCATTTAACTCTGGGTCAGTCAGTAAAATTGGCTACATTTCAGATTAGCCTTAGGTCAGTCAGTGAAATTGACTATGTCTCAAATTAGTTCTGGGTCAACCAGTAAAATGACTGTCTCAGATTAGCTTATGCTCAATTTATAAAATTCAATGCATTTAACATGCGATCCAGTCAATCTGTAAAATTCAATGCATTTGACATGAGATCCAGTCAATCTGTAAAATTCAATGCATTTGACATGAGATCCAGTCAATCTGTAAAATTCAAAACATAGAACGTGATACGCAGATCACTTTAAAGTTTAATAATCTGAAATGAGACACTTGTAACTCTGTAAAATGTAATATGTATGAAATTAGAAACTGTTATGAATATGACATGTCATCCTGGTCACTTGTGTAAGCCTGTAATCATTGCAACGAGCAGCAGTGTTTCAGAGCATTCCTTTGCTTCAGAACGAGTCCTTCACCTTGGCATATTCCAATTGTATATGCAGATCAGTTTGTGACGTACGAGGGGTAGCCCGAACATTTTATTCATCTTGATATTCCCATATCCTCAAAACACTATTAGACTGATCAGAGCTGGTCTGGCTTTAGATCTCGTTCTTGACATCTATCCCTTAGATAGTTTCTTGCCTAAAGACTCTGGCGGGATTGCTGGCGATAAGTACAATCTCAGTTGACTTTATAGGTGAAATTATAATAATTCTCCAGATATTTAACCCGTCTGGCCACGTGACCGGCATGGTCTGTCTTTGTGTACACACTAAATTCACTTCAAAATCAGTCCCGATTACTCTCCCAGAGTCCCACTGGCAAAAAAGGATTTTGCTGAGAAAGGTCGTCCAGGTTGAACTTACCATTGAACTAAGTACAGTAGTACGATTATGCTTGTGTGCATTTATGTGTATTCATTTTTGTATATATTTGTTATTTTAATTCATTCTTTTCTATTTCATCTTTCACCCATCCACTCCCATCCCCCCGCCCTCATTTTCTACGATAGAATGATGTGTGTCTGGTGCAGTTATTATTTTAGTGTCTGCTAGAAATTTAGGGAAAGGGTGGGGGGTTTTTTGTTTTAGAATCGATACTCTATCGACGCCCTGTATGCCAAGTATTTGCCAATCCCTTGTGCCCGATTGATTGATCTACAGAACAAGCCGTGGCTTACCGAATCCCTCTATTAACGCAAAACCCAAAGCCTGCACTGTGCCTGATTGCTGACTAGTCTCATTTGAGAACTGCCAAGCTGTCATAGTCAATTTAATCATCAGCCCCGGAAAGTTTAAAGAGACATGAAAGACAATGACTCTTAATCTGTGTTATACAGTGGCACTGTCCCAACGCACTCGCATCATTTTGATTTTGTAACAAACATTCAGCCACCATTACTTCATTTCTATAAAATTGTCACCTCTTTCTAAGTTCACAAGTATTTGCGTTTTCCTTTAAACTATTGTCATCATCTTTATGTCAGGTTTGGGATTGGATATTCGTGGCCGGGTTTTAGTGATTATTAATATTTATACTACCTGTTAATTTTCAAATGCTATGTAACACCTGATACTACGGAAGTGTGAGTGGACGTGTGGTTGGCCACGTTAGAGTTTAAATGTTATTATTTTTTTTCAAACAACTTTCTTAATCCCCCACGCCACACTGTTCAAAGAACGTTTTACGGAATTTTCAAATGTCCGTGTTGTCAGCGAGGTGGTTTGTTTTGTTTTGTTTTTTTAATTCGATCACTACGTACAGTTACACAATAAGTAGAGCGAGTCGACGTCAGAACATAAAGCATACATGGATTCGTCAGGCGTTGTATGCAAGTTCCATCAAGTCCTGGCGCGTGTAATGGATGCATCTTGCCGATGATATGCAGAGTTTTCTGCCCGTTATTAGCGCTCATGCTCTTTACAGTGATACTGACACGCATTAATAATTCAAACTTGTCAACTGAAAAGGCGACAAAACAAACAACAGCAAAATAGATGGCAGCCGGCGTCACTTGTTCTTTCGTTTCGCCCCCCAAAGCACCCAACAAAGAAAATATTTGTACTACACGTTCCTTGCAGGCAACCATATTACAATTTGTAATCCTGCCTGGTTTCTTCTTTTTCTTCTTTCATTTTCGATTTTTCTATATTTTGATAGTAAAAATATGTAAACCTACACATTTACTGAAGATTAAATGAAGAGACGAGCATGACAAACATTGTCTTCAGAAGGGAGGTTTTGTGGAGATTAAATGAGGTTATCTTCTCTTGGTGAACGTAATTCCAACCTACGATATTGGTCGCTAAGTAGGTCACAAACAAGCTTCCATTCTGTGGTTGTCCTTGCCAATGCCTTTAAATTGAATTATCCGCACACAAAATAACTTGAGTTCATTTGAAAGGTTAATATACTTAAAATGCTACACGCACAAATAAATACACTCATTCGAAGACACCTTAAATTAGAGTAGGCCTACCCTATTTTTATAACTTTGTGACAAAGATGCATGATCTAGAACTCTAAGGGATCAAGTGATTTATCAAAGCCAAGTGACACACCCGTATATTTTAATCGCCAAGCTGCAATGATGGTGAAAGCTTCATAAAGTTAATCTATTCGCTAAATCCCTATTACATGCAGGCCTGTCAAGCCAAATTATCTTTCTTGTTAAGGTTCATTCTCTTTAAATGCATGTATGTATGTATAGATAGATAGATAGATAGATAGGCGGGCAGACAGACAGACAGATAGATAGATAGATAGATAGATAGATAGATAGATAGATAGATAGATAGATAGATAGATAGATAGATAGATAGATAGATAGATAGATAGATAGATAGATAGATAGATATTTTCACTTTAATTGTGCAATTTTTTTAACTATACTCGCAAGCACTTATGAACACACACACACACACACACACAAATTTTCTAATAATACTTTCAAAATATTATGTTGTTTTGATAGAGTTTAATTTTCTTGTTATTGTTGGCTAGTTGACTGATGAGTTGATAGGCTCGAGGGGAGGGGGAGTAGCAGATGGGATATTTTTGTTGAGGGTGAGGGGTGATTCCTGTTTCTTTGTTTGAAATGATTTTGGCCTGTCTGTCTTTTTTAATATTCTTTTTTCAGCTTTTAATTTTTAATATGGAAGAAGTACTTTTAATAGTTTTATAATTAATAAGTATTAGAAGAAGTCATTAAGCTAGAACAACTGCAGTACTTTTATCAAAGTCAGAGAACGACACACTGCAGATAAACTTTTTGTCTACTATTAGAAATAAACTGGACCAGTCGTTCCAGTACTTCCAAACACGAAATCTTCCTCTTACAATAGCACTCTCTCTCGCTCGTTCACTCTCTCGCTCTGTATATGTGTGGATGTGGGTGTGCTGGGGGTGGTGTTGACGTGAGTTAGTGAGAAAAGAGACTGAGAGTATGAATACAAGTATACGTTTCCTGGTGCGCAGGTCTCACAAAGCCTTGAAGCTTCCTGGCTCGACTATCTGAAGTTTCCCCTCATCCTTTGAAAGAACTCTGTCACAACTACCATTTCTTCATGCCCTCTCTAACCCTCTTTCGGTCTATAGATCAGATTTTTCAATTTCTTGACCAAGCCCACTCAAATACATGCACATTTTCCCCCTTCTTCTCTTTTTCATTTTTATGACTTTCCCACCCACCTAAATTAAATAATAATTTTATCCTTAAGTACATCAATGACGTCATGTAAATATAGCATAAATATGATATAATCTATTTACATCAAGAAAACTTCGGGTAAAGTAATTGTCCGTTTCAAAAAATATTATTATATTAATTAAATTAGTAATTTATTTTTAACACGATACACGATGAATGGCTCATTATTTGTGTGTCGAAAAAGGTTTAATGCTCGCATTTACCTCGGATTTTTATTTATTTTATATATGTAAACGTATGCACAAATGCTTATATAGAGAGGGATTAAGTGCTTGTGTGTGTTTGGTAATGATGTTTGTGGTTTTGGTGATGGTGGATGGTGGTTGTGTGTGTTTGGTGATGGTAATTGTGTGTGATTGGTGATGGTGGTTGTGTGTGTTTGGTGATGGTGGTTGTGTGTGTTTGGTGATGGTGGTTGTGTGTGTTTGGTGATGGTGGTTGTGTGTGATTGGTGATGGTGGTTGTGTGTGTTTGGTGATGGTGGTTGTGTGTGTTTGGTGATGGTGGTTGTGTATGTTTGGTGATGGTAGTTGTGTGTGATTGGTGATGGTGGTTGTGTGTGTTTTGTGATGGTAGTTGTGTATGATTGGTGATGGTGGTTGTGTGTGTTTGGTGATGGTAGTTGTGTGTGTTTGGTGATGGTGGTTGTGTTTGGTGGTGGTAATTATGGATTATTAATAACAATAATAATCAGAACCAGTATCAAAGGGGCATGTCACAGTACCATTTAAATATGGCTCTTTAAAATAATTCGCAATGTTAAACGTTACAATACTCAAAAAAGAAGCACTAATCATGTGTGTTACATCAGTTTCACAACGAAACACAGCAGTGAGATAGCAAAGGACATAGGTTGTAAAATTATTGTGTACTAAGCTTACGGGGAAAAAATCTTAGCACATATTGCCGTAAGTCTAACATCTTTTTTTTTATTATGAGGCTACTGTCCTTTGCATTGTCTTTAGAGCAATAGCCTGCTAAGGAAACCTTGGCTGTTGCCATGACAATAAATTCTTTCAAGAAAAATTAGCATTACTGACGAAAGAAGCTCTTGGTAAATATACAGTGCTTTGCCCTCAGCTCTATGTGACGTTTTTGTTTCCAGGAGTGACGTAAACAATACTTTCCGAGGGAATCCGTGGCTATCTTCCAATTGTCGCGTTATCATTTTATTGTTTTGTTTTATTTTCCTCTGTCTGGGTTACTTCCCTTCTCTCCTCAGTTCACTTTTGATTGTGCCTTCCTTCACTCATTGCTAATTCTTACATGACCGACAAAACCTTGCCTCTTCGTAAAGTGAAAGTTCTCAATTACTTTGCAGGCTGTTCCACACAAACAATAATAGCCCGTGAAGTCATTACAGCAAAGTATGTATCATTACAGTTGCTATGGTCAACTGTCTACAGCAGGCCGCCATCAATATCTTTGACTTCAGCTTCACTATCTTTAGCTGTCCTGCAAGCCGTTCTTTGTACTAAACATCGCTTATACAATGGCGTATGCTTGGCAGGTTATTTCATTTTCGGAGGCTACAAGTCTGGGAGACGAACCACGAGGACGTTCCATGTGCATGGACGTTGCTTCCAACACCAATTTCATTTCTGGCCGGGCTTCGATCGACTCTCTGACAAAGCCGGACGGGCTGCGAAGGTTTAATTTCTTACTTACCAATTCCGCGACCCTAGAGGTGACTCGCCAACCGTCAGAAGGGAGGCGAGAGGTCGAACTAATAAAAAGACAGCCTTATTCCGAGTTCGTTTCCCGAGCGACGGCCATCAGTAAATCGAAAATGTGTCGATACCGACCATCTCTGGGGTGACAGTGTGAAAAGCGTAATGAGTGTAGTCTTCGTGTGTCTGAGAGTATAGATAGATAGATAGATAGATAGATAGATAGATAGATAGATAGATAGATAGATAGATAGATAGATAGATAGATAGATAGATAGATAGATAGATAGATAGATAGATAGATAGATAGATAGATAGATAGACAGACAGACAGAGAGACAGACAGACAGAGAGACAGACAGACGGATGGATGGATGGATGGATGGATGGATGGATGGATGGATGGATGGATGGATGGATGGTGAGAGAGAGGGGGGAGGGATTGATGTTAACTGGACTAAAGATAGCAATCAGAACCGGGTCGATTTGAAGTCAAACAAAATACATAATGTCTTTTAGTAAGAGAAAAACCAATTTAATTTATCAAGAAAAAACATCAGTCCTCAGGTTTTATATATAATTATTTGCTGAGACAATAAGTTCGTGTAAAATAAATATTACATAATATCAATATTTTTAATTACTGGAAAATAAACCAAGCAAGAAAGAATTGTACAACACCAAATGTATACACGCTGCTGAAATATATCCTGTGGTATGTCCACCGTCGATTCCTGTTTAATTAAGAGAATGAAGTGCATATACATAACTCTGATTATGAATGAAACGTGGACGTGATTTCAAAAATGCTTTCATTTCGCTGATATGGCTTTTTGTTTAATAACGTCATGTCGTAAAGTAGATCCATCCACAGACGGCGTTATTATGAGCAATAATAAAATTTGTTATGTGAGCTCCACTTCTAGAACAGAACATGGTCACTGATAGGCTAAAAGTTCAGTGTATACAGAATAAAAAGAAATATTTTTAGTTCATAAAATGAAAACAGCACATTTTTGTCAGTTGAAAATAAAGTGAAATAACATACGGATATGGGGGGGGGGGGCATATCTGCCTGTCAGTGACCAGTTTCTGTTCTAGAAGAAATTAATTTCACTTCTATTTATTATCTAACCTTCTCCACAGTTACACCTTACTATTATCCAGGGGGGAACCATCTTCCCAAACATGGCATATATTTTATTCCTTGGCTTGAACCCCTCCCCCTGACAGGTTACTGTTCGTCATGCTTGGCAGGCGATGAAGTAATGAGACAAACATACACAATGCCACACTGATATTACAACACAGTCCTAGACAGTTACCATGTGATGGTAAAACAGACGGTCACACTCAACTATTGAATCAATGACACAACCCTAACCTAAGAATAATAATTTAAGAATGAAAAAGCATTGATACTTTCAAGCAAAATCAAGAGTAACAGGAAATCGTCAACGTGAAATACATTCAAAATAAATCATTCATTATAATTATTCATCAAGGCAAAATCCTTAGTAGTAAACTAACCCCTCTGTTAATTAAAAATATTTAAACTAAAGGTAGATAATATGAGTAAGCATGAGCTACTTATGGCTGTCGTGACATAGGATAAAGCAGACAAAATAGGTACAGTCAAATACAACCACTGACCATCAGCTCTCCACAAACTAACCTTACTGTACAGAGATAGAAATTTATACCCACACCGTCTAGGCTTTGAGTACACGAAGATCAAGACTGCAAAGCTACCATTACAGGCAACACACAAGTGCTGACTCTCAGCTCTCCACAACTGACAACTCTCAGCTCTCCATAACTGACCGCTCTCAGCACTCCACAACTAACTATGCTTAGTTCTCCCTAACCGAACACCCTCAGCTCTCCACGAACTAATCACTCTCAGGTCTCCAGAAAAGAACATCCTCAGCTTTCCACAACTGACCACTCTCAGTTCTCCACAACTGACCACCCTCAGCTCTCCATGAACTGACCAATCTCAGTTCTCCACAACTGACCATTCCCAGCTTTCCACAATGAATACCCTTAGCTCTCCACAACTGACCATTCTCAACTCTCCACAACTGGCCACTCTGCCTCTGGTTTAAAACAATCAAGACCAAGACTGCACCACAATTACTTCAAAACAAAGCGAACCACAGTAAAACATGATACCAAAACATGAATTTTCACAAAACCCAATTGTAACATACACTACCTGCTACACAGGCCAAGTCTTAAGCAACAGTGACAGTGGACCAGCTTAAGACATAAGACATAACCAGTGCTTGCCTGAGAGCTGGGGTATATGTAGTGAATCTTAGACCTCCCATCTGGTTCCGGCGCTAATTCTGACACTGGTTAATGCCAGTGTCTATGGACCGCAGCGTGCATTTTCTCATTCCACTCAGACATCTTGATTAATGAGCTGCTGGTCTCATAACCCATTCATGCTCGCACCTTGCCTCAGCACTTCAAAACAAAAGACCACACGGACATTACGAACAGGAAGTCAGCTTAAATTAGGTCTGCACTCGATACCTTCAACTCACTCACAAACAAAATAATACAAAACTTGGCTTAGTGTTTTAGAAAATACACAAATTACAAGAAGTTATATTCTCTGCTGTTCATCATTATAAATGTTGATAATGTTTACTTAATAATTCTATTAGAAAAAAATATGACAGAAGGGGAATACGTTTGTCACAATGACGATCATGGATCTGTAGGTCTGTCATGGGGCTGTAGGCCTGGCACGGATCTGTAGGCCTGCCATGGATCTGTAGGCCTGGCATGGGTCTGTAGGCCTGCCATGGATCTGTAGGCCTGTCATGGATCTGAAGGCCTGTCATGGCTCTGTAGGATTGTCGTGGATCTGATGGCCTGTCATGGATCTGAGGGCCTATCATGGATCTGTAGGCCTGTCATGGGTCTAGACCTGTCATGGGTCTGTAGGCCTGTCATGGGTCTGTAGGCCTGTCGTGGATATGAGGGCCTGTCGTGGATCTGAATGCCTGTCATGGGTCTGTAGGCCTGTCATGGATCTGAAAGCCTGTCATGGAAAGAAAAAAAGTCTATATAATGCCTGTCACGAAAATGTAGGACTGTCACGGATCTGCTTGCCTACGGTAAAATATACATTTCAGTGACAGTGATAATGTTCTTCTGTTTGGCACTTGGCACTACTTACAGTTCAACTGATCATTTGGCGACCCAGAAATTCATGATATTTTAAAGTGTGTTTTCTTTAGAGATCTACAGCCATACAGAATTAACTAGTTCTTACAAGTAATATTACAAAGCCAAACTCATTTTCCGGATATCTACTATGCATCTTGGCATCTGGTCAAAGAAAGGCAACATCCTGCATGATGAACCCCTGTGTATGTTTCAGTCCGTGAATACAAGGTTATTGACCTACCAAAACTCAGACAACGCTTGAATTATTTTCAAAGAGCTGTCTATTTTTCCGCTAGGAATCCGTTTAAGGAGTGCGTCCACATACCATCGAGGTCAAAAAAGTCACCTGCAACGGTTAAAGGTCAATTCCATTGCAAAATCCTAACCGTAAATGTAATCTTAACCCTAACACATATGTTAACTGTCAAAGGCATGCGTTTAGAGGTGTGCCATATCTTTCTTACAGGAATGTAATATTTATTTCTTGCTTGTGTTCTTCACTTCACTGTCCTATATTAATACTCGCACTCAACCAGCCTTACCAAATGTACAGGCCACTTAACTGTCTTCACTGTCCTATATTAACACTCGCGCACAATCAGCCTTAATAAGTGTTATATCTATTTCTTACTTGTGTTCTTCACTTCAGTATTTTATATTAACACTCGCGCACAACCAGCCTTACCAAATGTACAGATCACTTCATTGTCCTATATTAACAGTCGCGCACAACCAGCCTTACCAAATGTACAGACCAGTTCTCAGCGGGAAGGATGAAAACACAAAAAGCACATGTGTCAGCTCTTAAAGTTTGAAGGAATTGTCTTCCTATGTTCCAGTTTGAAAACATTCTAGGTTTTGACTCCCGAATGAGATGTTTGTCTTTGCTTCAACTTAAAACGAAAGGCTCGGAGAAGCCAGTGTAAACAAATAGCGTCATAAATCCGCCAGTGATTAATTACAAAATTGCTATTATTCCTAACAGTCTGTCTCTTTTCTCAGCAACAAATAATCACGACAACAATACAATGAATACATCAGATGAATTTTTAAAATCTCACTCACAAAATACCTCACAAAAAAATAAATTCTAAATTTATAAAGAACACGTACTCCAGAACTAAATAACTAACAAATAGACTTTCGAACACGAGTAAGCAAGTAGGCTATGGGACTGAAACAAAAGTAATACCCCCATGCTAATCAAGAGTATTTAAAGGTACCAACAACAGAAAAGAAACTATAGTCCAGTTCAAGCCAGAAATTTCTGCTTGACCACTTCCGGATTATATTAAGAGTTTTTATGGCATGTGTGGTAGTATTTTTAAAACTTGAAAGACAACTGGTTGTTAGCAATACGCATTTTTTTTAGATTTCCCTTAATTGTTTACACAGAATTCCTGACAATGCCAGACAATAAGCGCACATATGTCAGTGTGTGTGTGTGTGTGTGTGTGTGTGTGTGTGTGTGTGTGTGTGTGTGTGTGTGTGTGTGTGTGCGTGTGCGTGTGTGTGTGTGTGTGTGTGTGTGTGTGTGTGTATGTGTGTGTGTGTGTGTGTGTGTGGCTCACTGCTGTTGTACAGTAAACAGTTAAATCAATAGATGTCTTGCGAGTTGAGTCCCTTTACACTTATGTACCGAATCTTACGAGTTGTGTCCCTTTTACACTTATGTACCAAATCTTACGAGTTGTGTCCCTTTTACACTTATGTACTGAGTCTTACGAGTTGTGTCCCTTTTACACTTATGTACCGAGTCTTTTGAGTTGTGTCTCTTTTGCACTTATGTACCGGCAGTATAGCTGGTGTATGATGCTTACAAGTGGTAAATAGAGAATAAAATGCTCAGCAGATTTTAATGGGAAAATGTTCAAAATATTAGGGCTTCGAATTTGAGGTGCTCACAGGTCACAACCCTTGTTATCTCATCAATGACCTTGGTATGGATATTCGGTTGCTCAACCAGTGTACAACAAAGCGTACCTCATCACTGGCCCCCGTATTGACAATCAATTGTTGAACCAGTGCACACCAGTATACGCGTCCTGGTGTTCTCTTTTAGGATTAAGAATATAGTGATAAAGCCAAATATGAAAATGAAAATTAAGTCAAATGACAAATGGATCAAATTCGAAGAAATAATAGATCATAGACACAAATTAAGCTAAATATGAAGAAGATAAAGATAAAGACAAATTTGAAGAAGACTAATACGAAATCATAGATGGCAAAGACAAAATTGAAGAAGTCAAAGATGAAGAAAATTTGAAGAAAGCTAAATGAAACTAAAAATGACAAAGACAGGGACGAAGTCCACGATGAAGAAGACAAAGATGGAAAAAAGCAAAGGTAAAGGGTAATATGAAGTCAAAAGACCAGAACATGAAGTCATAGATGAAGATGGCAAAGAGAGGCAATCAAAGAAGAAATCGAAGATGAAGATGATACAATAAACTCAAAGATGAAAACGATAAAAATGAATTCAAAGAACAAGAAGATAAAGATTAAAAAAATGAAGATGAAATCAAAGATAAAGAAGATAAAGATGAAATCATAAATGACAAAGATGAATTCATAGATGCAGTCAAAGATGAAGAAGACAAAGATTAATTTCAAGATGAAGTCGAGGATAAAGTAATGTAAAATGAAAATAATTTTTAATAAAAATTGAAGATGAAGATGAAGATGATTTGAAGCCAAAGTTGAAGAAGACACAATGATTATCAAAATCCAAAGTCAAAGATAAAGAAGGAAAAGATTAAATTCAAGATGAAGTCAAAGATGAAAAAAATAAAGACAAAATTCAAAATGAAGTCAAGGATATAGAACACAACAATGAAATTCAAGATGAAGTCAAAGATAAAGAAGACAGAGATAAAATTCAATAAAATTACCCAGTGTGGTGTAACGCTAGGGTTTTACAAATGGGGAGGGGGTATCAAAATACGTGTAAAATATGCAAATTAGCGTAATAGCAAGTTTAAAAACAAACACGTTTTTTAGCGCGTAAATTCCCGACCATCGTGACAACTGCCAGATCAATGCATATCCCCCACGAGTCACTCAAATGCTCGCTTAACTGATGAAATTAAACAGGGCGGAGAAAGTGGAGGAAACTTTACACTATTTCTGTCATTTATAAATGATAGAAAAGTTTCAATAATACAAATTTCATGTCTCAATCTGAAAACTTTTTAACACATTTTTTTTTTATTATTCGAACCTCTTCTACGGACGAGCGCACAACAACGCTGCAAGATGCTGTTAAAAATTCCTACTACAAAGAAGACGTAACCAATAGGCCGTACCAATCCCTCCATTCACCCCACCAACCCCCCTAATACCAGCGCGAAAGCGACGACAACCGGAAGTGATCCCCTACTTGAACAACAAACAACTCTTCTACTGCGCAAACATGATTTGCTTGTCTTTCCTCTAGCAGTTGTAATGATATAAAAATAATACTTTTTTCCGTACGAAATAATCTTGTATGCAGGTTCTTTCATGAATAAATGATATGTTAAGATTCAATAAATTGGACTTTCAATAACATACAAATAACAGTCTGACATGTTTTCAAAGTTAAAATTAAATCATTCAATAAGTCATAATTAACCTTTAAATTCCCACGCATAGACGAATATGAGTGGCTAAAATAACTTACTTTTATTTGGTCAAAAATGCGCGAAAGCGGCGAAAGCCGGAAGCGTCCCCTACATTCAATCAATCAGTCAATCAAATCAATGATCAAAAATGTGAGTGGCTAAAACAATTTACTTGGTCAAAAATATTAGTGGCTATAATAGCTTACTTTTCTTTGGCCAAAAATGAGTCACTAAAATAACTCATTTTTATTTGGTCAAAAATATAAGTGGCTAAATAACTTACTTTAATTTGGTCAAAAATATGAGTGGGTAAAACAATTTTTATTTGGTCAAAAATATTTCTGGGCATAATACTTCCATTTAATTTCCACTCAAACTGATTGCATTATTTTGTTACGTAACTCTGGCAGTATGTTACAAGAAAATTTACTAATAAAAGTAAATATTAAACCAAAGTTCGCTTCTTCAAAGCAAATAAATAAACTATTTATAGCATTCTGGTATAAATAGTTTATTTATGTTGGTGCATGTGTGGAATGGACGATGCAGGGTTTTGTGTGAGTGTGTATATGTGTGTGTGAGAGAGAGAGAGGAGTGTTGGTACGTTTGTACGTATTGTTTGTACGTGCGTGTGTGTTTGTCGTGTTGAAAACCTGGTTTTGGAGAATGCGGAAAAAATTATCGTCCTATGCCACTGGCTTGCAGGTGACTTTGTAGATAGCAGAAGTCGGAACAAACCGATCATTCACAATTTAAACTATAACCTTGACATATCATTTGAAGAATTTCGGGAAAGAGTATTTATTTTCTTCAGTTTTCTTATCAATCATTTAAATTTCAAATAAATCATTCCTGGTTTGTAAATACAACTTTGATTTTTAGATCCAATTTTCATTGCTGCAACTAATGTACATAGTAGGTGCTATCTTCGTGGTAAGAGCATTAATGATTTTTCTTTCCTTTCTTTTTTAATTTCTTCGTCTTTTATCATCTTTCCTTTTTCTTTCTTTTCTTCTTTCATTTCAATTATTTCTGTCTTTTTTTTCTTTTCTTCTTTCTTTCCTTTTTTTATTTCTACTTTTTTCTTCTTTCATTTCTCTCTTTCCATTCTAATTTCCTTCCTTATTTTTATTTTTTATTTTCTTCTTTCATTCCTTTCTTTTCTTCTTTCAATCCTTCTTTGTTTTCTTCTTTCTTTTTACTTTCATTTCTTCTTTTTTTTCTTCTTTCTTTTCTTCTTTCTTTTATCTTTTCCTTTCTACTTTCTTTTTCTTTCTTTTATTCTTTCTTTTCATCTTTCCTTTATTCTTCCTTTTCTGATTTTTTCCTGGCTTTCTTCTTTCTTTTATTCCTTCCATCTTCTTTGCTTTCTTCATTCTTTCTTTTCTTCTTTTCTTTTGTTCCTTTCTTTTCTTCTTTCGTTTCTGCTTTTCTTTCCTTTCTTTCGTTTCTTCTTTCTTTTCTTTCTTTTCTTCTTATGTCTTCTTTTTCTCCTCAAGAGGAGTTACTTTCTAACTGCATGAATTCATTGCTCATTACGTATGTTTTGTTTGTCATTAAAAAAAAAATGTTTTGTATGTAGTAGCGGTCTCGTAAATAAGTGGAAGACTTCTACAATGTAACCAATCGTTCCTTCCCTCTGTGTTTATTAATTTAATGTCGAGTTCCATCTGCCTGTCGGATTAGTTTATTTTAGAGCAATGTTAATTTAATGTCGAGTTCCATCTGCCTGTCGGATTAGTTTATTTTAGAGCAATGTTAATTTAATGTCGAGTTCCATCTGCCTGTCGGATTAGTCTATTTTAGAGCAATGTTAATTTAATGTCGAGTTCCATCTACCTGTCGGATTAGTTTATTTTAGAGCAATGTTAATTTAATGTCGCACTTGCCTGTCGGATTAGTCTATTTTAGAGCAATGTTAATTTAATGTTGAGTTCCATCATCTGCCTATCGGATTAATTTATTTTGAGCAATGTTAAGATGCATAACAGATTAGACATAAAGATTTGTGAACACTGCCTACTCTTGAAGTTCTTTCACAAAATTATGCAAATTACTTCTTTCGAGTCACGTTGGACTTTGTTAGTGTATATGTTGCATCAACAAAGCAGGGCATGTGTAATAATAGTTGTTGTTCTTGTACATGTCTCATATTTGTGATGATATTTCATAAAGTATTCGTAGTAACAGTTAATCTTGCAACACAACATGAAGTAGCTGGAGTAGTAATAAATATCGTATTTTAAGTAATGGTAGTAATAGGGTAACTGTCGTAATATTACATGATAGTGCCACAATAATTGTCGTCATATCACTTATGTCTTATGCAGATGCTGCTGACTGTCATTGTCGTAATATCACTCATAGGAATATTAGTAACATCGATTGATGTAATATCATTTATGATAGTAGTAGCAGCCATTGTCGTAATATAATTTATGGTAATAGTAACAGCCATTGTCGTAATATCGTTTATAGTAGTAGTAACAGCATTATCGTAATATAATTTATGGTAGTAGTAACAGCCATTGTCGTAATATCATTTATGGTAGTAGTAACAAGCATTGTCGTAATATAATTTATGGTAGTAGTATCAGCCATTGTCGTAATATCACGCTAGATAGTAGTGGTATTGAACACAGTCGTAATATTTTTATGGTAATAGTGTCGAAATACTACAAGCAGCAGTAGTAATAACAGTCATTGCCGTAATATCTCCTATGGCAGCATTAGGAATAATAGTCATTGCCGTAATATCTCCTATGGCAGCAATAGGAATAATAGTCATTGCCATAATATCTCCTATGGCAGCAGTAGTAATAACAATCATTGCCGTAATATCTCCTATGGCAGCAATAGGAATAATAGTCATTGCCGTAATATCTCCTATGGCAGCAGTAGTAATAACAATCATTGCCGTAATATCTCCTATGGCAGCAATAGGAATAATAGTCATTGCCGTAATATCTCCTATGGCAGCAGTAGTAATAACAGTCATTGCCGTAATATCTCCTATGGCAGCAATAGGAATAATAGTCATTGCTATAATATCTCCTATGGCAGCAGTAGTAATAACAATCATTGCCGTAATATCTCCTATGGCAGCAATAGGAAATACAGTCATTGTCGTAATATTCTTATGGTGGTAGTCGTAGTGTTGGTGGTGGTAGTAGTAGTTTATCACGACAGTTAGACTCGGTGCAGTTTTTGATAAATCCAAACAGAGTTATGCGCCAGTCTTCTGTCTGTTATCTACACACCTGCAATGACTTGAAATGTCATGGTCTGCCTTTCCATACAATCTGAACGACTGACAGCTAAAACACTAAAAACACGGCTGTGAATGAATATGTTGTCTCTGATTGTTTAATGTGTGACAATATTCATATTTTAATAATTATTTCTCCACATTCACTTGATCCGCTCATACAATCATACACCAAACCCACACCCTTTGTCTTTCGTGGTCTGGGAGTGACTAAGTCAAGCCCTGGGGTACTAATTGTCACTAATTACCTCCTTCCCCGAGTGCTACTTGTCCAAGGTAACCGGCCCTAGCTGAACTATCTCGTCCGCCTAAGAGTCATTATCTTCGCCCTAACATTTACCTCCAATTCGATGACGGGCTTACCCTAAGAAATGTGTTTTAGACCGTCTTTGTCGTCGTTATTACGTCATTGGCAGAGCCCCCACCGTCATCTACACATGTACCTCTCTTTAGAAATAACGAGAGTGGATAGGTAAAATAATAACAATTTATTAAAAGAAAAGAAAACAATAATAAATCATTTTAAGATAGAATAACAACTGAATTACACTCAAGGCGAGATGTTAGAGATTCACAGATTCTCAAAAGCTTATCACACTAACTTTAAATTAGGAATATTATTCATATGTTAATTCTCTAGAACAATTACTAGGAGATTGTACAATCAGAAAAATGAATAATTTCAGTATGTTGCCTAGAACAATTACTAGGACTTCAAGTAATCAAGAAAATATATCTACGTTACAATCACTATAAAATAGACTATAGAGAAAGAATCAGAATAAGAAATTACAATAATCAAGGAACATTACAGACATATGACACAAGTATAAATATTACATCACTTGATGTACTTATGATTGCTGTCCTCTGTCTACGGCCTGGCACTGTCGACTGGTGAACAATGTTGGCTACAGATTAGCAAACCTGGAATAGTCTTTCACTTCACTCTTTGCTGGAATGTTCGAAAGTTCATTTCTGTCAGGAATTTGGTTACACATACACAGTTGTTGTATTTCACTTTGCTAACTAAGTATCCTGGGTTACAGTTCAGATGATTTTTGTGTAAGAATTCCTTTGAATCTGAACTGTAACCCAGGATACTTAATAAACTGTTAAGTTTGTTGCACTTAATGCATAAGTCACTCATTAACTCTGTTGGTATGTCCGTTTCGTCGGCTTCCCCACTTGGCAGACAACACCTTGTTACTCATGAGTTTTGCATACCAATACTCATCTCCTAGATAGTATTCTCAGGTCCAAAAACACCTTCCCAATGTAGACTCTGTCTGTGTCATGTGTAACACCACATGGCATTCTGTGTCTCTCCTTTTCCAAGTAGTTCTGTCTCAATGAAATTTACTGCTTGCCTTCCCTTTCCATTGTCTTCTTGACCAACTGGGATTTCTCACAGTACTGGCAGTACTCAAGTGGCAATGCCCTTATACCAAGGTTAATCAGGGCCAAGGCCTCTAAGTCAAAGATAAAGCTGAAGCTCTCAGTGTAGATAGACCTACGCCTGGAGATGGAATTCGTAGATGGAACTTTGACTGGTGGAACCTTTGACTTCTGAAGCTGTGAAATATACAAGTGTTTGCATACATCAGCTCGTGTTTTACTAAGTGTAAGTCTGTAATTTTATTCTTGGTTCTCATTTGAATTTCTTTTCATGTGTTTACTCAATTCTTTCTTACACCAAGAATAATATTACAAGTTTCAAATCATTTTAAAATACAAACATTTGCAAGAAAAACATACAACTCGAAATTTGCAATAGATAGATTTTGCGAATCATTATTTACAAAATATATTTACCATTTCAGACATTCCTATTTTGCCTCTTTTTCTGCAAGAGTTTTACAGGACTGTGAAAAATTTCATAGTGAAATTAATTTTCGCTCGGTGCGGTATTTAAGCAGTTTGGTTTTTTCGTCAGTGTTCGAGTACCTTCTTACCCTCAGGCATAATTTATCCCTTTGTCTCGATTTTTTGTTGACTAGTCATGGTTGACAGACTGTGTTCTAAGGATCAGCATTCCTAGCGTAGTCTAGTCTCTTGGAAGGTGACCGCAAGAGTGCCAGGTATCGCTGTATCTCCTGTGATGTGTGAGTGGTTACGTCATCAGAGCGCTCTTACCGTGAGCATTGATATAACACGCAGACCGCAGCTATTCAATTTACGCTCTTTGTTCTTCTGTTTCCTAGACTGGACCAAAGTCGGCTGTCCAAATCGGCTTATGAGGATTACACAGCAAAATTTAGAATTTAATTTTGTCATAATTAAAGAAATAAAAATTCAAAATATTTAGAATTTATTTTTAAATTAGGTTAATGTAGAAATCTGCATTTTCGGCTTTACAACGGCTTTAAATTTAACAACAAAATTAATCAATGTAAGTCACCAATATATTTTCCTTGTGAAGGGGGGGGGGGGCATTTAAAAACTTCAATGGTTGTTTTTAAACCATAATGCTCTGGAGAGCGTTAAATCTCGCTCACTCGAGAAATCATAAAGCCGTCAAGGGCTTTAATTCACTAAGCCAGATTTGGAAGCAAACCTAATTGATTGAAAATTCCTGCAGAGCGAAAGAACAAACCTTCCGGGATACCGCGCATTCTATATCATACAAGGGAGCTAACTAGAAGGTCGCACATTGATTAAGTAGGAACTAAAATTGCATTTATAATAACTCTGAGTCCCCATTAAATGTCGTAAATAAACACTTACTTCATTTTTCCTGTAAACACTAAACTCGCAAATATGTTAAAAGCAAATTATATCACAGATAACTGCGGATAAAGTGTTCCTTTTTTCGCATGAAATATTTTCTTGAAACTTATCAAGTCGTCTTCTTCTTCTTTTAATTTATTTTAAATTTATTTAACAGAATGGATTACTTTCGCTACAAATTGTTGTTTCTTGTGTTAAAAGTGTGTGTCTATTTAGTGCACAAAATTCAATGAGTTTATTTGCATTTCTTGCTGTTTTTTGTCATTGGAAATAATATTAAGTTGTTTGTAACGCGAAATTCAGTCAAGTTGGAAGTCCATCTTAAGTATAATTTAATGTATCTATCGTGTTTTTATATCGCGAAATTACCGCACATTGGAATGACAACAAAATAATGATTTAGTGTTTGTCCTTGCTGATAAATTGTATATATACGTTTTCCTTACACATATATATTACTAATAAAACATCTTTACAAATGTGTTTTGTATTTTGCTATTGCTGATTCCGGTATTAGAAAAAAATTAAAGCATTCTTTAATTCAGGGATTGTTGAATTTAAATTAGTATATCAGTGCAAGCTGTTCGATAGAGACCACAATGTCTGTAGTATCATCAATAATGTTACCAAGGAAAGGAAAAAGAAAACACTGATGATGATGAATTTGAACATTATACTCTAATCGACGTCGATAAGGAAGATGTGGAGAAGAAAGAAAACACAATTCTTAATCTCTTACAGTCTTTATTTAATGCATTACTATATAATGAGTTTTAAATACATTTTTACACCTCTTTTAGGATCGGAAAACAGTCTCCTATATTGACCTATTTTGCTTTTTGTTAAGACTCAAGAAAATAGATCTATTTTCCATGTATGAATGCACGTTACGTCAGCATTATGTTGATTACATCATCCTTCGAATATAATCGTTTTCCTAATATCAATCTTAATTAATGTGCATAGTCCTAATATCACTATTAATTAATTTTTATAGTCCTAATATCACTCTTAATTAATGTACATAGTCTTAGGTTGCATATGGCTCGCAGCTGCATTTCTTAATGCAATGTTAGATGACTATCTTTCACTTAAATTTCCTATAACACCAAACTATTTCTTAATATCAGTCATAGATGAAAATAAACGTTTAGATTTACTAATGCATGTATATACGAATAACATTGATAGATAGATAGACAGACAGACAGACAGATAGATAGATAGATAGATAGATAGATAGATAGATAGATAGATAGATAGATAGATAGATAGATAGATAGATAGATAGATAGATAGATAGATAGATAGATAGATAGATAGATAGATAGATAGATAGATAGATAGATAGATAGATAGATAGATAGATAGATAGATAGACTAACAGTCAGCAAGATATTATATAAAGAAAAAAGGATAAAGGCTTATTTTATAAAATAAAAAAATAGAGATAAATGAATTCTCTCATATATCAAACGAAAATACTCTTTAAAAACTTCGTCATAAAATGCATGACATCACAAATTTCCAAACTGTTAAAAGAAAAGTGTTATTGAAAGTAATATAAACTGAACAAAGCACTTTTACCCACCATTTAAACGAGTACGACAGAAAGGTTGATAGAAAAACAAATTGATGTTGGTTGCAAGTACTGTCTTGAATTGCATGCTATATATAGCCTCTTGCTGACTACTCTAACAACTCACTCTTTCGTAAAGGTTCAAAATGAGCTGATGAATTTCAATCAAATAAAGTTTTACTTAATGGCAGAGTCGTTTCGACGTTAAAATCAATGTGATGCTGTCAGTTCCGTATCGCTGAAATCAATGTTTCACATTTAGCTTCGAAACCATGAAACGAAAACTGTTAATGAGTTTAAGTGCATCATTAATTATAAGGATAAGGAGAAAGTTAATAGTAGTAATAGTGGTGGTGGAAGTGATGGTAATGATTTGATGATGATGATAATGGTGAGAACGAGGAGGATGGCGATAACGATTATTGATTGATTGATTGATGGTGCTGGTGATGATGATGATGGCGGCGATGACGACGATGACGATGATGATGATGGTGGTGGTGGTAGTGACGACGATGATGATGCTGCTGATGATGATGATGTAGTGGTGGTGAGGAGGAGGATTGAGTCTTCCCGTGTCTTTTATTATCTGTTGGTAAGTTTGCTAAACACGTTGGTGTCGAAATTCTACCAGAATTGTGTGCCATCCAAGATTTTATGGAGAGTGAAGTGCTGTGTTTAGCAGTTAGACAAGTGTGTGGTTTCTTCACGGCTTATTCAGGAGTCTTTACAGCTCACGCTGTATTCCCCAGTCCTCCTGTTTTTACTGTAATACTTTTGCTCCTTCACTCCACAACCTCTGAATTTCTCATCTGAGATCCGGGTATTTTTCAATTTCTTTCATGCTCTTTCGTTTTTAATGTTCCTGCCATTGGGTACAGTAGCGTCGATGATTGTTGCCTCGTGTTGGACTTAGCTGACAAGCACAATTTCTTGTTCTTATTTCGAAGTCTTACAATTCTTTAACTTTTGTTTCAATGGCTGCTTCTGGTTGGTACATCCATCTTCTCCCTGGTGTTTTAATCTCGGTAGTTCTAGATCTCTAGGCAGGAATTTTGACATTTCGTTATGTTCTAATATGTTTCAGCTAGACAGCAAACTCTTGAGTTCTACAATCACAGCTAGGATATTATTATACCTTTAAACAAGAATACACTAAAATACTATATCTTTTAACCTACAACTACAAAAGAGTACTTCTAATCAACAGGCAGCTTAGGAGAAATTTCAGTTCAAAACACATTAGAGTATTAGAGTATAACTTTAACCAACTTTCAGCCTTTTACAGCATAGTGAGTGTAACTTTAACTCAGAGTCAGTTATTAGAGTCAAACTTTTAGCTTATTTTAATTTACAACTGTGGGAATGTACATCTAGCATACAGTTACATGTCTGAACATTAACCTACATAATTTACAACTGTTAGAATGTATGTCTAACATACATCTAGTGACTGAACGTTAACTTACATAAGTTACAACTGTGGGAATGTTTATCTATCACACAGTTACGAGACTAGACTTTAACCTACATAATTTACAACTGTACGAATGTATATATATCTAACATACAGTTAAGTGACTAAACTTTAACCTACTTAATTTATAACTTTGAGAAAGTACATCTAACATACAGTTACGTGACTGAACTTTAACCTAGAGCTATGGAAGTATGAGTGTTATTCATCGCTGCATATGATTATCAATGTGTACCCAGAAGTATAGACTGTAATTATAACTTACAACAGTAGGAGTGTATCTTAAGAGCTCTAGTTATGAGAATATAACTTTAACCCAGAGTAATGAAAGTGAATAATTATAGCCCTCAGGTAAGAGGAATTTACTTTAATCCTCAGCAATGCGACTTTAATTGTAATCAACAGCAATGCTAGTGTATTTGTAACCAGAGCAATGAGATTGTAATTGTAACCAACAGCAATAAGACTGTAACCAGCAGCGGCAGTAAAAGTATAATTGTAACTAACAGCTATCAGATTGTAACCAGCAGCGGCAGTAAAAGTATAATTGTAACTAACAGCAATGAGATTGTAACTTTAACCAATAGCAATGAAGTTTGTGGTTTAGCACACGAGTAAAAGAGCGTTGCTTTAATCCGCAGATTTTAGAGTGTATCTTTAACCCACAGCTATACGAAGGTATCTTTAAATCAACACCTCTGAGCGTGTGACTAGCCCACAGCCATAACAATGCTCTTTACCAAAACAAGCAAAACCATAAGTATTTTCACACTAACTTTTAATCCGACCGGAACAATATTGGCAACTGACTATTTCTTTACTTTTCATGTGTGTGGAGGTTAGTGGAATTTTTTTTTTAATTGTCTTGCGCTCGTGTCACGTGATCGTACAATCAATATCACGCGAGAGGGAACAAACATCTCGTTTGCAAATAGTCGGAGCACAACCCTTCACCAAATCGCCTGCTTTGATTTCTCATGGCACGGTTGGCGAATGGCAGATTTAGTGATGTGTGTGAGCTACCGGCAGTTAACTAGAATTGGTTGCTTTTCATGGAAATTGCATTCTATAGATTTTTTTCCCTTGACTGAGAATTTTCTTTGCGATGTTTCAATCTTTTTTCCCCCCACTTACATGTTTCTGGTATTTTGCATTTTTATCTACTTTTTCCAGTTTTCTTGCAAAAGCCAGACAAAATTGAGGTTAAATGTTCATAGGGTGCAAAATTATTGTGTAATTTTATAACCAGACGAAATGAAAGGCTGTTTCAAAATAAACTGTATACGGATGTCGTTCTCAGAAAATTCCTGTAATAATCTCCAGCAAAGTCTTTCAGGGTTTTTCTACACAGCATGAAACGATCTAACTACAGTGTTATCATGTTCTAGTGGAACAAAGACACCCCAATCAATCTCCCACACCTGTCCCCAGTCACTGTGGCCGTACAGACCTAGGCCATCAATTATAAGTGGGATAGAGAAAATAAAATAGCAAACACGTTGTGACGATTAGTTGCATGATTTATTCTCTCTCTTCTTGATTTATTCTCTCTCAAGAATATTCTCTCTCTCACATACACACCACACACATCCACTGTACATACACACGTATACACCACAAACATACAAACGTATACACCATAAACATACAACACACATATCACTCACACGCACACATACACACTTACATACACATATACACCACACACATATACAGATGCACCAAACACACATATATACACATCACACACACACAAGCACATATACACACATACATACACACATGCATACATACACATTACACACAAATGTATTTTCTTTCCTCATTTTCTGTTCTTGGCATCTCCGTTCTTTTTTCTATACATCAAGTTCGATTTTCTGTGGAGCAAATGTTTATCGTAAAACCCCTTTGCTCATGATTCCTGGGCTACATTCCATAAGGACGCCATCTTGGACTGAAAAAATGTATGTTGGGTGACCAAGTTTGTGAAGTGCTATGAAATGGAAACGAACCCAGGCCTTAGAGGCATCAATATTGAAGACACTGCATTATCTCCCATATTCGCAAGAAGTTACTCAGTAAACTCTAGTCCATCAAGAAACGATAAATAAAAACATAAACCCCAAAATTATTTTAAAATAGAAGAGGAGCAAAAGTACGAGAGGAAAGAAAAAGGCAAATCTAAAAGTGCATGAATAAAGAACAACTAAAAAGTAGACAAAGTAAACCAATAAAGAACAACTAAAAAGTAGACAAAGTAAACCAATAAAGAACAACTAAAAAGTAGACAAAGTAAACCAATAAAGAACAACTAAAAAGTAGACAAAGTAAACCAATAAAGAACAACTAAAAAGTAGACAAAGTAAACCAAGAAAGATGAGAGAAGACAATTGTGTCCCGTGGGCAATAGACTTAAGACCGCCTGAGATCGATAGGCGGCCCTAGATCTGTAAGATAGAGACAGTCTGATTCTATACGATACTACTCGACCTAACTTCACACCTGTGTTGTCAAAAGGAAATTACTCGCAAAGTAAGTGAACTACCACGTGATAAGTATAGCGCCTATTTCTTTGACACCCATTTTTCAAGCTACAAATAAAAAGTCAAACTACTTGCTGTTATTGTTATTGTTATCTTTGTTGTTATCTCGTTGTTATTATTTTTGTATTGTTGTCGTTGTTTTGTTATTAATGGTATCGATGTTGTTATTGTTGTATTGTTATTGTTATCGTTGTTGTATTCTTGTTGTTGTTACTGTTATAGTTGTTGTATTCTTGTTGTTGTTACTATTATCGTTGATATATTTTTGTTGTTGTTACAGTTATCGTTGTTGTATTCTTGTTGTTACTGTTATCGTTGTTGTATTCTTGTTTCTTGTTGTTGTTACTGTTATCGTTGTTGTATTCTAATTTCTTGTTGTTGTTACTGTTATCGTTGTTGTATTCTTGTTTCTTGTTGTTACTGTTATCGTTGTTGTATTCTTGTTTCTTGTTGTTGTTACTGTTATCGTTGTTGTATTCTAATTTCTTGTTGTTGTTACTGTTATCGTTGTTGTATTCTTGTTTCTTGTTGTTACTGTTATCGTTGTTGTATTCTTGTTTCTTGTTGTTGTTGCTGTTATCGTTGTTGTATTCTAATTTCTTGTTGTTACTGTTATCGTTGTTGTTTTTATTGTTGTAAATGTTATCGTTGTTGTTACTGTTGTTGTATTGTTATTGTTGTTGCTATTGTTATCGTTGTTGTTATTGTTATAGTTTTACAGACACACAGACAGTTAAATAAATAAATAAAAGAAGAGTGAGCAGTGTTTGGGCTGATGCTAATAGTCTCTAACATCTAAGATCAATCAGAAAATCTTTCTCTACTGTTTTCTTTCGATATGTATTGTATTTTTTTCTTTTAATTCTCCATTTGTTTTGGTTTTTTTTACCCTGCTTCAGTGTGCTAACTTTCTGCTTTCTTTCTTCTCTCATATTTCGTCTTTCACATTTTCAAATATTTGTTGTAAATTTTTTGGGGGGGTTATTGGTTCGTTCTTTCCTTCAGTACTGTATTGGGTTTCGATAGATAGATAGATAGATAGATAGATAGATAGATAGATAGATAGATAGATAGATAGATAGATAGATAGATAGATAGATATTGCATGACTAGCCATGATTATCTTCTCTTGGCTTCCTAAATCAGTCGTTTGAAGTGTGTTAGCTCGCTGTGCGTTTGATTGCATAATACCGCTGCAATGCATCATGTCTGTTCTTTTCCTGTCAAACCCAGAAACGGAAAGGAAGCAGAATGTGGCGGCCCGTTGGGTGATAACATTTTTTTGTTGTTGTTTGTTTCTTTAGATTTGCTTTTTATTGAGAGGCGTTTGTTTAATCAAGCTCAAAGCCATGCCGTGAGAGCCGGTGCTGGCAAGTTCGTGTGTTTTAGTGACACTTCTGCCGTTATCCTCAGGTGGGCCTTAAGCATGAGTATCTACATGATACGCACGGTCGACGATTATTATTAAAGCAGGCCTTAAGCTGCGCAAACTCACTGGCCATTGACGACGTGACGGTCTGTCGCGACTGAATGCCAGACTGTGGAGGTTGCTAGTGCCTCGAAACAAAGGCACTCGGGACAGACCAAGATTTTCTATATCAACGAGGCCCAATGATTAATTGAATGAAGGACTATGAAATGAAAGTGTTTTCTTTAACATCGTTCGTCAACTAAATTCACAATGTACATGCGTGTGCATATAAATCTGCAGACGACTGCAAGTCTTACTTTTCAAACAAGTTTTATTTTTAAAATTATCTAACTAAATGCTGTGATGTTTCGGTTAGAGAATGATTTTTAACACATTTATATAAACCAGTCAATAAACACCCAATACATATGCCAAGCGTATTTCTTTCAAACATAAATGTGAATTTTTAAGAATCAGGTAAATAGAATTTTGATCCTATGTTGAATTGAATAACGTTAGTGCTATTGACCAAAACTCCTTCCAAAGACATAGCTCTGGTAAATATTTCCTTTTAGGCGAATAAAACCAGCATTCATCTTATTTCTGAAAATGAGGGCATTCTGACTGCATATTAGAGACGATTTTTATCAATCATATCACGACTCGAGACGGAGTAATTACAATTCATGCACTCGGAAACCTCTTCTGCGGACTGATGACGAGGTCTTCTTCCGTGCATGTGCAGAGTGGTTACGGCTGACTTACATTCTTGCAATGGATTGGTTGAACAGGAATGTTCAAAATATAGGGATTAGGATTAGCGCAAAGTGATAAAAGTTAAAAACTAATTGTAGGTATGGGATTGGTCAGCAAGCAATGTTGAAGTAAACACATACTAATACCTGTCTAAAGAATTAATTGCAAGGGAATTGTTCACCATACAGGATTACAGTTAACGCACTCTGGCACCTGTATAAAAGAACTGATTACAAGGGACTGTTCTTCATGGAGAGCTACAGTCTGTACCCAGTGATTTCACTCCTTTGATTAGTACTTTGAGCACGCACTCTGCCTCAAACCACGATGTAGTAATCGTGGGAAGGGTTAAGTGTAGCCTTCAAGACCATAACAACAATAGTAAGGTAGTAATCATGGGAATTGTTAAGTAGCCTTCAAGACCATAACAACAATAGTAAGGTAGTAATCATGGGAATTGTTAAGTAGCCTTCAAGACCATAACAACAATAGTAAGGTAGTAATCATGGGAATTGTTAAGTAGCCTTCAAGACCATAACAACAATAGTAAGGTAGTAATCATGGGAATTGTTAAGTAGCCTTCAAGACCATAACAACAATAGTAAGGTAGTAATCATGGGAATTGTTAAGTAGCCTTCAAGACCATAACAACAATAGTAAGGTAGTAATCATGGGAATTGTTAAGTAGCCTTCAAGACCATAACAACAATAGTAAGGTAGTAAGCGTGGGAAGTGTTAAAAGTAGTTAGGTAGTTACGTGTTCAGTGACGAGTAGCCCTTGACGACGACAGTAATTAACTGGGGGCGGTTCAGTGATCAGTTGCCCTGCAGACTAAAACAATGACGGCAATGTAAGGGCGTGTTCAGTGACGAGTAGCCCTTGAAGTGACGGTAATTAACTGGGGACGGGTTCGGTGATCATTGCCCTGCCGAATAAAACAATGACGGCAATATAAGGGCGTGTTCAGTGACGAGTAGCCCTTGAAGTGACAGTAATTAACTGGGGACGGGTTCAGTGGTCAGTTGCCCTGCCGAATAAAACAATGACGGCAATATAAGGGCGTGTTCAGTGACGGGTAATTGGCAGTGAACTTCGAGACATGAATTTCGCTAATCAGTTGAAATGGAGTTTTTAGAACAAAACTGATTAATCAAAGAAATTAATCTGATTCTTGTTGTTACGTGAGCCCTTTAGCGTGTGGATACTCAATAATTCTTACCAATGTGTTTTCTGCTTTGTAAACAGTCAAGGCAATTAGAGAAATGATATAGTTTTGCTAATAAATTGTTTTGCTTTTGGAGGGAAAAGTTTTCCGCATTCACAAAGTACAAACAATTGAACTGTGATTTCACAAAGTAAGCTTGACAGAAGCACCATAGTCAAAAAATTACACAAATTAAATTGAACTGATCAATCCATGAAATATGTATTTAAGGTTCTGAGTGAGAACTGGCTGCTCACTGAACACGCTCGTAGATTTCTCTCTGTAAACTGCATTGATTTGAAAATGCCGTCCGTAGTTTGGATGCTTTCAAATCAAAATGTTTCGGTAAACGATAAATATTAGCGCAGGCGAGTGCCATGGCTTTCATCGAAAGTCCCTTAAATCATCGAACATGTGTGCTCAACATTAACGTGAGTGTGTTGTTGCTGCTGCAAGTTTGTTTTGAGACTTTGGAATACAATGTTTTGTTTTAAACCTGAGTGTACGATGTGCTCAAACTGCTCGATCGACTTTAAGTGATCGCCACAGAAGCAATCAGTAGAGTCCCCATTATGGGTCACTGACAATGATGAGTACTATTAAACCACAAAGAACCAATGCCAGGCTGGGGCATTGTGTTACCTGAATTATGGCTGAAATGTATTTCCCTGTGGCAAGGTCACGCCGAGCCACAGCACTTATGGTGAAGTGGAATGATTTTTTTTTTTAATTTTCCTTTGTTGGATGACCTTGTATGATGTTAAATTAGTACATCACGTGATTGGTGTAAATGTCTTGTTTGGGAAAACCCGAGACTAATGGGCAGAGCAAAAGATGTGTGTGAGCGCAGGGGGCGGATAAGTCTAACGCCTCGAAAATAAAAGCTCAGAATAATAAGGACTTGCTGGCTATACACTATATAATGACAACATTCGATAAAATGAAATAATTAGATAATTTTATTAAATCTTCTTATTTCAAGATGCTATGGTTTATTAGCACCAAGAAAAACTAAAGGTGCTCATATTTTAACCATTTTCTTTATGGGTAGTGGGGGTGGTGTAATGTTCTCTAAAATATAGTATCGATTTGCCATTACGATAGTAGGACTTGAACATAAATATCGCTACTAAAACAGAGGAAAGCGTTTTCTCTTTTGTACATTACTGAAATTTACTTTTCGACATTATCTGCTTATTAAACATTGATTAATCGCTCTTTTCAGGCTTTTAACTATCCTTTTATCTTTGTGTGCATGTTACTGCAGATTGGATTCTACTTTGCTGAATGTTATGAATATGAATTTATCTCATTTTTAAGTTATTACAACCCTGTGTATATGATTATAATTCATTTATCAACCTTTGAATGCCATTAAATACTAATTTATTGGCATGTGTCTTCTACTACACATTGGTTAATCGTCGGTTCTCTTTTTTTATTAGGTATAGTTTAAAATCTTTCATAATGTTTATTTTACTACTGGTTTTCGTTGTTAGAAATGTCATATTTTTATCGTTTGTAGGTAATTAAATATTCATCTCAAGCTTTTTTAATTAATTGTTTATAGACTTTTAACAATTTATTAAAAGTTGATTTTTTTAAAAATCACTTAAATGCCATTATATATTTATTGGTCTATAGTCTCTTGCATATTGATATACACTGATCATCTTCTTTTGATATTACTGTTTATAATGAAGTAGTTTATTTTGTACATTATTAAACGGTGAATGGTCGCCTCTTTCAGCTAAAAACCAGTTGATAAAAAACTTATGTATAACCCATATTTGTAATTAAAGTTTAAGGTAAATCTTTTTGGATGGATGGATGGATGGATGGATGGATGGATGGATGGATGGATGGATGGATGGATGGATGGATGGATGGATGGACAAAGTGCAATGATTTCGCTGATGGATTGAATACAATGACGTGCTCTGGAAGGAAATGTCTGGAAGGACTGAGGAGGAACCCCAACACTATTCTCGATCTTTGCTCTGCCTGACACAAGAACACGTCGCTACTCACTCAACTCTGCTTCTGACAGCAGAACTTCGACAGGTCACGTGATAAAGTCGAGAGCCCTTGTTTGACATTCTCTAGCCGTCTAGCGGATCTCCATTCTACTTCCACCCCAAAGTGCCCCACAAGGCCCACATCGATCACGGTCAGGTTAGAACCCCCCACGCATCCCCTGAAACTGAAGTGCGACGAACCGTGCATGCGCAGGAAACAGGTGTGACGTCACAACATCACGCGTTGCGAGTTCTCTTGCTGTCGGATGCGGGTATTGTTTTCTCAGGAATACATACCACTAATGGTGATTTTATTACCAAATTATGTCTTTCTTCATTAACAGAATACCCTCTTTCCAATATGGCATTCTGGTTCGATGTCATGAACATTCACACATGCGTTCACATGCACATACACAAATGCATGCATAATTACATGTTTGCACAGTCAATACGCACATTCAGATGAATATGTAATGTAAAAGCACACGAGAAAGAAAGAAAGACAGACAGGCAGAAAGAAAGAAAGAAAGAAGGATAGAAATAGTATGAAGTCATTGTTCCGTGAATTCTAATGAACTTATCGATGAAAGTAGTTGGCAGACATTACCGATACGTGTGCAGGAGGATATTTTCTGGCGACACACTTTATAGCACTATCACTTTTCC
Source organism: Sinotaia quadrata (assembly GCA_028829895.1). Lineage (NCBI taxonomy): Eukaryota > Metazoa > Mollusca > Gastropoda > Architaenioglossa > Viviparidae > Sinotaia > Sinotaia quadrata. The sequence continues at coordinate 142,053,306 of CM054177.1, read as the reverse complement.
ATTGGCGTGTCCTTGTCACCATACAGCTATCACGGGAAAGGGGGAACAATCGCTTTGAATCTTCTTGCGGCCTGTCTGCTGCTCACCAGCTGCCCTTTTATGGCCAGACAGACAAGATTTACTCAAGCACCAACAAGTCCATGGTAAGATCTTTTCGTTTAGGAACTTGGAAACAGCAAAGAGTAAGGCGCCGTGCTTGTTTTAAGCTGACTTCAGTACCACGTCTCAGTGGCAATATTTATACACACACAGCAGAGGGGCAGGAAATAAACTATACCCGCCCCAGGCAAATCTTCTTCCTTCTCTATAGTGGTGCTTTTTTTTTTCAAACTGAATCTCAATCCACCAGAATCTCTCCCAAGACCGATTATATGCAGTGTGAACATACGCCAAGGCGTTTATTATTTGCGGAGGGACTTGTGGGTATTAGGTTCTCTTTCTCTGGCGTTTTCTTTACACAACATTAAAGGCGCTGTCGCCACGAAATAAACGAAATTAATGACTCGGTATAGCATTTGTTAAGAAAAGAGTATTCAGTTATGATAATTACTACACTCTTTCCTTGTTTTACTATCATGCCTGACTGACCTGGGTTGCAAGAATTGCCACGCCACAAGTCTATCTACAGCTTGGCAAGTCAAAAAGACAAAATATCACCAAACTCTTATCATTATCGGGCAGAGTGAATACTATGTAACTATTGAACACTTAAGATGCATTACGTCACTATGATTTAATATATTGATTCTTTCACGCCACTATTACTTTTTCTATAATTTTACTCATCCCTCAGTTCATTTATGTTTTATTTCCCTGTTAAATGTCATCATATTTTTGTCAAGTTGGGATTAGGGATCTTGTCGTAACTGTTTTGTAATTGAAATGTTTTAAATATTTTTAAGCGTCAAATACTTGTGACACGTGACAACAATGAAGTGTGAGTGGACATGTGGTTGGCCACATTAGGATTTTAAGTATTTTTATAATACCTTTAGAAAAAGCACGCCAAGGATTGATACGGAATAGGGTACGTAACTCTCATTAATACTATTTATTCATGGTTTTAATATTCATTAATATTCAATCTAATGAAAGGATTACTTCTACTTGAAGTTTTTCAGTACTTGTATGTGAATATGAGTAATCAACAATAGTGAGTATTTACACCTTTAATGTCACGTGCCTACAAACTGGTTATTGTTATGTATCGACAAATCAGTTAATATTAAGTGATAAAGCTGACGTACTGTGATAATAATAGATCACTGATGTGTGGTGGTAAATGCAAAGTAAATAGGTCACTAAAAAATGCTTTTAGAGATCCTCCATATTTTTATCTTAGAAAAGTCTTGCTTGCTCACTCACTTACAAATGTCGCCATATTTTAGAACGGATGCTGAGTTATGATGACAATAATGATGATATTGTCTAGAACTACTTCTGGCTGCTTTTGACTCACATGATAGTTTGATATCTTCCCTACAATCCACGAAGTGCATTATTTTTGTTCATGTTATTGCTTTTTTGTTAATTTTGTTTGTGTTTGTTATATAACGAAATCAACACAAATCAGTTAATTCGCTACATACGCCATAATCTGACAGCTATGCAGAAACCATAGTGTAAAGTCAAGTTCATGACCTGTGTTCACTCTAAGAAATTTTGCTCCTGAAATTAGTTCTGCAGAGCAAGCAAGCAAGCTTCGTGGTGTAATTGCCTAAATGTTAAAATATGCTATGAAAGAGAACTTTATAAAACTGACGGTCAGTTAAATGCATCCAGCCTCACTTCTCAGAAGCAAATATGAAACTGCTTCTGCTTCCTAAAATGAGGCTACACACATACACACACAAATATCTTAATTGCGTTTGCCATCACAGGGAGAGTCTGGCAGGAAAAGAGCTACGTCAAATGTCCAACACCTTTGCCACTAATGATCCTAATCTCTGTGCAAGTTTCTTTAAGGACTTTTTTTAAATAACAGCAGAAATTAGCTTGACACTTATGCACAGTTGAATCCATCATCACTTCTCGATTCTGTCAAAGATCTTTCGAAATCTCCCCTTGTCGCTTAAAAAAGTCATTAAGGAGTGCACTCCAAAGTCGTGTCATTTTATTCCATTCGCACAAATCACTGTTTCGTAAATGTTTTGAGTTGTACTTAACAGAAATTGTAATGTCTTCATGCCATAATAATTACACTCAATTTCGTTGTTAATGTCTTTATGTCATAGTAATTACCATTAATGCTGTAGTTAATATCTTCATGCCATACGTATTACAATCACTAATGTTAATCTTAATGGCATACTAATTCCACTTACTGCAGTTGTTAATGTCGACTTGATACTAATTGCACTTAATGACGTTATTAATGTCTTCATACATACTAATTGCATTTACTGGCGTTATTTATGCCTTCATCAATACCAATTGCAACTAATGATGTTATTAATGCCTTCATGCATACCAATTGCACTTATTGACTTTGATAATGCCTTCATGCATACTAATTGCACTTATTGACTTTGTTAATGCCTTTATCAGTACTAATTGCGCTTAATAATGTTGTTAATGCCCTCATGTATACTAGTTGCGTTTACTGTTTCTATCATCTTGAGTGTTCTCAAATAGAGCTGCTATTGTTAGATCTACTTTTATTTTAAAGTCAGCTTTTTACTCTAGTGATTTTAGTATGTTCTATGGTCTGTTTGAATATGTGTACTTTCATTGTTGCGTGTTTGTCCTTTAATACTCTAGTGATCTTAGTATGTTCTATGGTCTGTTTGTATATGTGTACTTTATTACTCTAGTGATCTTAGTATGTTCTATGGTCTGTTTGTATATGTGTACTTTCATTGTTGCGTGTTTGTCCTTTATTACTCTAGTGATCTTAGTATGTTCTATGGTCTGTTTGAATATGTGTACTTTCATTGTTGCGTGTTTGTCCTTTATTACTCTAGTGATCTTAGTATGTTCTATGGTCTGTTTGAATATGTGTACTTTCATTGTTGCGTGTTTGTCCTTTATTACGTCACTGAAACTATTTATATTACTTTATATGTTTATTATCATATTATTGTGCATTTATATTGATTTATATTGTATGGTAAAGTGTGTTTACATAATGATTTATTAGATAGGAAGTGCTTTTGTCAGTGGTGGTGGTAAATAGCTTAATAATATTGTGGTGTAGCATAGGTTAATATTATGTGATGACATGTGTTTACTGTTATGCGATAACAGACTATTACATGTTGACTAATAAAATAATTTGACGACAAATGTCGTGACTTGACTACAAGAAAAATATCGAACATACGCGTCATATGATCATGCACCATCAGATGCATTTGTGACCGATTTTCTTGTCACTAAATTATGAAACTTCGCAATTATTGACTTCACAATTAATGACTTAACAATTATTGACTTCACAATTATTGACTTCACATATGGTACTTTATATTATGGATATCAATGATGTAAAAAGAAATTACAGCCATTTCTCTGACTTTTCTTGAAAATGTACTGATTGGCCCCTAATGGTTTAGAAATGTATTTACGTAGCCATTTTGATGTGAATATGATGTCTTTCACTATTATGTGTTGTGTACGAATTAAGAATTAAAAGCATTGAATGTGGATTTAAAAATTAAGATCATTAAATTAAAAGTAAGATTCAAGAACACTAAATTAAGAATTAAGTAAATTGAAATAAAAATTTAAAATATCATTTAATTAAGAATGAAGAATTAGGAACATTGAATTAAGAATTTAAAATTAAGAGCATAGAATACAAAATTTAAACTTTAAAGCGTTGAATTAAAATTTAAGAACAATGAATGAATAATTGAGGACAATAAAAAAGAGTTATAAACTTTGAATTTTAAAAATATACGAATTAAGAACATTGAATTAAGACCTAAGAACATTGAATTAAGATTGGAGAATTAAGAACATTGAATTAAGATTGAAGAATTAAGAACATTGAATTAAGATTAGAGAATAAAGAACATTCTCTTCAGAGTACTGGAGCTATTTGCAGTTTACAGCCCTAACTGTATGGTGTGAGTTTTTTTGTTGTCATTTCTAACATTTCAAAAATTTGCCAACACATTGCCTTCAAGACATTGCCAACACATTGCCTTCAAGACATTGCCAACCCATTGCTTTCAAGACATTACCTACACATTGCCTTCAAGACTTTGCCAACCCATTGCCTTCAAGACATTGCCAACACATTGCCTTCAAGACATTGCCAACACATTGCCTTCAAAACTTTGCCAACACATTGACCTTCAAGACTTTACCAACACATTGCCTTCAAGACTTTGCCAACACATTGCCTTCAAGACATTTTTAAGTAGTGTAACCTTGCCATAAAGTAATCACGGCTTGGGACTCTGTGAAGCTGCGCCTGACCTATTAAGAGCTTAGAGAATTTGAGCACTATTGTAAATACTACTAAAAATCTCAATTTTTTATTTTTTGCAATTTTTTTAAAAATATTTTATTTAATGCTGAACGTCTCCATTTAGGTACCTTATCGATTTAGTGAGTGATTGATTTATTCGCTAATAAGTTTTAGTTTCGTTTGACTGGTGACAGATCAGATAACCATAACACGATGTTTTGGTTAAAGTAGATGACCTAAATAAAAAATAGAAGTTTCTAATAGGAAAAGAAGTGTGAACTCTCTTTATTTTTCTTTATATTTTTATCTCTCTTACTATCTCTCTTACTTTCTCCCCACCCCCACCCCTACGTATGTGTGTTCTCATTCTGTTCTCTCTTTCTGTTTCTCTCTCTGCGTGTATCTCTCTCTTTCTGTACCCCATCTCTCTGTAACTCTCTTGCTTTGTTTTCTCAGTCATTTCGACTCTTTGTACTCTCTCTCTCTCTCTCTCTCTCTCTCTCTCTGTACTGTCTCTCTCTCTGTCTCGCCGTATGTCTCTCTCTTCTCTCTCTCATCCCACATTATGCCTTCTTTAATGTCAAAAGAATCATACGTTTCTGGTAACTTTATATAATTGTTTAATTGTGATCAATAGCTCTCTTGCTCTTTCGGTTGTTCCGGAGATGGGGAGAGAAAATCATATATATTTTTTAATAATCCTAAGCAGCACTAATTTCCAGTGTAACATTATCTCATTCTTGTTAGAGTTCCCATGGTCGAGTTGCAAGCCGAGTCTTGAAAGTGGCTAAGTAATGTACAGCGTCATGTAATGCTAGCTAGAGACATGACGAAGATAATGTTCCTAATGACGCTTGGAGAGCACTGTGCTAGGGATGCTAATCAAGTGTGCATCCCTTGCGGATCTTAACTGGTCGCCAGCCTGAGTAGCACATACGTCACAGCGCAAATCCCAAGCCCAGTGTTCCGTGCGTTTGTAATTCAATCGATTTACATAAGAGCTTTAGTCAACATCGTTCTGGTGGACTCCTATTCCACTCTCGGTATGTAATAACAGAGGCGAAAAGAAAGAGGGGGGGGGGGGAGGGGAGGGAGATGCTGTAATTTTCAAGTGGGTATTGGGAAGGGAGAGGTGAGATCAATAGAGAAATAAATGAAGGGATCGCAGAAGTAAATGTAATTGAATGAATAAGTATTAAGTTCACGACGTGGTACATAAATAAAATAGTATGGAAAAGCAGGAACACTTACAGACAATATCATTCAAGCATTCTTTTGTTTTAATCAGAAGCTAAATATTTATTTATAGTGGCTGTAATATTTAATTTATATCAGTCCATCTTCAAACGAGATCGAAATTTAAATAGAACCTCTGATCTTTAAGTGTATTTACCTGGCAATATAGAAAAGCGAAACATTAACACCGTTGATTCTTTTGTGACGAATGTCTATCGTATTCATCACAATACATGATTAGAGAGAGAGACAGACAGACAGACAGACAGATAGATAGATAGATAGATAGATAGATAGATAGATAGATAGATAGATAGATAGATAGATAGATAGATAGATAGATAGATAGATAGATAGATAGATAGATAGATAGATAGATAGATAGATAGATAGATAGATAGATAGATAGATAGATAGATGCTTACTTTATTACAAGACATTTTGCCTTTCATTTATAAGAAGACAAAATAATAATTTCTAGCATCTTTAAATTTGAGATGCTCTTCTATCATATTGACTAAAACTCCACATAAAACACTAGAGGAAATTTCACATTTATTAATATAATTTAGTGATGCTTTCTCGTATCCTTAAAAAAAAGTGCTTTTGACATGGTAAGTGCTCTTATTCTCATTGACTCTGTGATGACGTATCTTTGCACAGTTAAATATTTTACAAAGAGTTCAATAGTGAGTGATTTTTTTTAAAGAAAAAATCCGTTACTAGGTAATTGAGTAAGTATGCGTGATGCGTGATGCGTGATACTTTTTAAATGCAGTGTTGTTTTATAACGAATATTGTCAGTCTTTACAGTTGGAATAGTCGTTTTACGTTCAGAGTTTATTAAGGTCAACTTCAAGAGACAATAAAGGAAAGAGCTCACCAAGCTGTTTGCACATCTTTACTTCCAGAGCTTATCAGGCTCTTTGAACATCTTTAATTCTGGAGGTCACCTGTCCGTTTGGACATCTTTACGTCTGGAGCTCACCAGGCCGTTTGGACATCTTTACTTCTGGAGGTCACCTGTCCGTTTGGACATCTTTACCTCTGGAGTTCACCAGGCTGTTTGGACATCTTTACTCCTGAAGCTCACCAGGTTGTTTAGACAACTTTCTTTCAGAGTTCATAAGACTGCTATAACAACTATGTGAGCTTGAATAAAGACTGCCATAACAACTATGTGAGCTTGAATAAAGACTGCCATAACAACTATTTTGACACACCAAATTCAAAGTGATTAGAATTTTTTTTCAACTAGGAAAACTTTGAACTCAGACTATTGGCTGGTCTCGTTCTTGTAAATCTTAACCATTGGATAATAAAACTACTCATCCACCTAAAACTGGTTTAGATTACATCAGGAAATTCTAGCACATTCTCCACCTGAGTTGTTTACTCCAAAAATATCGTTATAAGCAGTGCCCAAGATCAGGTCACATTAACATTGGCAACGAAAATATAAATATTAATTATAGAAATAGGGATATGCAAATTTACTCCATCACACAGAGTTTTGGTGTCTATCTGTTTAACTTCCAACTAAACCAAAATTTTAGTGTCTATATGTTTAATTATCTGGTAAATCAGAGTTTTAGTGTCCAACCGTTCAACTTTCTGTTAAACTAGGGGTTTAGTGTCCATCTGTTTCTCTTCCTGTTACGCCAGAGATTTAGTGTCTATCTGCTTAATTTTCTAGTAAACCAAAGTTTTGATGTCTATCTGTTTAACTTCCTGGTAAACCAGAGTTTTAGTGTCCAACGTTGAACTTCCCGGTAAACCAGAATTTTAGTGTCCATCAGTTTAATTTCCCGGTAAAATAGAAATTTAGTGTCCATCTGTTTAACTTCCTGGTAAATCGGAGTTTTAGTATCTGTTTAATTTTCTAGTAAACCAGAGTTTTAATGTCTACCTCTTGAATTTCCTGGTAAACCAGCATTTTAGTGTCCATCTGTTTAAACTTTTGGTATACTATAGTTTTAGAGTCCATCTGCTTAACTTTCTGGTAAACCGGAATTTTGTGTCTGTTTAATTTTCTAGTAAACCAGAGTTTTAATGTCTTTCTGTTTAATTTCCTGGTAAACGAGAATTTTAGTGTCCAATGTTTAACTTTCTGATAAACCAGAGTTTTAATCTCCACTATTTAACTTCCTGGTAAACCAGAACTGCAGTGTACAACTGTTTAACTCATGAAAAACCAGAGCTTTGACTAGTCTCGGTGTCCAATATTTTATTTCCGGGGAAACTGGAACTAACCCGTGAAACACGGAATAAAGTTCTATTCGGCTTTGTCCGTTTGATGGTGGGCTTCGTGAAGGGATTTGAGAAAATCCAAACTTTGTCGACTGAGGCAGAATGTTGAGCCACTGAGAGGGAGTTCATTTCAATGCTCCGCCACGTTCACACCCATCCACCCACCAACCTTCTCGCTTGTCTAATTTAAACTAATAGAAGCGAAATGGGCTGAATTAGTGAATGAATGCTATCGATCAAGCGTTTGCAGTTACCTCAGTCGCACAGGTTTGAATCCTACCTCTTATAGCAACTATTGCCCACCACCACCACCACCACCACCATCCCCGCCACACCAGCCTTTCTTAGAAAGGGGCAGGCCCACCCGTTTTTTCTGTTTTTACACAACAGGGAAACTGTGATCGGAAACAGATAGTGTCCACAATTGTTCTAAATTGCATTACATGTTATTTTGCAGTAGTCTAGGGTGGTTATCAGGGAATCGGCTGGATGAAGCAACAGAGCTCACGACTACGTGCGACAGTTGAACAGAGACGCACGTCAGCCAAAAAGAATTGTTCTGGAATCCAACGATCGTTTTCTGCCCAAAGCTTTTGTTTTGCAGGCTAGTTGTAATGCTGGCGGGCTGTAGTATTGACGATGTGTGATGCTGACAGCCTGTGGAAATCTTCTCGATCAGTAATGGCGGTTAGTCGCTTTTGTATGACCCTAGGCAGTATTCAAGAGATTAGTGCCTTTCTCAAAGATCAAACACACTAGTCTCCCTTCTTTAATTTTGTTAGACATTTTTTCTGTTATTATTTTAATTCTTCACTTTTTCTTTCACCCATTTTTTTTTCTTTTGAAGACAAGAGTGGGATTGTTAGAGGAAAGAGATAAATGAGGATGTTGGTGTGGTATGATTTGTTTTCCTGGTATCTGAAACAATTTGTACATTTTGATATTTAATTTTATATTTGGGGGTAATTTTAATTTGATCACTTTCTTTTTCACTGAGTTTATTGTTTTAACTGTATGCTCAGATCTATTCTCTGTCCACATAAACTTGCACCCCAGTCAACTTCAGTTATAAATGCTGTAGAACATTATTCGATAGTTGATTTATAGTTCTATTTCATTTTATCTTTTTCTGCTTCGTGGAATTTCACCTACTTTATCATCACTCAAATTTTCTATCATCTATATGTCTCACATATAATCACCCCTCTGTATATGTGTGTGTGTGTGTGTTTGTGTGTGTGTGTGTGTGTTTGTGTGTGTGTGTGTGTGTGTGTGTGTGTGTGTGTGTGTGTGTGTGTCTATCTCCTTCTCCTTCTCACAATCTTGCTTCTATATCTCTCTTAATTCCAGTCCCTTTTCATGTCTTTACATCCTTCCTAACGTTAGTTAATCGTCAGCTCTCTCTATCCCATCATAATGTATGTATTTTCATGTCTCTAAATCCCGTGTTATGTTAGTTCATCTTATGTTTGATAATCAAATTATCCGGTAATGGAATAAATATTTCCCATTTCAATTTTTTGTTTTAAATAAATAAATGACAGCGAAAGACGTCGTCCGATATTGTGTAAACTTGACCCCGCACGACCTTTTTCTTACCTTACAAATGACTCAACGACACCACGTGATGGTGCGTGTACATATGCATGTGCCAATCAGTGCACGCACTAGTGATCACGCTGACCCGCTACGAGATAGTTGGCTGAATTGTATCTTTCAATAATGGTCCCGTTCGCGTGCGAATGGTTTTGACTAATGACCTGTTTCTAAAGTCATTAAAATTGGACTTGACCCGTAGATTCAAAGTTATACCATCACTGAAGCAGAATTCGACTTTCGGATGGATAACAATCTGGAAAGTCTGTCCGACAGAATGGATCCATTGTAGTGTCAGTTGGTTTCAGATAATCTTGTTAGACAATGCCTTCCAGTGATAGATTAAGTCCTCAACTGCTTCAGATTGAAAAAGCTTCTGGCGAGATGGTTCGGGAGGATGGGGTTATTGGTCTTTGTATTGTTTCCAATATGACGCGCCTGGTTTGCCGTCAAAGGGCAATTATTCTGTTTCCTTAACATTTTGGGATCTTGTCAGCCAGTGCGGTGGAACATTTTCCTATATTTGACGCACATTTGCTTGCCCAGCCCTCCCATTTTTTTTTTTAAGGTCAGCAAGTGCTTTTGTTTTGCTTATTTCTTTTCCACACTCCTCTTCGAATGTTGCAGTTGATGATGACTTCGTGATGGTGCATTGTTGTCAAACAAATCATCTCAGAATTTAAAGTATTCCTTTCTTCACGAATTATAAAAGTATATGCCTTGTAACAAATAAAACCAGACTGAAGGATAGATTTTCTATTTCATTTTCTATTCTGGGTATTGGACAGAGGAAATAACTAAAAGACTGTTAAGAGGGCGACTGAGGTTAAAAACAGGTACAAAGGTTATATTTTATTGAAACTTATACATTCCTCCACCCCCACCCCCCGCAACTTCGAAGCTTGATACTTAACATGACGCCCAAAGTCATAGTCAAATGTGCAAAATGTGATTCTTGAATGTAAACGAAAGTAAAATCACTGTTGGCCATTACATTAAAAATGGAGGGGGGAAATCTCCTCCTATCAACAACAAAAAATATGTGCCAATGAAACTGAATAAAATTTTACAGATCAAGCGCATAAGAAAAATGCTCTTTTTTAAAATGGCAAACTATCTTCCAGATCCTCCAAATTACATAAACATTTGTAACTTTTCTTCTTTTTCTTTTTTAAGAAAGATCATTTACTGGTTTTCCTCATGTCTTTAATACATATCTAATGAATATGTCTAGTGGGCTTGATTAAGTATGTGTGTCTGTGAGTTGATAACTGTGCTCACGAAGTCCTTTATAATTTGCGTGTGCAAAGTTATCTGTGTCTTTCTGAAACTTGTGTTACAGTTGATATTCTACTCTGTCTTTTTGCAATTGTTTACGTTGCAATTTTTTCTTATCTTTGTACTGTTAATTTCAGTTGATATTTTCAATTATTGCTTATTATGCAATATAATGCATACAAATTTATTTTGACTGAGTGGAATGAGTAAAGCACACAACACCACCATTGATAGACCCATTCCCCAACTCATATGTCACAACTACATATGCCAAGAAGTAAAAATAGTAGTCATACTCCCAAAACATTCAATCATCTGTGTGGTAAAGCGTACATACGTATTCTCTCCCCGCCCCCTCCTCCCTCAACCCCCCCCCCCCGGGCTTTGCATCTAACCTTTCTCTTCCAATATTCTTTTATAGATGAGTGTTTTCTTGTACTCTGAATTATATGCAGGGCATTCATTTGAATTCTCTCTCTCTTTCTCTCTCTCTCTCTCTCTCTCTCTCTCTCTCTCTCACTCACTTTCATGATTTAGTATCTTTTGTTATGCTTTTATCTCTGTCGCTTTCATTCGTTTTCTATTTAATACTTGAAGAGTATACTTCTGGAAGAGTTCTCTGATCTTTTATTAAAGCATTTTTTTAAAAATCGAGTTCCTAAAATAAAATCTGTAATCATTTGATCACTGGATTTGTAACTGGATGAATGTAACTAACAAATGAAAGAAACAGTTACTAAAAGAAAAGCATATCTATTTTATTCAGTTTTTTGTACACTGAATCGCCTAACAACTTGACTTCATTCGGATATGTGACCGCAGCCCTAAAGGAGTTGGATTTTTCAGAAAAAGAAAATATCTTATATGCCTTTGGGAAACTTCGATATTGAGAGGTCCACCGGGTATGGTACGGCCCCCAGAATGTAGTGGGAGAACCAGATCCCTTGAGTTATCCAGTGTCAGGAACGTCCTAAGAGGAAAGACCCCATACAAGCTCTAAAGAGGAACGGAGCAAACGCCACCACCACTACCTTGATAGCAGTGAAGAAGTCCAAGATGAAAGACTTCATTTGTCTTGGCTCTTCCAACATTCTGATTTATTGTCGGATACCTTCACTACTGGTCTTCATCTTGGATACAGATCAGTTGTTCTTCTCTTGCCTTTCTGGCCATCCGTGGTCTCCTTCCTTTCTAACTACCCATTTTTCCTAGTTCATTTCTGCTTCTCTTTTTTTCTCTCTATCTCCAGACATTAATCTACTGTCAAGCCCAGCAACTGTGAGCTTCCCACTCTCTCTCCGGCTTGGTCTTTTATTCAATATTTGACTTTCCAAAGTGCCAGCTGATCTTTATCAGTATGGATATGGAGATAAGTCATATATTTCGGGGGTGGGGTGGAATAGTCGAGCGCATTAATGTCCCTAACCACTCTGATTGAGCACAATTCACACACCTGAGCACAAAATATAACATTATCAAATTCACGAATAACATTTCCATTACGGACAATGTCATATGTTCAACAATGCAATTACAAAATCTCTCTAATTACAAGTCATATAGCATCAGTTCAAATAGATGAAAACATTTCTAAATCTAATTGCAACCCCATAAAAATATATGAAATCATTTCTGAGTCTAATGACAACCAAAAAATTAATAGTTCTAAGTGCAAGAAAATATTTCTAAGTCCACTCTTTCTTAATCAAGTGACAACCATAAAATTTATAGTTCTAAGTGCAAGAAAATATTTCTAAGTCCACTCTTTCTTAATCAAATGACAACCATAAAATTTATAGTTCTAAGTGCAAGAAAATATTTCTAAGTCCACTCTTTCTTAATCAAATGACAACCATAAAATTTATAGTTCTAAGTGCAAGAAAATATTTCTAAGTCCACTCTTTCTTAATCAAATGACAACCATAAAATTTATAGTTCTAAGTGCAAGAAAATATTTCTAAGTCCACTCTTTCTTAATCAAATAACCATAAAATTTATAGTTCTAAGTGCAAGAAAATATTTCTAAGTCCACTCTTTCTTAATCAAATGACAACCATAAAATTTATAGTTCTAAGTGCAAGAAAATATTTCTCTTAATCAAATGACAACCATAAAATTTATAGTTCTAAGTGCAAGAAAATATTTCTAAGTCCACTCTTTCTTAATCAAATGACAACCATAAAATTTATAGTTCTAAGTGCAAGAAAATATTTCTAAGTCCACTCTTTCTTAATCAAATGACAACCATAAAATTTATAGTTCTAAGTGCAAGAAAATATTTCTAAGTCCACTCTTTCTTAATCACCAAATACCTCACCAGCTGACGATCAACCTTTAAGACCCGACTTGACCACAGATGAAATCAAAGTGATAAGAATAAGGGATTTTTCTAACAGGTCACTTTCTGCCTGACTCCTGTTGGTTAGATTTGTTATTGGCCAGTATCAGATCACTGATTGCTTGTAAGTGGCCAACTGCTTAGAACTGGTTTGCGTCTCTGGATGAGTTGCTTATTACTCAGCCTGCTTTGCTCACTTAATAAACTTCGACCATGAAAAATTCCACAAAGGAAGATGTGGTTACCTTGCTTCAAGCTATAGTTTAGCTATGGTTCTGGAGAATTCTTACTCCCATACCTATTTCTTAACTCTTTCCACACCAGCTATGACTATAGCCATACTTACCCACCAACCATTTCTGCTTAAGTATGAGAATGGCCGTACCAGCACGCCAACCGTTTCTGCCCAAGTATGGCTGGGTTCGGATTGCATGGGTTTGTCTAAAAAAAAAGGTTTGTTTTCGCATTTGGTAAACGCTTCTAGCTTTACTTCCTTCTGACAATCCACGCATTGATCGAAGACGTTTTCAGCAATTTTGGAGCGTTTCTTTGAGCGATGTCGTATCCTTGACTAGTCAGAAAACACGATTTTCAGCCATTTTGCAGCGTTTCTTTGAGCGATCTTGTATCCTTGACTAGTCAGAAAACACGATTTTCAGCAGTCGAAGTTGCTGAATTCGTCACATTTAAATTTTAAAATAAGGAGAGACAAATTTACTCCGCCACAGATAGATAGATAGATAGATAGATAGATAGATAGACAGACAGACAGACAGACAGACAGATAGATAGATAGATAGATAGATAGATAGATAGATAGATAGATAGATAGATAGATAGATAGATAGATAGATAGATAGATAGATAGATAGATAGATAGATAGATAGATAGATAGATAGATAGATAGATAGATAGATAGATAGATAGATAGATAGATAGATAGATAGATAGATAGATAGATAGATAGATAGATAGATAGATAACAAGGCCTGTACTGGAAACCGGGTCACGTTTTAATGGACTGGAATCGAACACGAGGGAAAAACCTGACAACCAACCCCATTGCACTGACAGCTAGCGCCGTGATTTGCATAACAGTCCTGGGCGCAGCAAGGCGTGACCGGCATAAAGGTGCCGTGTCTTTGAGTTTACACTCAACTGTAGCAGCTCACTTAAAAGTGATCCTGTTGAAGGGAAGTATCTGTCCTCGCGGACCTTTCAGTCAAACACCAAGCTCTATATATGAAGGGTACCGCAAGAACAAAATACTCTTGTCAGCAAACGTCTCCATATTGCTTTTTCTAATGGCATTTTAGCGTCACTGGCAACGGCACTTATAAAAAGTTTCGAAATATCTACACGTACACACAATTTCATGTTCTCGGTCTCTCACCCAGTTAATAATTAATATCAATGAAATGTTCTCGGCCTCTCACCCAGTTAATAATAAATATCAATTTCCTTTTTGAATTTCCTGTGAAAAAGAATTAAATATTGTCATTATTTTATTTTTTAAATTTATTGAGTTGAAAACAAGTAATGGCATTTTATCACTAATAAATATGTTACTGTAATACTTTTTATAAGTATATAAGTTTATATAAGAATATAAGTTTATGATAATTAGTACATCACTGCCTGTTTGAGTACTTACTCTGGCTCTTAATATATATAAATATGCAGATATCTATTGAATGTAATAAAAATAGAGAAACGAACTACACGTATCATGTGCCAGAATAATTTTATTGTCACACAGAATATGAAATGATTATAAAGCCAAGTCAAAATTGCCACACTTTTATGACAAGAAATATTTGTTTTTGCTGTAAAAATAAATAAAAGTAAACTTATATGACAGATATACCTCATTATAATGAATGAAAGATAAGATAAAATTCTGAGGATTTCAAACATTTTAAAAATTAGAAATGGTATTTTCATTTTATACATTTTCTGACAAGCATTATTTAGTAATTGTAGACATTAACTTCTTCAGAGTTAAAGAAGAAGAAAACACACTATATAGAAACTATTAAGTAATGAAAGAACTCATTAATATTCTAACCTACTTAGTCCAACCAACTCTCTTCAAAATGTGCTGAACAAAGCAGCAAGTCCCATTACCCGTTTTCTCTTTTCAGATTTATAATACAGTGGTGAAATCTCTCCAGTTAACTGAATGGAAACATATTTAATTTTTAAAAAAATGAAATCTTAACACAACAAATTTCAAATGTTTTCTATAAATATGAGATTTTCCCATATAAATTTTGTATGAGTCAGTATTCTTGTTATGTTTTCCCGTATAAATACATTATGTGTCAGTATGTTATTAATTATGTTTATCTTCACATAAATGTATTATGTGACAGTATGTTAGTAATTGTGTTTATCTTTATGTTAGCAATTATGTTTATCTTCATGTATGTGTCACTATGTTATTAATTATACTTATCTTCATATAAATATATTATGTGTCAGTGTGTTATTAATTATGATCGTCCTCATATAAATGTATTTTATGCCAGTATGTTAGCAATGTTTTAAATTTCACAGACAAAAGAAAATAAGCATGCTAAATAATACTTTTTGTGTAAGTCATATTTGAAAAATTATATATACATGTAGTACATTTTATTTTCTAATAAACATTTTACAATCATACGCGCATATACATATAATTTAATGTATGTTAATTAATGCAAATTGTTTTACATTAGACATTATATTAATTTACTGAATACAACAAAGATAAATTCACTAAATGAAAGTTTTAGTGGTCTACATGTTTATGATTTTGAAAGGACTGCCTAGCAATCATCCAAGTTGTATAGGTGACAGGCTTAGTCTCAAAGATTAAATATGACAGAGTCTCTGACACAATTGTAGAACAGATTAACAGCACGGGATAACTTGTTAAAGAGAATGAGAGAACAAAACTGTGGTTTACTGTCATTATCATATCATATCATATCATAATCGTATCATACACTTATAATAATTTAAATGAAGCAAGCACTCGGGACTACCAGGAGATTTATATATTTTTTCCAGTTATGATTTTACTTTAAATACTAACTTGCGAAAGGTGATTCCACATTTCATTTTGTTTTTAGAATGGCTCTGGCAATCGAGAGCAGTACAGCAAAGCAAATAATAAATGCTTTCCAACACGCTGTCTTCAGCACTGTTATTTTTTGGTTGGTATTTTCAAAATGGCTACAGTGTAACTTCCGCTGGTGACACATCGGCACCACTTGCTATCATTGGATGTCATTTATATATAATTCAATGAGTCAAACAAAGGCAGGTCAAAGGTCTCCCGTGATGGTGGTGGTGGTTGTCCCGTTCACTTCTTTCTTCCTGATTCCTGCAAGGGACTTTTCTTCTGACTATGCTCTCAGTCCTGTTTAGAATCCATGAGATTTGCCTCCCTTTTCTTGCTCTCACGGAGATGGGATGGTGCTCTGTGAATACTCGTTTTTGTCCTACCTCCGTGAAGGTTTACTGGAGGAAATGGTGGCTTCTAACCGAACCCTCCAAAAGAATGGAAAAATAATGGTTAGATATCAAACTACCCGCATATCAAAGGACAAAAAACTGTTTCAAAAGTACAACCACTCAAACCCGCATAGGGCCCACCCCTATATCCCCAACCTTTCCATGGAACATCACCACCACCAAAAACACCACCCAAGGACCTCGTGCTATTAAAATCCACCAAATGAACAGCCTTCACACCCAACACCACCCAAGGACCTCTGCTACTAAAATCCACCAAATGAACAGCCTTCACACCCAACAAAACGTCCCCGTAATGCGCAGCTCGGCTATTTTATGGAAATGTATAATATCATCTCTCGTCCAGGAATCCGGAATATCCAAACGTATTTGTGAAAGTGATTATCGAAGTTAGTGGATGAATTGGAGTGTGTGCTTGTGGGGGGTGGGGGGTGGAATGAAATACTCTAAGTCGGAATTTTAGAGAAGCTCAATGGGGTTGAAGAAGTAAGTAGAAATAGAGGACACTGAATTAAATTCCTATTTTAAGAGTTATTTCCCTTGAAATGAATGGCAAGCGTGCTTTCAACTACCATATTATTCTTGCTGTGTTTGGGGGTGGGGGTGGGGATTTATGATGGTGCTATTTTATGGCTATGTTGTTGGGGGCGGGGTGGTTTTGCTTTTTTGTGGGACCTTGTAAATTCATGTATAAGAGAATCTAAATATTTCATGCCCTGTGGGCTTCATTCAGGCCATGTGCCCTTTATGTTAATTAAATACTGTAAATCGCTTCCACTGTCTGCTATATGTCAAAGGATCCGCCTAAATCATTATCGGCATTTTATTAAAAGTAATTTTATATATTAAGAATTTTTTTTAACGTGCGCTTTTAATTTTGTTCACAATAAATGTCACGTGCATGACGGCTGCAGTATTGGCAACCTGGATAAGCGGGGCTTGTCTTCATTTCGCGTTGAAATATGTCTGATAATAGACAATATTGCTAAGAAGCTGTTCCCCTTGATTTTCTTTCGAAATTGTTTCCCTTGCCCACAGCACCACATAACCGATTACCTTGCTTTGGTCGATTGGAAAATAATTTCCTAACAATATTGCCCGTTTATCGTGCGGTTTTAATCTGAATTTTTTTTTTAATCTAAGGACTTATTGTTCCAACATATTTTTGATATATTAGGTCGCATAGTATTTTATTCACAGGATTGAAGAAAGATGGACACGTGACCCTGTTTTATGTATAAGAACAAGGACCCTGTCTTGTAAAAGAATAAATTATTAAAACCAGAACCGCACCTTTATAAATGAAAGCTGATAGCAATAAATGTTTATTTAACTGCTACTGTATATGAAATAAATGTTCAGTTAACTGCTACAATAAATATAATAAATGGTCAGTTAACCGCTACAGTGAATGTAATAAATGTTCATTTAACTGCTACAATAAATGCAATAAATGTCTAGTTACCGTCTTCAACCATAAACTGTATATATGAACATCTAGCTCCAAATATTCAAAGAAATTATGAATTATTGAACTGTTTATACTCAAAAGGCTGATATGTGTGTGTGTGTGTGTGTGTGTGTGTGTGTGTGTGTGTGTATGTGTGTGTGTGTGTGTGTGTGTGTGTGTGTGTGTGTGTGTGTGTGTGTGTGTGTGTGTGTGTGTGTGTGTGAAATGAATTCACGCAAAATGCAGATGTATCAGCCAATGAACTGTTTTCACTCAAGGTTACATATAAACAAACTTGTTAGAACGCAAAGGCTGACATACTAAACAGCTGTTTTCACTCAAAAGGCTGAAATAGTAATAAACTGTTGGCACTGCACACAAAAGGCTGAAATAGTAATAAACTGTTGGCACTGCACTCAAAAGGCTGAAATAATAATAAACTGTTAGCACTGCACTCAAAAGGCTGAAATAATAATAAACTGTTGGCACTGCACTCAAAAGGCTGAAATAGTAATAAACTGTTGGCACTGCACTCAAAAGGCTGAAATAGTAATAAACTGTTGGCACTGCACTCAAAAGGCTGAAATAGTAATAAACTGTTGGCACTGCACTCAAAAGGCTGAAATAGTAATAAACTGTTGGCACTGCACTCAAAAGGCTGAAATAGTAATAAACTATTGGCACTGCACTCAAAAAGTCTAACGTTACCGATGAACTGTTTCCACTCAAACGACTGAATCACCAGTTAATTTTTAACGCTTAAAATGCTGACGTATCAATAAGCCGTTAGCACTTAAAAGACTGACGCAGCAGTGGACTGTTAGCACTCAAAACACTAACGCACGAGTGGACTATTAGTACTCAAAAGACTGAAGCAGCAGTAGACTGTTAGCACTCAAAAGACTGACGCACGACTGGACTGTTAAAAACTCAAACGATTGACGCAACCAATGAACTGTTAGCACTCGGAAGATTGACGCACACTAGTGAACTTTGTTAGCACTCAGAAGATTGACGCACAATAGTGAACTTTGTTAGCACTCAGAAGATTGACGCACACTAGTGAACTTTGTTAGCACTCAGAAGATTGACGCACACTAGTGAACTTTGTTAGCACTCAGAAGATTGACGCACACTAGTGAACTTTGTTAGCACTCAGAAGATTGACGCACACTAGTGAACTTTGTTAGCACTCAGAAGATTGACGCACACCAGTGAACTGTTAGCACTCAGAAGAATAACGCATCAACAATATGTTAGCACTCGGAAGGATAAACTGTTTTTACTCAAATGGCTGAAATGCCAGCGAAGTAATGAGCGACCATACAAATGACTAAATTGTTAGCAAATGAAAGAGTATATTTGATTTTCAATACTGCACATTGTTCTTTTGTAAGTAGTTTTAAACGCACGCACGCATTACACAAGCACGCACTCACATGCAAATAGGTCTGGAATGTTCACTGGTCTAAATAATAACGGGCTATAGTTACATTTCTGTTACAACAGTGCTACATCCAGATTTAGTTTAGTCACGAAGTGTATGTAGGAAGATAATTTTTTTTTAATCCTAATGTATTGGTTTTTTCCCATTAAAGCGTTCTTCTCGCTTGAACTTTGTGACACAGTACGTGACATTAATAGGACAAAGTGATGTCATAGCTGGACGGAAGAATGACGGTAACAGTATAACGTCGTCATATATCTCCCCTGATTTCACTAAATTGCAAATAGTTCCATGCTAACTTAATCAGGTTCAAAGTTCATGTAGGTGTAAACTGTAAACGAAACTAGGATTCCCAGCTTTGTTTTGCTTAAAGTCTTTTTTTTTTTATTTTGTAACTGACGTTATTTCTAATCGCTGACGCAGTTAGCCCAGAGCCGATGCTGAGTGAGAAAATGGATCAAGGAAGAGTGCAAGGGCTTAAAGAAAGTGTATATAAATGACCTTACTTGACGTGTGTAGACTTCAGAGGTCAAAATGGTGTCTTTAGAAATCCAATAAATATTACCCTATTCTCGTATGATCGGCTACGGTTGTACATTAGCGTTGTCTCCGAACAAGGGAATTGCAACACCCAGATGGGTCTATCTGCAGCGTGTGGAGACACGTGTCATTTCTTGATGCATTGATGTATTCTACCCATAACATGCCGTGTTCAGTATACGGTATGTATGATCCACAGCGGCAGTAAAGATTCAAAAGATGGAAAAATTCACCTACATAATTTTAATATATAAATTTTCATTTCTAATATAATCTATAATTTTAAGATGACGTGTTATTTTGTCATTTTTATAAGTAAGAATATTATATTAAAGTTTATTTATGAAAGTGAAAGTGAGTATGGACGGAAGTGAAAGGGGAGATAAGTTGTTTTGACTGAGTGGGTGCGTACTGAGTGGTTACCAGCAAAGAGGGTTGTAGCTTTTGTTGTGACCACTCGATGGATGTACGATGAGGTGAAGTAACGTGACGGTTGAATAAACAAATTAAATCTAAATTGAGTTTTTTATCAAGACCTTGTTACGTGGTCATTCAACCTTTAGGCTGATGTAACTGTGAACTTGTTTATGGATAGGTGAAATGAGTATTGACAGAATGTGTGTGTAAAAAATGCGAGAAAGGCATAAATATTAATTATTTCTATGTGCATTCGTAAATTTGATTGATTAATAAAATTAGTCAAGACAGAGATGGACGTGGTTTCATGACTGAGAAAACAAGGGTGCAGAGTGCTTGCTAACAAACTCTTTGGATGAGATTATATGTGCTGAGTGCCTCCTATCAAGTATGGGATGTAAATGTGAAATTGTTAAAAGAACCAAAAGACAAACCCCTGGTTAGAAAAGATACGAATGTGTCCAAGCTTGCGTAAATGGCGGAAGCCGGAAGCGCCCCCTACACTCAATCAATCAAGCAAGCAAGTGGTTACGATTTTATTAGGAATTGTTATATTATTGGAAACACATCAAACTCTTATTTTTGTTGGAGAGACATAGTTCTAATTAAGTAGTTCTTTATACAGCAATAATTTGTAGTGCGTTTAGGATCCGAAATTAAATATGTTTCAGGGGTTTTATATCAGTCTTCAAAGTTTAGTGTCTGCGTTGAATTTGTTCATATGAAGAGCCTTGTTTAAGAGTCTGCCAATTTTGTTATGCTGTCGATAAAATTGTTGCATGGGGAGTGACAGCAATGCGCAGCTTAGTAATAGACTAAACTTTGTAAAAGTAGAGGTTAGTGTGGAATATCTGTGAAGAGAAAATAGGATTAAGATCGTATTTTGTTTCCAATATTGTTAAACATTTTCTTTATTATTTTTTTTGTTTGTTAATTGTTTCAGTCTCGAATATCTGTTGATGTAGTATAACGTCTTTTGTTTGTTGTTGTCAATTGTAGTGAAAGTATAATTATATCACATTGTTCTCTATTCGTTTACAATTCTCTATTTTTATATTTATTTCCCGGTCTATTATTGAGTAGGAGTCAGAGTCAAATTGACTGGTGGCACTGTCACATAATGGCATTATGCAGCCCACAACCACCCTCCTCTAAAAATAAACTACAACTGCAATCAAACCTAACTCTATGACAGTTGACCCTTATCCCTGGGCTGGAGTATAGGCTGAATAGCAACTACTTTAAACGGACCGTTCAGAGTGTAGCTCAACCACACCCAATGAATGTACCAAAAACTTACATGTTATTCAGCAGGCCATTCAGAGTGTAGCTCAACCACACCCAATGAATGTACCAAAAACTTACATGTTATTCAGCAGACCATTCAGAGTGTAGCTCAACCACACCCAATGAATGTACCAAAAACTTACATGTTATTCAGCAGACCATTCAGAGTGTAGCTCAACCACACCCAATGAATGTACCAAAAACTTACATGTTATTCAGCAGACCATTCAGAGTGTAGCTCAACCACACCCAATGAATGTACCAAAAACTTACATGTTATTCAGCAGACCGATGCAACTAAGAATCGATGCAACATGTGCAGTATGGTGCTAAAAAGCATGGCTGGCTGGTGGCAGCATATCTGGTACTTTTGACGCCCAGCGAAAATTTTATAGGTTGCTCTACCGAAAAATGAAAAGTGAGTGAAATTCTAAACGGATTTTCAAAATGTTCATTGGAAAGTATTAAAGACCCCACGGCACCACAATCGGTTTAGACTTTCGGACGTACACGTCCTCCCGACATCTAAGAGGTTAATGTGTGAATGTAGCATTGTCATAAGGATTAAAGTTGCATTTGTGTCTGAGCATAGTTTCATGTGTGAATGTAGCATTGTCATAAGGAATATAGTAGAATTTGTGTCAGAGCACAGTTTCATGTGTGAATGTAGCATTGTCATAAGGAATATAGTAGAATTTGTGTCAGAGCACAGTTTCATGTGTGAATGTACCACTGTCATAAGGAATATAGTAGAATTTGTGTCAGAGCATAGTTTCATGTGTGCTTGTAGTATTGTCATAACTGAATTAAAGCTGCATTTGTGTCAGAATACAGTTTAATGTGTGCTTGTAGCATTGTCATAATTGAATTAAGCTGCATTTCTGTCAGAACACAGTTTAATGTGTTTGTAGTATTGTCATAACTGGATTAATGTTGCATTTGTGTCAGTTTAATGTGTTTGTAGTATTGTCATAACTGGATTAATGTTGCATTTGTGTCAGTTTAATGTGTTTGTAGTATTGTCATAACTGGATTAATGTTGCATTTGTGTCAGTTTAATGTGAGCATGCAGGATGCCTTTGGATATAAGTATCGAAACACATGATGTCTAACTGCAAAAGCAATAGTGAGAACACTTAAAGAAAAAAATCTCTAGATGTAAGATTGAAGATGACTTTGAGTGATCTGTCTCAACGTATGGCGTAGCAATGTCACATTGATCCATCTTTGCGTTTAGTCCAGCAATGTAAGAAGTTTGTATGACTGAGTTATCACCTCAGTGATTGGTGCAGCAATGTAACAGTTTTGTATGACTGAGTTATCACCTCAATGATTGGTGTAGCAATGTAACAGTTTTGTATGATTGAGTTATTATCTCAATGATTGGTGCAGCAAAGAGCACCAATCGAATATAATCTAATGATAAAAATGCTCTTAATCATTTACAATAATAGCATTAATATATAATTAACACTGTAAAAAATGAACAAACAATCAGATTTCTTTTGACAGACTCTTCATTTGTGCCATTTTAACATTTCTGTGATGGACGTACTGTGTGAGTGTTGTAGGACAATGTGCTTGTGAGTGTTACTTGAAAATGTGTTTATGGGTGTTACTGTACAATGTGCTTGTGAGTTTTTACTTGAAAATGTGTTTATGGGTGTTACTGTACAATGTGCTTGTGAGTGTTACTGTACAATGTGCTTGTGAGTGTTACTGTACAATGTGCTTGTGAGTGTTACTGTACAATGTGCTTGTGAGTGTTTACTGTACAATGTGTTTGTAGAATTTTGTGCAGTTTAATCCGTAATGCCCCGTAAGTTTGAATTTAAGAATTAATTACTAACTTTTTTATGATTTCAGGATACATGTCAACTGATCAAAGAAACTTGCTTGTGACGTCAGCGCAACCGCTGACTTGGACACCAACAGACTGGCGGCAAACAATTAACTCGTTGCCATGGAAACACAAGAGCAAATAATTGAAGCAAATTATGTTCAGTGCTAAAGGAAATCACACTTCCCATTATGAATCGAAATTCTCACTCAATTTCCATGTAACCAAATAAACAAAATAAAACAGCCCCTTCAAACTCATACTCTTTTTGGAGCAGTTATTCCAGCATAGTCTTTACCAAACAATCATTCTCTTACTAAGAGCAATTATTAGATTGAAAACCGAGTCGACAACCCGCATAAAGTCGGCTTTATACTAAGCAGATTTGTCTTTATAGCAAGTAGATAATTATATCATTATAATAAATAGGCATATCTTTATAACAAGTGGCAAGTAGATGTGGCTTGCATATGTCTTTATAACAAGTAGACGTGACTTGCATACGTCTTTATAGCAAGTAGAAGTGGCTTTATAATTAGCAGACGTGGCTTTAGACGTCTCTTTATAACAAGTAGACGTGACTTAGATAGGTATGTATAACAAGTCAAAGTGGCTTTATAACAAGCAGATGTGACTTAGTTATGTCTTTATAACAAGTAGACATGTCTTTATAATTAGATTGTGGTTTTATAACAAGTAGATATTATTTAGATATGTCTTTATAACAAGTAGACGTGACTTAGCATGTCTTCATAACAAGCAGACGTAGTTTTATAACGAGTGGACGTGACTCAGACGGGTCTTTATAACAAGTAGATTTGTCTTTTTAACAAGTAAGGTGTCTTTATTACAAGAAGATGTGATTTAGATATGTCTTTACAAAAAGTATAAGTGTCTTTATAACAAGAGGTTGTTACTTACTATGTCATATAACAAGCAGAAGTGTCTTTTTAACACGTAGACGTTAATTTTTAACAAGTAAACGTGATATAGATGTGTCTCTGTTGCAAGCAAATGTGTCCTCATAATAAATAGACGTGTCTTTATAACAAGTAGATGTGTCCGTGTGTGTGTGTGTGTGTGTGTGTGTGTGTGTGTGTGCGTGCGTGCGTGCGTGCGTGCGTGCACAGTTTACAATCAGACATACAGGTAGACTAACACTGACATTGTTTACAATGTTGATAAATTACTATTAGCTTTAGGAATTTGAGTTATGGTTCTGAAGAGGATTAGATTTTTTGGAACTAGAATTTTTTTAATTCTAGAATTCGTGTGCGCGCGATGCGCAACCTAGAGAATTACATGTTGAGCTTCTTCAAATGTTCCTTGTCACAGGGTGCGTACAAAAAACAAATTCGAGTCTGAATATTCGCTGGTGTTCATTTTTTTTATAAATTTAAATCGGCGCATGTCTTTCTGCTATATTAATATAATTACTTGTATTCATTTATTTAACAGTATTAGAAGATAGACTTGCAGCTTAGAAAACAACGACAAGTCAGTGCACTTGACAGCCGATTCCAAAGAATTACTGCGCATGCGCGTGACAGCCTATCGTTTCCCGGCACGGCATCTGTCAAGCTGCACTGACGTATTTGCCGTTTTTTCTCTAACTGGAAATCTATCCATAAATGTTTATTAACAGTGCTTCAACCCCTCCCCCCCTTCCCCAATGAATACTTTTAATGGAACAGAACACACCGATTTCAGTCTTGAACTGCTAGGAAACAGCAGGAAATACACACAACAAGAAGTTATGTTGAGAGCAACTTTCATGTTGTTAATGTGCTTAACACATGACGAAATTTAATTCTCCCTCCCTCACCCCCCATCCCACTCCGAACTAATAATTTATTTTGATCTCATTAATGTACGTCCATAGGGTTACGTAAAGTAATTTGGTGCCAACTATAATGCCTTTCTGTACAGTGTTTCCTTCTGTTTATGACCGTATTACTTCAGTACTTCATTGTTACCAGTAATGTTGTTCTATCGAATACAGATAGCAAAATCGATTTTATTATAAATTATTCATATATTATCCTATCAGTAATTCGAATTTATTATTTTTTTTAAGTCACTTTGATTTTATTATCTCAGTACCTCACTGATATTTATAATGTTCCGTCAGTAGATATCACAAATTCAAAATACTGATAACACAGTTTCGAACCTGTAGTTAATAATTCATAGTATGATTTGAAATACTTCACGTACTGATTAAAATGTATTTGTGACAACATAATGATGAATTTGTGGACAACATAATGATGGATTTTGACAACATATAATGATGGATTTGTGGTACCAAGACATGAATTTGTGATATAAATATTTTTTTACTAAATGAGTTAGTTATAACATGAAATTATACTTGACATAAGATTGTGCATAACAAGAAAAGCAAGCCAATAACCGGTAAACTGGCCTTTTGTAGCTCCTCTTTGAATTTAACCCTTAGTGTGTGGGATTTTTTAGTTTGTATGTCACAGATATGATTTGGGGTATAGGTGTTTGCTGTTATCAGATTTTTTGTGGGTGTTCATTTTAATTTTAAAACATTTGAATAACGTGTAGAAGTAGGCGTGAGGGTTCCGACCGAAGCGAGTGTGACTCTGAGGGTTCCTATGAACTTAGACGTGGGCGAGAACATGGCGGTCAGCTGATGTTGCGGAAGGTGAATTTAGCTCCTCAGTCCTCCAAACCTCATACTATGAAAGGAGTTCATCACTTCGTCAATAATACTGACAGTCTAAAACTCTAACGAACAGTTGCGCAGGTGTGTTGGTGGTGCCGATGATATTGGTGGTTGCGTTGGCCTGAGTGTGGACTTTGTCTTAGGAGTTCTTCGTCCTAAATAACGCTACGGGGACTCAGTTTGTTCCCCTCATTAGTTTGGGGTCTCCCCCACCCCAGGTAGAATGCTCACAAAAACACACATACACCAAAAGTGGGAGGAGGCATACGTGTCAATGTCTTACTTTTATTTCATTCACGACCTTGACAGGTTGGTAATACAAATGATGTGTTATAGCAAAAGTTTGACCCAAATATTCGGGGTTTTCGTGTAGCGCATTTGCTCCAAGAACAAAATAAAAACACAAACTTATGCAAAGTAATATTGCAAATAACTACCAGCCACCCAACCAATCTTGCATTCACATGACCGCAAAGGGGTGAAGGTTCCGGGGAACGGCACACTTAATTTGAGTTATCTCCCATCACTAACTGATGGAAGTTGATTACACCGTAATTTATCTCCGTAAATAGAAAACGTGACTCAATCAGCTTTTATTTCTTTTGGAGACGGGGGGTGGGAGGTGGAAGTAACTGTAATGGCTGCTTCTTGCAGTAGGCGTGCATGATGGCTTCGCATCAAAACTATACCAGTTATTTCTTTCTTGTAGGGTTTCTCGTCCGCTACCCAAAACCATTTCGATGATTTCGCGCAAGAGCGCAAGTAGCCCAAAGAGTTAATTACTTTCTTCACGAGAAAACAGGAGAGAAATGCTATGGTTTTGTTGAATTTTTAATTATAGTTGAAAATTTATAAAAAGATATGGTTTGGTCATTGACCAAAGCCCTGTCTATTGAAACCTGGGTTTAAGGGCGTGTGTAATCTGCAGTTTACGGGACTTTATTTAGTGTCTCGCTACAGTGACTAGTCAATAAGCATTGTGCTTGGGACCACACCCCTTGAAGGTCTTTATCCGGAATCGGCTGGACCTCACACTTGTCTGTAATCAGCCCCTGCCTCATGCCTTTACAAGTGACCTGGGTCAGTCATTGAGGTCAAAAGTTTTTACTCTAAATATTAGACAATATGAGGTCAAAGGTTTTCGCTTCATGTATTAGGCAATATGCGGCCAAACGTTTTCGCTTTATTATAAGTATTAGACAATATGAGGTCAAAGGTTTTCGCTTTATTATATGTATTAGACAATAATGAGGGCGAAGGTTTTCGCTTTATTATAAGTATTAGACAATAATGAGGGCGAAGGTTTTTGTTTTAAATATTAGTGAACAATGAGGACAAAGGTTTTTGCTCCAAATATCAGACAATAATGAGGGCAATTATTTTCGCTCAGTTATAAATATTAGACAATAAGAGGTCAAAGGTTTTCGCTCTAAGTATTAGACAGTAGTGAGGGTCAAAGGTTTTCGCTTTAAGCATTAGACAATTGTGAGATCAATGGTTTTCGCTCTAAATATAATAATAAGTCCAAAATTTTCGCTCTCTTACACGTACTGAGCAATAAAAGGTCAAAGTTTTCGCTCTCTTACACGTACTGAGCAATAAAAGGTCAAAGTTTTTGCTTCAAATATTAATCAATAAAGAGGCTAAAGGTTTTCGTGTTACTATAAGTATTGGACAATAATGAGGTCAGACATTTTTGCTCTATTATTAATATTAAATAATAATCAGGTCAATTGTTTTTGCTTTAAGTATTAACGTAATGAGGTCAAAGGTTATGGCTCAGAGTACTAAGCAATAATAATGCCAAAGGTTTTCGCTCTCGTTATTTAACAACTTGTTCAATAGAAAATACAAACTTTGAATTATAGACTTTCATTTGCCTAAAGACTCCAAACGGTTTATATATCAGAATTCTGTTATGAGCTCTTCAAGACTAAATGAACGAGGATCTACCTCAAACCTATATCTATTTTTAAAAAATAAGATATTTTAGTAAAGTCAACATTTCTCAATGTTCTTGCAAAGTTTAAGTAGGAAGCTATCTCTATAAATAGAAATCCAAATCCTCGATTTTGCACGAGATGGTCACATGAAGACACAAAGTTGTTAAAATGCTCTGGGCTATAGTCCAGTCAAGGCTGTTTCTTTGTTCTGCATGTAGTTAAGGTCTGCAGTGGCAAGAGACACTTGTGCAAAGCTCGGTTTACTTTTGTCAAGTGCCATATCTTCAATATAAAAAAAAGTAGTTCTTTAGTCAAGTGCCATATCTTCAATATAAAAAAGTATCCTTTAGTCAAGTGCCATATCTTCAATATAAAAAAGTAGTTCTTTAGTCAAATGCCATATCTTCAATATTAAAAAAGTAGTTCTTTAGTCAAGTGCCATATATTCAATATAAAAAAAGTAGTTCTTTAGTCAAGTGCCTTATCTTCATTATAAAAAAATAGTTCTTTAGTCAAGTGCCATATCTTCAATATAAAAAACTTTAGTCAAGTGCCATATCTTCGATATATAAAAGTAGTCCTTTAGTCAAGTGCCATTAATATGAAAAAGTAGTCCTTTTGTCAAGTGTCATATATTCAATATTAAAAAGTAGTTCTTTAGTCAAGTGCCATATCTTCAATATAAAAAAAGTAGTTCTTTAGTCAAGTGCCATATCTTCAATATAAAAAAGTAGTTCTTTAGTCTTTTGTGTCATCATTAATTAAGCTCGTTTGTGTACATTAGTAACATCGAAAATCTCGCAGAAACATATTGTTTTGATCGTATATATTGCAATATTTTGGGGATCATGACTTTGGAATTGTATGTATCAGAACCACGAAATCTATTGGTTGAGCTTAAGTGCACGATTGGCCTAGCTTTCTCTTCATTTGGTCTTTAACTTACTTTTCCCTTCGCTTTATTCCTACAGTACTTACTGTGGCAGAGTAAATTTGCCTGTCCCTATTTCTAAACTTAATTGTTATATAAAATATTAAATGTCAAAATTATATGTCCTTCGGGTACTGCGCTAAGGTTTTGCTTGGTCCTAGATAACTGGTATTGGGAGGGTCGTGAGCCAAATGCAGCATGCTCACTCGATAGCTCAGAGGGACCACCAACTCATTCCCCTTTGCCCATTCCTGCTTTTTAATGAGGAGTCCATCCTTCCAGTAAAACAGTAAAACAGCTTTTTTTGGGCCTGGAGAGGGAGGAAAAAAATAGTTTGTAATAATATATTTTTTTAAGAAAACAGTCCCAAAAATGTTTTTAGTTTAAATGAAAAGGCCGACGACGTCTAAACTTACTAATTGAATATTACGTCCGCTACTTACAGTAGAATGGTTTTACGAATTTACGAACGCGTGCTAAACTCTCTCTGCTCTAGCGTCAAAGGGAATTAAGCGTCACTCCTATCTTAGTTCTCATTAATTCATCCTCGGTACGCTCCCTTAGATTCACCTTACCACATTTGTTATTTTTATTGTTACTTAGGGAAGAGAGTTACTTTTCACTTTATTTATTCATATTGTAAATGTATTTCTATATTTCATCACGTTTATATTTAAATCTTTTAACAGGGACCTAATTCTTTTGCTCTCTATTTATCTGTTTGTCTGCCTATTAGTTTATATATCTATTGTTTGAGTATTATTTGCCAGTTTGCCAGTTTATTAATTTGTTGTTTGTCTAATAGTCTTTCTGTTTGTTTATTATCTTGTCTATTAGTAATGTGCATACTATTAATTTGTCTGTCTATTGGTTATTGATCTATTGTCTGTCTATTAGTTTTTTAGTCATTCATCTAGTTTATTAGTCATTCAACTAGATATTAGTCATTCTGCTAGTTTGTCTATGTTTATTAGTTTGTCTGTACGTCTATTAGTTTGGTTTTTATGTCTATCTTAGTCTGTTTTGTCTGTCTTTTAGTATGTTTGTCTGTTTGACTGCTAGTATGATTTCTTTAGTTTGTCTATCTATATTTGTCTATTAGTTTGTTTTTCTCTTACTTTGTCCCCATGTCTATTAGTTTGTTTTTCTCTTACTTTGTCCTCATGTCTATTAGTTTGTTTTTCTCTTACTTTGTCCCCATGTCTATTTGTTTTTCTCTTACTTTGTCCTCATGTCTATTAGTTTGTTTTTCTCTTACTTTGTCCCCATGTCTATTAGTTTGTTTTTCTCTTACTTTGTCCCCATGTCTATTAGTTTATTTTTCTCTTGCTTTGTCCTCATATCTATTAGTTTGGGATTTTTTTCTTCTTGTCTCTTAGTTTATTTGTGTGCTTGTGTAGAGCTGCTATATATATGGCTGTATGTGTGTGTGTCTATTAGTTTGTATGTCTGTCTATTCGTTTGTATGTTTCTGTATTAGTTTGTTTTTCAGTTTATATTTGTCTACTAGTTTGTATGTCTAACTATTAGTTTGGATGCCTGCCTATTTGTTTGTCTGTTAATAATTTGTATGCGTATTTATTACTTTGTGTCTGTCTATTAATTTATTGCATGTCTATGTCTCTCTATTGGTTTGTGTGTCTGTCTATTAGTTTATGTGTCTGTCTATTAGTTTCTGTGTCAGTCTATTCGTTTCAGAACGCTCGTAGACTAAATGACGTCAGCAATAGGAATCTTCATGCGATTACAGTCTTTATTTGTTCCAGGACTAAGCCCACCATTCTTACGTAGGGAGGGGGTTTCAGAGATATCCCTGTCCGGCAGTATAAAAGACAAGATAAATTAATAAGTAATAAGTAATTGCTATAAGTGTGTTCGCGGTTGTGGCTGCACAAAGACATCCGTCTCCTGATAACAGAGCGTTTAAATTAATATAAATTTGTGTGGACGTAGACAAATGATTCACTGTTGTCATTTATGTACTACTGTTTAATATAATGCTGGAATGATTGTTTAATCACTTCTTCACCTGTTTTACTTTTATTATGCTTAGTGCATTTAATGACCACTGACTGGCTAGACACTGGGGCGCTATATAAGCAACTTCCATTTAAATATTGTGGATAGTCAGCGACACATTTCCCAAGACTCCCTCCCTCTTCTTCGTTATGAAGCTAACCTAAGGTCTACATTAAAAAGCAATCTCATTTATCTGTACTTCCAAATAATTAATCCTGCTTTGTTACTTTCTTAATTTTCCCGATAAGGGGACTGTACTCCGTGGATATCATAAAAAGTAATTCATTATGATTTGTTTCCCTTTAAATGCTTTTTCTTATTTTGAAAAAAAAAAAAAACAGTTAAAATATGTAGTACCGTAAAATTATGGCATATATATTTGTGTATTTTGTTTACAACTGTGAATCACTAATATGTCAACGGTTGTCAATAATTAGACTGGAATATTGATAAAACTAACAACTGCATTGCAACTCCCAATGAATCAGGCCGCATTTGTAATATCGAAATATTACAGTTTTTAAAACTTTTCAAGACTTGAATAAACACATCCCGGACCAAAAAATACTTCAAATTTGCGCTGAAATATCTGGAGTCAGCGATTTTATTTTCAATTGAAGTGTTGATATCACAAGTGAATTCACGAACTGACTGGAAAGTGTGTTGGGTTTTACTATTGATCCGACTTGGGAGGGGGGAGGTAGGGGGAATGTGATGTCACAGAATACTTTACTTAAACACATTTTCTCTCTTTTACCTCCGCAACTTTTGCAATCTCACCAGATCTTTAGACAGTTATATATTGTTCATTGTTTTGTGTGAAACCTTTTGGTTGCAGTATTTAAAGGGCAAAACTTTGGAATTAAAAAAAAATGTTTAAGTGTACGGCAATAACAACCACACAGGACAACTTGTCATGTCACGACATTCCGTCGGTAGCACACTTAATCTACGAGTCAGCTACATTCCCGTTTTCACCTCTGCTTAACGATTTCAATTACAACAAACCGAAATACCACAGCTTTTTAAATTCAAAATCGAATTATTTTTTTAATATTTTATTCTGCGGATTAAAAACTGAACTTTTCCTAAATATTCGTTACTGCCTATAATGCGAACAAAGTCTCCATACATTCCATCTTCGAATAAATGTGAGATTAATCTTGACACATCTGCATGTATAATTTGATTTAATTCTGAAGTGGCCAGTTAAGTCTGTTTCAAATCAATTCATGCACGGTTAATTTCAACGGGAGCTAGATCATACTGAGGAGAAATCATTTTCTAACTGATATATTGGTAAAATATTGCGTCTGATTTCCGGATGGCATTAATAACATGTTTAAAAGCGAAGCACAAAATATTCGCCTTCACTGATTTACAAAATTACTACAGGATGGGCACGGAAAGAGAAACCTCTCCCGCAAGTGTGTAGCTCGTGTTTCAGCGATTGTCGCCCTTTGTCCAGCCGAGCGATCCTATTCCGATTCCCGCGCTACCAGCTGTTATTTATTTATCTAAGATTTTAAGCCATTTAAGGCATACGCTCGCACGTACTATTTGACCTCTTACTTTGAGTGCGAAGTTATGTGTTTTGCTCAATAATATGACGTCACTACTCGGTTACTCGTTCTCTACTTTGCTCTGGTCTGCGGGCACCTAACAGTCGGCAACACATGCATGCATGCACGAGAATCAGAGACGTTGGAAAGGAGGGCAATTTATAGGAAAATTATAATCGATCAGTGGCCTGCAGGCGCGCGACCTTGCTTGCAGTGAATTTAGCGGACCTGAAGACGGCGAACCGCCTTCATAGAGGGCTGCTGCAGTGCCACCGCTTCCTCACCACCCACACACAAACACGCACGCACGCACGCACGCACTCTGCTCCACTTCCGTTCCTGCAAATTAAATTAAACTGCGCGTACCACAGTGAACAAACCGTTTGCGTGCTATGGGGAACCGTCATGGAGTTTAGAGCAGTAAAATTAACCGTGTGCCTTCTATTACTGTTGTGTGTAAATGCGTCAGTTGGCCATACACAAATACACGTACTCGCAAACACACAAATGCGTATGCTACTTATCTGTGTGGAAGTGTCAAAGTTTGACGTACACTAAGACAAATACTTTTAATTTCTGTGAAAATGTCACGTTGGCCATACTACTCGTCTTTTTGGAATGAGTTTGTCACAAACAAATGCACATTACTAAATGATCTTTATGAATGAATCAAAATTTGCCATAATACCTTACTTATGTATACTAGTGATCAATCAAAGTTTGTCACAAACAAATGCACATTACTAAATGATCTTTATGATTGAATCAAAATTTGCCATAATACCTTACTTATGTATACTAGTGATCAATCAAAGTTTGTCACAAACATACACACGCACGCACACACGCACGCACACACACACCACACACACACACACACACACACACACACATATATATATATATATTTACTAATCTTTAGGAGTCTTTCCATACATTTGTACAGGTGCACTATTGATATGTATGATAAGTGTCAAAAGTTGTCATAAACGACCACATAAACTACTTATCTGTATGAAAGTGCCAAAGTTTACCATACATATTTACCATACACTTAAACATATAAAAGTACCAAAGTTTACCATATAGTTGTACACATAAAAGTGTCAAAATGTACCATACACTTAAACATATAAAAGTGCCAAAGCTTACCATACACTTAAACATATAAAAGTGACAAAGTTTACCATACACATAAACACATAAAAGTGTCAAAGTTTACCATACACCTATACACATAAAAGTGTCAAAATTTACCATACACCTATACACATAAAAGTGTCAGAGTTTACCATACAAAAGAATAGTGAGCTAACTCTCAGCCCGTTACACCATCACTGCTACAATTTTCATCCAGTGATATTTATTCGGCATGAAATTAAAATTTAAGAAAGAATAAACTTCTTTCCTTTATCTTAGCGCTTAGAAATTAATTACCTTTAAACTGTCACTGACTCATATCATTGCGAATTTATCGTTAGGCTTTCACGAAAAATATTTACTGAATTAAAGTTATAAGATTTCTTTCTAAATTAACGCCATAACAATTTTTGGCTGGTAATCTCGACAATCCAAACTAGGGAGACGGTGACGATCCGAAAAACCAACCGAAAAGGGTTGGGTCTCAGACTCACTACCAACGGATTCCTGCAAGAGAAAATCAACACCTAAACCTCTCACCCACCCATTTTCGCGAAATGGGCATTCCAGCCATTTAGTTCTTTAAATTTCGGTACCTAGTTCTTCAGATTTTGGTAGGTGTAATTAGGTTAAAAGTACAAACTAATTCTTCTAGTCGCGTGGTGCCTTAAACTTAGTATGCTTAATTAAAGTAAAAAGTACAAATTAACCAGATCTTCTATCACGTAGTTCATTAAACTTCAATATGTGTAGTTAGATTAAAAACATAAAATAGGAAGCCTCGGGTTGTTCATTTGATTACTTTTTAACTTCCAATATTTATTAATTTATCACAGCAGTTCGAAATTCTAGCAATAAAGTGTCAAATTATTCTAAACACATAACAAAGCTTGTTTTCATTCATATTGGCAGTGATTGGGTTTTTTTTATTCAGTGGCGCACGACGGCAGCAGTCCCTCATATATCGTCTCAGTTTCAACTGCCACTTTTGTCTTGGTCTCGGCCCCACTGTTAACCAAAAAGCCGCAGATATGCTGCCAGCTGAGACGGTAAAACACGATACCTCACCTACCTAGATGAACTCTTGTAAATGTAATCGTCATGAATTTTTAGCAAGGTAGAGTTGTTGACATTGAATAACTTAACAGTTCTTCTCCCCCGCCAGTTAGGAAAAACATATTCAGTCAATCTATTGAGTCTTTAGTAGTGTCGAGACTGTCATAGCCGGTAATAAAAGCAACAACAACAACAAAAAACCCACACACATCTCAAACTGATAGACTCCTGTTTACAGAGTAAACTGATTATAGTGCTGAAAGAGGTTGCAAAACTTTCGGAAGCTCTCTAATGCTGAAGATTAAAAAGAGCTACTGAGATAATGCAATGCCGGCCAAAAGCTAACTAATGCATAATGTGTATGAATGAAGACGCATCGAGCAGACGTCGTCTGCTACTGGAGTCAGACACTAACAAACCTAGTGGGTTACCGAGACTATTCGGGTGATCAGCAGCCAGCTGCGTCACTACAACTCTACAAATGGATTGACGGTTCACTTCGTGCAGGCAGACGACAAACGCTACAGCTGAGCGCATGCGGCTGCCAAATGTGCAGCCGTTTGGCTTTGCCAGACGGTGCACCCCTTCTATGCACATAGACGTAACTTGCGTTGCAAGGAGAAGGTATGTCACCAGCCGAGTCGCTTTGTGTCAATAATATATTCGAATGTAATTTTAAGTCGGCCGTGTGATTTTACCGGCCGTGTGATTTTACCACGCACGATGTACAAGTCGCAAATTAGCATTGCTTGCCTTTAATGACGCCTATTTTAAAAGCAGATATCCGTTATCACCTCGTATTTACTAATTATTTTTTTTGTTGGAGCGAGGGGTTTGGGGTTGAGATTTAATTTTTGTTTTTTCGTTATCAGCAGTTGAATTTTATTCCGCACAAAGTTATGCTCAAGTTCAACAGTTGACTGATATGAAAACCGACCCTGACTAAGGCTGCAATCGCGCGCATTATCGGTTTAGTTTATCGCATAGACCCGTCGCAAACCATGAATCATCGTTTATTTTTCATAGCGACTGTGAGTGAGAGTGGCTTAACGTCATTCATTGTAACAGGAGTTCCTAGGCTGACTGATAGATAGATAGATAGATAGATAGATAGATAGATAGATAGATAGATAGATAGATAGATAGATAGATAGATAGATAGATAGATAGATGTGTAGATAGATAGATAGATAGATAGATAGATAGATAGATAGATAGATAGATAGATAGATAGATAGATAGATAGATAGATAGATAGATAGATAGATAGATTTTGCGGGTAATAAAGATAGAGGAGAATGGGTGGGTGGACCAACGGACAAGCTGATATAGATAAACAGGTAGGCTAACCCGATATCTTTAACTGCTGATATATGTGTGACGACACAATAGGTTGTATCGAACATATTACAGATTAGTGTAACATGTACTTGGAGATATATTGTGAAAAGTCATTAAATTTTAATTGGCATTTTAGCAAAATATAATTTGTGTGGTTTGTTTGCTTGCTTGTTTTAACTTTAAAAAGTAGTAAATGAGGATGGGGGTAGATAATTTGAGACGGTATTGAATGGGGCTGAAACTGGTACTCTCAGACTTTCAGACATACTTCTTGCTCAATATCGGCCACATTCTAATGACATCACGACTCCCGACTTCTGACATTGGCCACACTCTGATGACATCACGACTCCAGACTTCCAACACTGGCCAAACACTAATGACGTCACGACTCCGACTTCCAACACTGGCCACATACTAATGACATCACATTTTCCGACTTCCAACAATGGACATATTGTAACAACAGCACGACTCATGACTTCCAACACTTGGACATATTGTAACAACAGCACGACTCATGACTTCCAACACGGACATATTGTAACAACAGCACGACTCATGACTTCCAACACTTGGACATATTGTAACAACAGCACGACTCATGACTTCCAACACTTGGACATATTGTAACAACAGCACGACTCGTGACTTCCAACACTTGGACATATTGTAACAACAGCACGACTCATGACTTCCAAGACTTGGACACACTGTAACCACAACTCCTGACTTCCAACACTGGCCATACATGTACGACAGCACGATTTCTGACTTCCAACACTGGCCATACTGTAAAGATGGCACGACACCTGTTTTCAAAACTGGCCACATTGTAACGACAGCACACCTGTAAAAAAAAAACAAAGCATCATCGACATCGTTTGAGATTATCATCCAGGCTCATGATATTCCAAGCATTTGCTTAGTCACGTGACTAAGCCAATAGGACGCCCAGCAGACTGGTCCCTTCTCTCTTAAGATTAAATTAGACCCAAAGCCGTGACCAAACATATCATACGCCAGCAAAGTAATATCCCTTGGCAGTTTCAGGCAATGATAAAAGATATACTGTAGACTTGTACTACTGATGTCACTACTCGAATAGCAAAAGTGTTAATGACAAACCTTGGGGCTTAGGGTCTGTGTGATGAAGGGGTGTTAGCCATTCGTCCGACAACTATGAGCAATGTTGGGGCTTAAACAAAATTCTAGATGTTTAACAAGAGTCATGACATATCTCAAGATGTGAAGTAAAATGCATAATAGTTTATAATACACTCACACACAAACACACACACAAGACATATATTACTCCTGTTCATTATTTTGTTTTAGTTTCCCTGTACTTTTATTTAATTATATTTTATTACTACAAATACAAGTGTGAATGTTGTTCCCACTTGTTAATTAATCTATCTTTATTTATTTTGTTTGTTCCCAGCATATGTGCACGCGTACCCACGCACACACAAGGATGGATGGATAAATGGATGGATGGATGGATGGGTAGGTAGGTAGGTAGGTAGGCACGCAACTTAGTTAATGAAAATGATTATTATTATTAATTAATCTTTCATAACTGATTACAAGTGTTGAAAATCTTAACTTATTTTATTAATCATCCTCCAGCAGACACCACTCATCTCTCTCACTTGGCAGATATTTTGGCACTGTAAACGTTTTCTCTATTCCACAACATAACACAGCATTTACAGTCACATAATGTTACGTGAATAGAAAACTTCTTACTAATGGAGAAGACAAATCCTACTTTTAATCTGTATTTATCGAGCCCCCATCTACCCACTTTCTTCTCCAACATAAGATTATCAATATATATAAGAAGGTCAATAAATTTATTAAATGGACAATCAATTGCGATCCAGAGGACTTAATCATCGACAGTTCAGATCATTTCTTGAAGACATCGAGGCAGAATATCGAGACATTCCGTATCACACAGATGTCAGGTGGCTGAGTTGAGGAAAAGTATTAAAACGGTTTGTTGAGTTGCAAACGGAAATTTGTGAATTCCTTACTGTCAAAGGCAGTTTACTGACAAACAGTGGTTGGCAGATTTGGCATTTCTGACAGACATGACAGATCACTTGAATAGATTCAATCAGCGTCTCCAAGGCAAGGATCACTTCATCTTTGATGTGTACCAGGAGCTGCAGTCCTTCACGTTGAAGTTGAGGCTCTTCTGTTCGAATCTGCAAGCTGGAAATCTTCGTCTATTTGTTCAGCTTTTCAGAAGGAGTACCAATGTAACTTCAGCAGATACCATTGCAATTGTGAAACATTGCTGAAGGAATTTACTGAACGCTTTGATGCCTTCAAGGAGCACAAGGACCTATTCAACTTCATTCGCGATCCTTCTCATGTAGTGCAGAGTCCGTGCCTGATCACTGTCACCTGGAGGTCATTGATCTTCAATGTTCACCTGAACTGAAGTAATCATTTCAGCAGAACAATATTTTAACATTTTACGGAAGTCTCAGCTCAAGCACATACAGAAGTATCAAGGACTTGGCTTGCAAGTTGTTGTCAGAATTCGGTAGCACGTACTTGTGTGAACAAACGTTTTCAGTAATGAACATGAACAAGAACAAGCTAAGATCGAATTTGATCGACAACAATCTCTGTTCGATTTTGAGGCTGGCGATTACAAAACTCGAACCAAATATTGACAAAGTTGTTAACAACATTCAGGCTCACCCTTCTCACTAATAAAGACTAAACCTAGGTTAGTAAGTCAAAAACGAATGTAAAGCACATTATTTCATTATTTGTGGTTTGTTTTTTTACTGAGCTATCCATGTGCACTCTGACTTGCGGCCCTCCATGCACTATCAATTGGAAATGCGGCCCTCTGGCCTAAATGTTTTGGCACCCCTATAATAGATAGATAGATAGATAGATAGATAGATAGATAGATAGATAGATAGATAGCATACCCCAATTTTCAGACGAGTTAGCTCCCATCGGGGTACATTTACTACAGTACTTTTGTGTTTGTTCGTTCGTTTGTTGTTTCATTTATCTTGTTGTTATGGTTTGTTAGCGTCTTGAAACAATATGAAATCAGATTATTTAGTTCCTGTCACAGTACTTACGCTGCTGTAGTTATTTTTTCATTACCAATTTGAAGACGAATGAAGCGTCCAGACTAATTAATTTTGCCGTGTGCATCTTGAGATTTGGTTGATTGTGTCAAGTCGGCTCAATAGTCTCTTCTTACACCAGGCTGATCGATTATTTAGCCTGCTCAGCGTTCAATTATGTAGTGTACACTCACGTTTCTGGATGACTGATTTTGGTTCTCTTCTGGTTCACTGACCTATCATTCGCATTATTGATGTTAGTTATATCTCCTGTCTTCCGATTCTTGACCTAGATTTTGCAATATTGATTTTAGCTTGTGCACTGATCGTTCCACTTAATCAAGAGCTGTAGTACTGGTTTTAGTTGTCGTCTACTCACGCTAAAGTCTGTAGTACTGGTTTTAGTTATCGTCTACTCACGCTAATGTCTGTAGTACTGGTTTTGTCGTCTACTCATGCGAATGTCTTTCGTTGAATGATTTAGATTTTGCATTATTTATTTTAAGTTAAATGCTGCTAATTACCGTTACATTGTCTAGATTTCGCTTGACTGATTTGAGTTATCATCTGCTATGTTCCAATGACCTAGATTTCGTTGCATTGATTTTAAGTTAACGTCTATTGACTACCGTTCTAGTGACTTAGATTTTGCGTTATTTATTGTAATTTAACGTCTACTGACTACCGTTCTAGTGACTTAAATTTTGCGTTATTTATTGTAATTTAACGTCTACTGACTACCGTTCTAAGTGGCTTCGATTTTGCGTTATTTATTGTAATTTAACGTCTATTGATTACCGTTCCAGTAAGCAGTCTTCCGCTTTATTTATTTAGTTTCCGTCCACTGCGGTGGTCTGTTGATTTTCGTCAGACTGGCCAAGATTGTACATTACTGATTTTAATTTCGTCTACCGTCTGCAATTCCAGTATCCTCAATTTTGCGTTATTTTTATTTTATTTTAGTTATCATCTAAATTCTACAGCATTCGTCTGCTCACCCTATAGACTTCCGTTCACTGAGCTAGATTTTACATTGTTGATTTTAATTTTGTCTAATGGTTACCATTCCAGTAACCTGTATTCGCGTTATTGACTTTAGTTATCCTCTACTAATTATAGAAGCACGCCTAGATTTCACAACTGTTTATCCATGCTACAATCAGCTAGCCATCTAAGAATGTCGGCAGGCTCTCTAAATAAACATGATCGTCTGACAGATATATTGATGATTGCTTTTAAATTACAAATCTAATTATAAATGTTAGAAAGGTTGGTTTGTCAAAATAGTAAACAGTATTAAACAGTCCTTATGTTTTCATCCTCCAAGAAATACCTGCGAAGTCTTCACAACATATTAATTACTTCTGAAATAAAATGTATGGGTATGTATTAAGACGGGTAATACCATTTGTAGCAGTGAGTGATGGTTTCTTTCAGATCTGATATATATTATATAGTTAATAGCACCGCCCCACTTGGTAGGTTTGTCCTGCGGCTTGAAAACTGTTGACAAGTTTTTTTTAACCCCTTGTAAGAATCGTCCGTTGTGACGTAGATAGTTATAGTTATATTTATGTTGTTATAGACAGTGATATCTAAGTTGTATAGACAGTGATATCTAAGTTGTATCGCAGAACGTTGTGACGTAGATAGTTATATTTATGTT
This sequence comes from Sinotaia quadrata, assembly GCA_028829895.1. Taxonomy (NCBI): domain Eukaryota; kingdom Metazoa; phylum Mollusca; class Gastropoda; order Architaenioglossa; family Viviparidae; genus Sinotaia; species Sinotaia quadrata. The sequence goes on along the minus strand of CM054177.1, from coordinate 142,012,221 downwards.
GTTATAGACAGTGATATCTAAGTTGTATCGCAGAAGGGGTGACGTAGATAGTTATATTTATGTTGTTATAGACAGTGATATCTAAGTTATATCGCAGAACGGGATGACGTTTAAAGTAAATAACTCTGCATATATTGTGTTACGATTTTGCCGTACACATCTAAAGCTATGTTATAATGTAAGTGCACTATGTTCTATAAATAGCATTTGTTGATGTGACAAATCCGAAGCCGAGGGTGATTTTATTTTTTTTTGATGAACAGTTCAGAAATCGCTTTGTAATTTTCTGTAACACTGTTTACATTGTTTGTCTGTTTGAATCATTCTCTTTACCTCGAGAGCAAGGTCTTATGACAAACTCATTGCTCATGACACCTCTGCAGAGAGGTTTTATGATGTAGCCATTCTTGACGTACTAACTACACGTGAGTATTTATAACTTTATTGCTCAGTAGTCCTCAATTGAGTCACCTATTCATTGCCTAGTAGCTCTCTTTAGTCGTTGTTCAGTAGCCCTCTATAGTCATTGTCCAGCAGCCCTCTACTCATTGTTCAGTAGCCCTTAATAGTCAACTATTCATTGTTCAGTAGCCCTCTATACAGTCACCTGTTCATTGTTCAGTAGCCCCCCACACCTGTACAGTGATCTATTCATTGCTCAGTAGCCCTCTATAGAATCACCAATTCATTGTTCAGTAGTCCTCTATAGTCACCTATTCATTGTTCAGTAGCCCTCTGTAGTCACCAGTTCATTGTTCAGTAGCCCTCTATAGAGTTATCTATTCATTATTCAGTAGTCCTCTGTACAATGACTTGTCATTGCAGAGTAGCCCACTTTACAGTGATCTATTCCTTGCTCAGTAGCCCTTTTCAAATTCACCTATGCATTGCTGTAGCCCTTTATATAATCGACTATTCATTGCTCAGTAGCACTCTATAGTCAACTATTCATTGCTCATTAGCCCTCTATAGTCACATGTTCATTGCTCAGTAGACTATAGGCATCTACTCAGTGCTCAGTAGCCTATAGTTATCTATTCATTGCTCAGTAGCTCTTTATAGTCATCTACTCATTGCTCAGTAGCCCTCTATAGTTACCTATTAGTTGCTAAGTAGCCCTCTATAGTCATCTATTCATTTCTCAGTAGCCCTCTATAGTCATCTATTCATTGCTCATTACCCTCTATAGCAGGGGTCACCAACCTTTTTGATACTGAGAGCTACTTCATGGATACTGAGTCATACGAAGGGCTACCAGTTTGATACACTCTTCTAGTTTGCCTTTATACATTATTTTTTTTTATTAATAATGTGAAGACTTAGAAAAGACATGCGGGCGACGATTGGCGGAAAAAAAGTCACAAGAAAAAAGTCACAAGTTTTTCTGGGAAAAAAAGTCACAGGAAAAAATCACGGGAAAAAAGTCGCAAGTTTTGCTAGGAAAAAAAGTCACAAGAAAACGTCACAGACGATAAATCACAGAAAAATGTCTATGAATCTGACGTGTTATCACTAAACAAATACGCATTTACACATACAACATAAATTAACCTTGTATTTGTTTTATGTAGTTGTGTGTACTATTTTCATTGTTTTATTTTATATCTAAAACAAGACAGTCATTGTTGGTTGTGTTTGCTTTAAAAATACTTTTCTTGTTTATTACCTGCGATTGGTAATTGTAGAATAAAATGTTCTTAAAAATCACCTAACATACATTACCAACAAATGTTTAGTCATTTTAGTGTGATGTGACTGCTCGAAACATGATTTCATTGATGTCTTTTTATTTAGTTTCATTTTATATTAATACGTCAGTTTCTTTTCACTTCTGGAAATTATTTCCCGATCGAGATTAAAACTTTGAACTGTATTACTGTAATATTAATAGTGTTCTATTGTTCTTGTACTAGTCGGCGATTATAACATTTAGATATGGTATTAATTGGTCAAAACGGTCGGCATATCTGTAAATTCTAATAAACTATAAATTTGAACGGTGGCATGCAATATTAATAAAACTCACATACCATACAAGTATCTGAAAATGTTTATATTGCATTGAATGCTCTAATCATATGATTGCATTGGCATCTTATTTTATGTATGTTTAGGTCCCAAAATTATTGCATATAGTAAACATTTAAACTAATTTTAGTTATTTTGTGATTTTTCTCGTGATATGAATAGAACGCAAAATTATTTTTTAAATTTAAGTTATTTATGTGATTCTCATACATGCTTAGATGTGTAAATGCGTACTTGTTTAGTGGTAACACATCAGATTCATACACATTTTTCTGTGATTTATCTTCTGTGACTTTTTCTTGTGACTTTTTTTCCTAGTCACACTCACAAACACACACACACACACACACACACACACACACACACACACACACACACATTTAACCACCATCCTAATGAGCCGTCGCTTTCTGTGATATGTACACGATATACAAATCACACACACACACACACACACACACACACACACACACACACACACACACACACACACACACACACACACACATTTAACCACGATCCTAATGAACCGTCGCTTTCTGTGACTTTTCTTCCGTGATTTTTTTTCTTGTGACTTTATTTCCTGTGACTTTTTCTGTGACTTTTTTCCTGTGACTTTTTTTCCGCTCACCGCGGGCGACTCACATGTTCTTTGCGGGCGACCTGGTGCCCGCGGGCACCGTGTTGGTGACCCCTGCTCTATAGTGACCTGTTCATTGCTCAGTAGCCCTCTATAGTCATCTATTCATTGCTCATTACCCTCTATAGTAACCTGTTCATTGCTCAGTAGCCCTCTATAGTCATCTACTCTTTGCTCAATAGCCCTCTATAGTTACCTATTCATTGCTCAGTAGCTCTCTATACACTGATCAATTCATTGCGCTCTTGACCTCTAGAGTGAGACGGTTCACTCAATGTGAGATGGCACTCAAAATAAGTAGACCTCTAGAGTGAGATGGGGTCCATGTATGTGCTTCAGAGGGTAGGTTAAGTCAGTTATTCACTATATTTTTATGTTATTCACTATATTCTGCTTATTGGCATTTTTCTAGGGAGGAGGTCCATATCTTTCACCAGATTTTCAAAGGGGTCTGTGACTCAAAAATGGTTAAGAACCGCTGCTCTAGACTGAGAAGTACTCAATACTTAGCAGACCTCAGGACATGAGGTCCAGGCACGGCGTGTCGTAACTAAGAGTGACCAACACAACCTAGAGACCTAGACCCAGTTGCTCGTTGACTTCGGGATAGGTTCATTTAAAAATCACTTTAACAGTCTTCAGTCATCATTCAACTAATAATAATATTTTTTATGGATTCGAATAATCATTTCTTGTAAATACGGACACTGTGGTAGTCAATCGGAATTTTCCCACTTTCCTATTCGCGTGCAAATTTGCACCGGCTGTTTTATTTTTGGTCTTTACTTTTCACGCTGTACCCGGAGTCAGTGTTGTACCCACCGAGTTCGAAGTTGGACTCTACACTTCGCGCACTCGTGCTAAACATGTCATGACTGGTGTTCTCTCCCCTTGAGTTCCAATGTAACGGTAGTATGACTGAAAGAAGTTGACTGACGGATATGACGGACTCGCACGATGTCTTAATTTAACTTCTGACACTGACTGCTTGGATTAATCGGTTCAGCAGCTATGAGTTTGTGACCAGTAGAAAGATTTCAGCTTGACACAGATACAGAGATTCAAATTTCCACGCGCGTCTTACTGTATCTGTTCTGCGCAGGGTTTTTGGCGATCGCTTGAATGAAATTCAAAAGCCTCCCGGCACACACCTTGAATTATTTTTAGCAGTGACATAAGACGCCTTCGAGTCTGTCAGTGCCATTCACTGCTTGCCGGCCTTTAACAATCGTTAGGCCAACTGCCAACGTGAAGCTGGTTGCAGCGAACAGCCAATACAACTGGCATTGATGCTCACTCAGTGCGTGGGATTCCACTTTTTCCTTCCACCACCACCACCACCACTCCCCATCACAACCTGCTGTCATGGGCTAGTTGTCGTACCAGTTAAGGTCAGCGCAAAACCAATCAATGCCGGAAACCGTTGTTGTACAATGAGTTCCCATAATTTTCTTCGAGCTTCAGTTAGTTTCACTTTAGAGAAACCTGTCGGGGATTTCCCTCTCCGCCCCACTCCCCCCACTTCCTCCCCTTTAGTGTGAGTGTTCAACTGGAGACAAATGTAGGCCTACAAAGTTTTTGCTGACAAGTTTGAAACTGGATGTGTGTTGCGTTCAAATATATTAGCATGTGGGATTGGAAGGTAAGCGAAAATTTAATGCTGCGTTTTGTCGAATTGGATCATGGACTATTTCCTTTTTGATTAAATACAACTGCGTTTATATGTATGTGTGTGTGTTGTGTGTGTGTTAATTTATCAGTTTGTCTCGTTAAAGTGGAAGGGGGAGAATAAAAATAGATTGTTCTCAAATCTTACTAGTTTGTTTTGTTTGTTTCTTGCTTGTTTATTTTATGCTTTATGTAACTATCTCATTCTGTCTATCTGCTTCTCATTAGTTTGTGTATATATATTAATACACACACCTACATATACGCATAAATATATATTTACAAAATGTAATTACATGCTTGTGCATGTAATTATGTGTCTATAAATGTGTTTATCTGCTGTATTCTATGATGTGTATGTATAATTATGTATATTGTTGTCTATCTTTGTATTCATCATTCGATTTTTTCTTTGACGATCTCTCTGTATTATCTTATCTATCAATCTTACCTCGCATTCAAACATTTTATGATTGTTTACTAAAAAGCTTAATTATCTATAGTGGTGTCTCCTTGTGTGTGAAAGTTTGGTTTGGGGTTAATTTAGTATGATCCTCAATTATTTAGCATTCTTCGTTCAAACTCTATTAGTATTACTTCCATGATCTAACTATGAAACACGTAACACCTTTCAATCAAGTTAAATTACAGTTAGTTTACAAGTATGCAGCCTATCATAAATCTTTGTAAAAATTTAATTGTCATAATTTATTTTTTAAAATTCTTTTGTAACAGTTAATAATTTACAAACATTACGAAATACAGATTGCTTATATTCCACATAGTCTCCTACACACTTGAAGGAAACTCTCTCTCTTAATGTGCTGGAATTCTCATAGATATTCCAGAATGTTCTCTGTGACTCACCTTTCATATCTATGGTAACCAGCGGTAAATTTATACTTCACAAACTTAAGCAACCACGGATCGCCTGCCAATTGATCAATAGCCCTGTACACAGAGACAAATTTCTAATCAGATCCGACTCGGCCTGACTCACTTTGCAGGAATTGTAGTAGTACTCTAGGCATCACCTTGTGACTCATAAAATGGAATAACTATGGTAACCAGGTACAAAGGAAGGCTGGCGGGTATACTTTGGTGTCTTTATACTATCTGCTCTCCACTTAAACACACCGTTATGGAGAAACAGTGACGCCCGACAGACCACACTGACTCGCGATCGGACACTTTGTAGTACCATACGAAACAATATTACATCACAGACGCGGATACAAGTATGCTGTATATAAATACCATTGTTTTCTCGATAAATCTCGATGGCAGTCAAGTCAGAGAAAGTACCGAAACTAAATAATTTTGACACTTAATATTATTTTCTTCTTGTTGTAGCCACTGCATATGATTGATTTTTAAAGACCCGATCTAAGTTCATAATATTTTTGAATGACTATTTTTTTAAAAAGCGACCCCCACCTTACTCAACACCCTCCCCCCAATGAATGCGAAACAGACACTAAACATTCGCAATATTCTTTAATTATATAAGAGGTGGAGACTTGATGTAAGTTTGTTTCTTGTTTCTTTACTTTCAATAAATATTATTTGTAATGTATTTCCTCATAGTTATTAATTCATTTGTTATTTAATTAATTAATAACTACTTCTAATACTGATTTAATTAATAAATAATAAATTAATCATGACAGTTACAAATAGATATATAAATAAATAATAGATGTATACCTGTAAAGAAGAAGACCGGTTTTCAAATGTTCATTTGGTCGATTTGATAAGGAAATTAACAGTAATAAATACTTTTGTGTATTTATTTTCCATGCCGTTAGGTAGGTAGCAACACCTGGCTCGGCTATGAATCTCATTTTCCAAGGTTGGGTAATATATTGAGAGCAAACTCGCAACACACCGAATGCTTGTGTTTATAATTAGAACCGCTTTCCGTGCCGCAGAAAATCCTTTCTTTGACTTTCCCCCCATCCCTTCCTACTCCAAAGACGAAGCATCCACTTTGTACGGGATATTTACAGTGTGTCGTCTTCTGTTTCACACGAGAGCCAGTACGGGATATTTACAGTGTGTCGTCTTCTGTTTCACACGAGAGCCAGTACGGGATATTTACAGTGTGTCGTCTTCTGTTTCACACGAGAGCCAGTACGGGATATTTACAGTGTGTCGTCTTCTGTTTCACACGAGAGCCAGTACGGGATATTTACAGTGTGTCGTCTTCTGTTTCACACGAGAGCCAGCGTCCTCTGGCAGATGGAGATGCATGTTTACTGTTTTGATATCAACTGCTTGCGCTACGCTGTACTGATATGCATGTACGTTGTTAAATTATACAAAACTATGAAGAAAAAATGCACAGATATGTGTAACAAACATACGCTTTACACATACAACACATACATACATACACACTACAGTATACAATTCAGTAGTGTATAGCAGAAAACTGATGCAGACACATTGCTATAGATATAACAAACAAAAGACACATTATTTTACAGTGTAGATGTGTAAAGCAAACAATTATGTGTATGTAACGTGTGTGTGTGTGTGTGTGTGTGTGTGTGTGTGTGTGTGTGTGTGTGTGTGTGTGTGTGTGTGTGTGTGTAGTATGATGTTTCTAAAATCTTATCTTTAAATTAATTAAAGAACTGATTTTATTAGACCTAGAACAACACATACGCCAAATATTGACAGTTGTTTTATTTCGACCTAAAATAATTCAGCTAAAATCATACGCCATATATTGAAATGAGTTGTTTTATTTCGACCTAAAATAATTCAGCTAAAAGTAAAATCATTTTCTGCAAATGATATGCGGAAGCACTGCTGCTTGTATACAAATCTAAAATAATTTGGCTAGATACTTAATAACATGATAACACTGGTTATAAACAGGTCTAAAATAATTTGGCTAGAAACTTACGGTATAAATGATAACACTGGTTATAAGCAGGTCTAAAATAATTTGGCTAGACATTTACGGTATAAATTAGAACACTGGTTATAAGCAGGTCTAAAATAATTTGGCTAGAAACTTACTGTATAAATGATAACCCTGGTTATAAACAGATATAAAATAATTAGGTTAAAATCTTACTGTATAAATGTTAACACTGGTTATAAACAGGTCTAAAATAATTAGGTTTAAAGCGTACTATATAAATTATAACACTTGTTATCTAAAACAATTAGGTTTAAATCGTACTATATAAATTATAACACTGGTTATCTAAAACAATTAGGTTAAAATTGTACTATATAAATTATAACACTGGTTATCTAAAACAATTAGGTTTAAATCGTACTATATAAATTATAACACTGGTTATCTAAAACAATTAGGTTAAAATTGTACTATATAAATTATAACACTGGTTATCTAAAACAATTAGGTTAAAATTGTACTATAAAGTGATAGCCCCGTTTTTATTCAGACTTTATTTAGGCTAAATAGTCAGTGTGGTGTGTCCGTTCGCATTCTTGGGGGTGGGGATGTTGGGTAAGGTGGGGTCGCTTTTCAAAAATAGTCATTCAAAAATATTGTGAATTTAAACCCAGTCTTTAAAATCAACCATAGGAAAATCATTTATTGTCCTGATGTCTGACCTACTTACTTGTCAGTAAACATGGATACATCAGTTTTGTAACTTTAACCCCAGCTCACCTTGCTTTCTTAAACTTTGAAATAGAAAGATATAAGGCTACTGGACTAGCCAGCCATCCCTCACTATCCTAGACTAAGATATCAACAACCTGCTCTCAAGTTAGCAGTCCTGTCTGAGATGATTTCGTCACGATTACAGTCTGCAGAGCTTCAACAAGGGAGCTCTTTATTACCGCTTGGAGAGTATGAACTCACATGAACACACTCCTTGTGCTCACTTGAGAGCTAAGATGCTGCTTTCTGCGACTTTAGCTATAGCTATAGTATTATATACTTAGAGTATTATTTATTTGTGCCAATTGTAAATGTTGTGTGTTTGGGGAGCGGTGATGGGGGAATCCTGTTGTATTTAAATCTATGTCGCAATGATTAATCTTAGTCTTCTGCTCTTTTAATTTATTCAAGTCATCGGTTCATTCATAAGACTGTTCAATTCCTTCTCTTGTCTTTAACTGTCTAGCCTCAGTGAGTGTGATTATTAGCGAGCCGTCTGCCTGTCTCGTGTCGGGGGTGGGATGGGGGATTTATACTGTATGGTATTCACAATTATAAAGCACATTTATATCTATATCATTTCAGATTTGTTCTTGTGCACTTTTTTTTTTTAACGATGTCAACAAAATAGACTTCGTTCTTGGCTGCATTAATCTCGAATACTACGTCTGTAAAAGACACAGTGATATCATTGCTTACAATTTAAGTCATATTGATTTGTTGTTGTTGTTGTTCTTGATATAATTTTGCACATTTTATTTTTTTTAATTCTCTCTAAAAGAAATATATGTATATATCATGTGTTTTCTTCTTTAAGGCACAGTGGCTTTCCCAGGGAGCACTGAGGTGGAGGCGGGGAGGGCAGTATTAACTGATGAACCATTACTCTAAATTACCTTTATCTTATATCCGCACTCTTCTGTATAATTGCTTGTACTTGATCAAAGTCGTTTATTGCGGCAAAAGAAATAGCAGACGTCATTTATGATTGACATTAGTATTTTCTGAAATCCAGCTCGGACTTTTCCATGATTGGGTCAGAGTTTACTTTAGCTCGTGGAAAGTTTATATTTTTTCCTGAACCACAGTGTATAAAAAAAAATACTGGTATCGGTATCTTTCTATGAGTAGAACACATTTTGAACTCTTTTCTTTTAATTATAATTTTTAAACATATAAAAGTGAGTTGCAAAGCTGTTCCCACACACACGATACTCGAATTAGTTACTAACGATTTAGTATTCATTTTATTCTTTTGATGCCGCGCTTTGCTCATGGTATAGCATACTGTAGAAGTACTGCGTCACACTTGAGAATAATAACTAGTATAAGTACTGCGTCACACTTGAGAATAATAACTAGTATAAGTACTGCGTCACACCTGAGAATAATAACTAGTATAAGTACTGCGTCACACTTGAGAATAATAACTAGTATAAGTACTGCGTCACACTTGAGAATAATAACTAGTATAAGTACTGCGTCACACCTGAGAATAATAACTAGTATAAGTACTGCGTCACACTTGAGAATAATAACTAGTATAAGTACTGCGTCACACCTGAGAATAATAACTAGTATAAGTACTGCGTCACACCTGAGAATAATAACTAGTATAAGTACTGCGTCACACTTGAGAATAATAACTAGTATAAGTACTGCGTCACACTTGAGAATAATAACTAGTAGAAGTACTGCGTCACACTTGAGAATACTAGTAGAAGTACTGCGTCACACTTGAGAATACTAGTAGAAGTAATGTGTCACACTTGAGAAACAAGTAGTATTATGTGTAATTTCAATCAACTGGAATATGGGTCATTATTTAAATCTAATGCAATGTCGATTTTGTATTTCTCTTGCAAATATAAATAAAATTCTTTGTTATTTTAAAACGGTATTTTGCATTTCTTTACTGTTTTTATTTATAACTATATGTTTATTTATGACTCGATGCTTTGGATATTTTTCTTTTTTTTTTAATAATCAGCATACTTCATAAGAAGATACTTCCGTTGAGCCTGATATCTTTATTTCTTAACTTCGGCTGACATTTTTTGACAGTACTATAAATAGCTATAGCCTCTTTCTGAATTTGTGATCTGATGTGAACGAAAATTAATATTCCGTGCGATTTATTTCTGTGCGTTTTGTTTCACATCTCAGAAAATGGTAATTATTTTACGGGCAAGCATTGTTCAGTTATGAAGGTTTTAATTTATTGTTTCCATCATCAAACTGTCAGTTTAATCCATGTTTTAGTGTAATGTAAACAAACAAGGAAGCCATTGTGCCTCTAAATAAATAAATAGTTACATCGAGTTTAATTTGGGCTCTATTCATTAAAAGCATATTTCCCAAAAGACTTTATTTGAAGCTCATTGAGTCAATGATAATTTAAATACAAAATCCGCGCTAACGATATCTAGTCTCGGTTTATAAAAGTGTGCAGTTAATACCTTCGAAATCGCGCAAATGTTTCAGTATGAGATTGCGGCGTGTGCTGTTGCAAATATATGTACATATATAGGCGTGTACCTACATTTCTTACTCTCACTTAAATTATATTTTAATCTTTCAGTTTTTACACTAATTTTTTTTTTTAATCACATCTACTTCAGATTTTATCTCGCTCATGTCTCGCCTTAATATAACCTACGTGGTTTACTCGTAAAATATATAAACACACAAACAAGCAAACTAACTATGCCTGTCTCATTGACAAGACTGGTTCAAAGTCATTATGTCTTTAAATGGAAATGCTTACATTGTGTTCTGTCATGTTTGCCTACCTCATTGACATTAATTCTCTCTTTTTTTTTTTCTTTTTTTCCCTCTCCGCAACATATTTCTTTCTTTTTCTGTGTCCCGTATATCTCCATCTGCCCTATCTTCTTCACTTGCTACGTCATACAGATTTTTCGCACCTGTTTAATTCATCTTCTTTAGCTGACGTCGCAGAAAAGGTGTTTTCTTGACCCCCGTGTCAGCGCCAGCTTCTTCTGTCTACACTTTTTGTGACGTTTTTCTATTACTTGCTAATGTTATAAGGTGTTTGCACAAATTTGCTCTCCTTTCGATTTCGCTCATCTGTCCATACTGCAGGATTTTCTTATATGTTTGTAGATTAAAAAATATTGTCCTGTAGGACTTTTCTGTTTTTGTTGTTCCACTATACATGGTTTATTGTCTTTTATTTGTTTTTCTGTTCGTATGTACAGGAGTTAAGTGTTGTAAGATTTTCTCACTTCTGAAATGGCACTTCACAGATCTTACTAACCATTTCTAGTTTGACACTCAATTGTTCATCTACTCGTGTTAATGTCCTTTGAACTTTCTTACCTGTCATGTCTACTAGTGTTAATGTCCTTTGAACTTTCTTACCTGTTCATGTCTACTCGTGTTAGTCCTTTGAACTTTCTTACCTGTTCATGTCTACTCGTGTTAATGTACTTTAAACTTTCTTACCTGTTCATGTCTACTCGTGTTGATGTCCTTTGAACTTTCTTACCTGCTCGTGTCTACTCGTGTTAGTCCTTTGAACTTTCTTACCTGTTCATGTCTACTCGTGTTAATGTTCTTTAAACTTTCTTACCTGTTCATGTCTACTCGTCTTAATGTCCTTTGAACTTTATCTGTTCATGCCTACTCGTGTTAATGTCCTTTGAACTTTCTTACCTTCTTGTTCTGTCTACTTGTCCTTTGAACTTTCTTACTTGTTCATGTCTACTCGTGTTAATGTCCTTTGAACTTTCTAACTTGTTCATGTCTACTCGCATTAATGTCCTTTGGAATTTTCTTACCTGTTTGAATGTACTAGTGTTAAGGCACTTTCTCATCTGTTCATTTTTAAATGTTTGTTATTATCTTACAGAAGTCTCGGAGTTGTTCATTTTTAAATGTTGTTACGTCCTATAACACAGTCTAGAAGTTTTAACAACACTTTTCTGCCTGCTTTACAGGCGTGTCTCCTTGTCTTTATCATTTATAGTTATACCACTGTTTGCTGCAAACAGTTTCTTTCTTAAATACTAACGATTTATCTTACAGAACGCATAGTACTCCACGTATGTGTCTGAACGTATAAATTTATACACTTTCTTATAGCCTGGCAGTGAGACATGCTGACTTCTCATTATGCACATTTCTGTACAGTTCTGCATATATATCTCAGGGGTTTTTATTTTGCCTCATATTGTTATAAAGCGAGTATGTTTGCGTACACCTGCGTATGTTTGCGTGCGTGTTTTCATGTAAAAGTTGTTTACGGGTTTAATTTTTCATGTTGCTTTACTTTGCTCTTTTCCAGTTTTCGGTGGTGACGCGGCAGAGTGTGACAAACCTGGGTTCGTATAATTTATGCATCATGGAATAAGATAACCTCACGATTATCTATAAAGATATTTTTATGAAAAGAAACAAAAATATAAAAAGAAAAACCTAAAGCCAGAAAGATGGATGCCGAATTTCACTGCAGTGCGAGATCATGGAAGGTCAACGGCAAAGCAAAAAATACTGCTCGGAAGACTAGAGTAGACGCTGATTTCATTCGTTACGTTCTGGCTGCAAATACAGCCATCGACAGCTCTTCCAAGACTTCTAAGACTGGTGTTGACGTCATACCTCACGAAAGGGAGCTCACTACCAACAACGAAGAAATAACGTACAGTCCTCCACGTTTAAAGCTGTATCCCAACATCAAAATCACCAAGGAGACCGAGAATAAAGAGAAAGGCACGCAGACTCTGGACCAAGATGACGACACCAAGACAGGTTGCCTGGAAAAGAGTTATACTGACGTCATAAACACCTTGCGTAGGCAGAAAGATAAGTCAGCCAGCGAGATCTTAAATAAGTCGTGCAGCAACAAAGTCTCTGCTGACGTCAAAGTATGTAGACAGTCAGTCCGGCACAACGCTGAAATTAGACGCATGGTGAAAAGCATGGTAGAAAGCATGGAGAGTGTTGTCAGAGAACTCCATTGCATTGTGGGAGATATGGGCGGGCTGATCGAGCAGATCGATTGCGTCACCGACAAGTTAGACCGGCTCTGTTCTCATTCGGATTTAAAAAACAGGCATTCCTTTCCGCAATCTCGGTGTTACAGTCCAAAGCCGTCATATTCCACGATCACAACAAATATCTCAACTACAACAAGAACATCCCATGCCAGCACGGCAAGCAGACCCACTTGCATTGTCGCCACGTGTGTCAATTCGTACTTGCCATTTTGTTGCCCGGATGACAGTAGTGACCATGGCCCAGTTACTGACCGTCATTGCTTTCCCTTCGAAACATCAGCAGCAACGCTTTCGACTGCAACTTTCGATGCTATACTACAGCAAAAGCAAACTGGCTTCCTTGAAGATCCTTGTCTTCCTTCTTGTTCGCAATATTGTCATTGTGATGAAAACGGCTATATACGTTCTGAGCAGCATTTAGATCTTTTTCATACTTCTTCTTCAAGTAAATCCGAATGTCAACATTTCCCAGAATGCCGTGCTTCCATTTCTCCAGACACATCCAAAAACCTACAGCCTAATTGTCCACCACGAAGGCGACGTCCAGATACTAGCAAAAACCTTGGGCGGCTTCTGCTCAGACCAAAACTGTCACCAAGAGATTTAAGTCGGGCGCAGACAAGGTCACCAAATCCACTGTGCTCAAATCCTAGTGAAGATCTTAGTGAAGATCCAGCCAGAATGCATTCAGATCCTAGCAAAGATTCTGTCTCAATAAATGTTTGCTTTGACAATCTGCAGGATGATTTGAATCATGTTTCAGAAGTAAATATCGATGGCGATGAACCTATAGCCACTTTTCCTATGGCTGGTCTTGACAGTTGGCGAGAAAAGGTAGAGCGCTGTGGGGACTCTTTCGGTTCCCTCACCCCACAGATGGACTGGTCCTATCTAGGACTGGGTCTAGTCAGTGATGACATAGTCGAGTCTAATGAAGATTTAAGGTGTATCACTTCGGGAGAAGTACAGTCGCATCTTGCTCCAAAAGAAGTGAAGTATTTCGCTAACTCTCAGCCTTCTGTTTCAAAAGAAGGACATTGTTTCGCAAGATTTGAACCCTTTCCTGAGTCAGTGTTTCCAGTTGGTGGTGAAATTTCTGATTGGTGGAACCGGAAGTCGACTTTGAAACTGTCAACCAGTTGGCCGAACAGTGACGTTGCACCTTCCAAGAGTTCTGATAGCAAGAAACACTTTGGACAGTCACCCTTGCGTACACGTCCACACAGACATTCTAAAGTCAAGTCAAGCAGCTGTAGCTATGCTTCGCCCGTCGTTTCACAAAATGATAAAAAAATTGGCTTTAACCAACTAAACTTTTCTATATTAAATGATTTAAATTATCTACATTCATCTAATTTTCATTCCAGTCCCACATCCTCACATGTGGAGACCGATTCCTACAGTGGGGTTTATGAGTCGGCTATGGAAGCACAACTCGAGGATTTATGCGGGGAAGAAATGAATAAAAGTGAATTCTCTGACTTTGAGACGGATGACCGGAGCGATGTAACTGAAAGATCTTTGGGGTCAAGTGACCCAGAAAACGTAAACTATGACCCTAGCGTTAACCCTTGGAAGACGTACCCAATGATCCACATAGACTCCGATGACGCAGTTTCTGACTCTGCCTCTGATATTCTCAATGAAAATTTCGTGGACTACACTGATCCCAGGATGGATGACGTCAAGCCCACTTTTGTTGACGCAACATTCCCTGCACCTAATTACACCATTCCACGTGGGAAGAACGATACACAAGGCATAGAGACCTCAGCTCTCTATCTTTGGTAGCATGACTAGTCCATCTTCTTGTAGAACTGTTGATTTACTCATATTGAGATGTACTCAACATTTATCGAGTAAGATGTTTCACTGCCATATATTTATAGAACAGTTGGTGCTGAGTGTGTAGATTTAGCATTTAATGAGTACATTTTTTTATTCCCATTTTTCTTGTAGAACTGCTGACTAACTCTAACTGGAGTGTATTCATTCGTTTATCAAGAATGTGAACTGTTACTGTCACTTAAAACTTTCTGTGTTTATTTTACTGAAGAATTTGAAAATTTACTAATCGAGTCGTGTACACTTGTCTTATTATTAAGAAAACTATTGCTATATTCTTCTTGTTACTTATATCTTCTCCTTTACAACATAAATCTTTAAATTGAATATTTTGTAACTATTTTATTTGCATTTGACTTTTTATGATGAAGTATTTTTATTTTAAAGTTATAGTATGATTATTTATCATTAATGTATGTGATAGTACACATGACAGTAGAAAATGCTGACATGTCATTGTTGTGCCCGAGTTACTGATTAAATCATGTTGTGTCTTTGTATAATTAATCAAATTTGCTTGTTTCAGGGTTCTTGCATTTTCTCCTTTACTCCCCTTACTCTTGAAGTTTGTCTTTCTCCAGGTACTTTAGAAGATGAATATATATATATATATATATATATATATATATATATATATATATATATATATATATATATATATATTATTTAATGCATGCATAAATAGATTAAGACACTTTCACTATTCATGATTTCCATTTTGGAACTTAGTGTGCCTTTGTTCTTAGATGGAAAATTTGGGGTTTAAACTTTGTCCCGTCTAAATGTTAAATCATTAATTGGCTAGTCATTAACTAGAATATTACTAAGTTGTAAAGGTTTAAATGCTGTTAGTTGTTAGCGGTGACCATATTACTTTTGCAATGATTGCTGTATGTCATACTGTTTTAAGATTTTTATGTTAATATACACTTTAGTCTGCCATTACTGTAGCTGACAGCCTGACCGTTTAACTGATTCTGAACTAACGTGCTGTTGACTCTTAAGATGTTTAGTGAGACTGTTATCATCTGTATCCATCATATACTGTGTATTGTCACTGTGTTCATCATGACAGCATATTGTCACTGCATCTATCATGAACAGTGTAAAGTCTGTGTCCATCATGAACAGTGCAAAGTCACTGTGACCCTCATGAACAGTGCAGTGTCACTAATTGTGTCCATCATAAGCAGTGAGATATCACTGCGTCCATCATGACAGTATATTGTCACCGTGCACGATAAACACACTATTGTCACAGTGTCCATAATAAACAATGTACTGCCACTGTGTTCATCAGGAGCAATGTATTCATTACTGTGTCCATTATGAGAAGTGTACAGCTCACACACTTGTATGCCTTCTGCTCCCAGGCAGTACATGGAAACTAAAAGTTGTTTGTTACGTCAGTACATGGAAACTAAAAGTTGTTTGTTACGTCAGTACATGGAAACTAAAAGCTGTTTGTTACGTCAGTACATGGAAACTAAAAGTTGTTTGTTACGTCAGTACATAGGACTAAAAGTTGTTTGTTACGTCACGTTTTCTTATAGTGCTCAAATTTCTGCATTGTTTTCCTACAACATTTGACTCCTGATTTAATCGGCTTTTTTATTTTACATGTAAACAGGAAGGAGACCTGCTGCACATTTTTAATAAGCTGAATAAAAATGATTACAAAGAAACGAACTAAATGAATTTTATTTTATTATTATATTTATTTTTTTTTTATATTTATATTATTATTTGACCTAAACTCTCCCCTTAGTGACAGTAAATTTACGGTTTTTTTTAGGAGTCGTATAATATCCGTGATAGTTTGCTAAGATTTAACCGGGTATGTTCAGATATTCAAGATATGGACCATGGCCATTTATGTTCAGAACTGTAAGACAGATTGTCATGATACAGACTTGACCAATAATGTTTAGAGCTGTATGACAGACAAGACATTTTTATGTTCAGAGCTCTATGAGAGTCAAAATAGAGACGTGGACATTTATGGTCAGAGCGGTATGACAGATTATCGAGATATAGCTATGGCCATGAATACTCATAGCTGTACGAGAGACAGTCGAGATTTAGACAAAGATGCGTGAGAGTCGAGATACAGACCTAGTCATATATGTTCAGAGTTGTTTGAGAGATAGTCGAAATATAGGTATAGGTCATGTATTTCAGTTGTAAGAAGAATAGTCGAGATTTATG